>CM067264.1:16360909-16909640 GCA_034195605.1 Santalum album | reverse complement strand
CCTGAGTGCTACATACCCTCCATGGGGAGAACAAATAATTGAGCAAAGTAACACTAAAACCCTCTCCGCTTTTAATTATTGTTTGCTTAATCAAGCTGATGATATAAATGCTTTTATGAGTACTGCTGTTGCTAGCAAATCTGGGCCAACTAGAAGTGCTGAGTTGACTCAGACATCCTTGGATCTGGAAGGCAGAATCTCTGTCACTGATACTAGCACTGATTCTAGGCCCTAATGATTAAGTGCTTGATCTGGAATTGTAGGGGGATTGCTTCTCTCCATAAAATTGATTATTTGAATGCCATGATTAAAAAATATAATATTTGCTTACTTGCGTTGCTAGAACCTAAGCATGCTGGTCATGTGTTATATAGCACTGCCCTGAAGTTGCATTTTCCTCAGTTCATGCATTGTAACCCTGTTAACACTCACATCTGGCTCTTATGGAATAGTAATGTTAGTGTTCATGTGTTGGAAGCTGATAAACAATATATATCTGCTATGGTGAATTTGGATGGGATGGAAGTGTGCTTTACTTTTGTCTATGCTAGTTGTGAAATTAATGAGCGTGCTGTTTTATGGTCTGCTCTTCTTCGTTCTGTCATAACTGATAAACCGTGGCTTATTGGGGGGGACTTTAACACTATTTGTTCCAACACGGAGAAGAAAGGGGGTAGGCCTTACTCGAGGAGGGCGATGGATGATTTTAATTCTTTCATTGCCAATGCTGGGGTTAGTGAGGTTGATTATATTGGGAACCCCCTGTCTTGGTGTAACAATGAGCAAGGGGATAAGAGAGTTTGGCTTAGACTCGATAGGCTTCTATCGAATCTCCAGGCCCTTCATGATATTCCAGCTCTTAAGTCTCTTTATTTGGAAAGACTTCATTCTGATCACAGCCCAATGCTCATATCTTTACACGAACGTAAGCATATCCCTTATGTGTTTAGATTTCAATGCCAATGGCTAGGTTATGAGGAGTGTAAAGAGGTGGTCCGTAATGTTTTGTCCCAACCTGTAGACGGCTCTCCTTGGTTTAAATTTCATACTAAGCTGTCTCACACTAAAAATGCCCTTTCAGTGTGGTTGAAATCGTGGAAAAAGGAGATTAAGCAGGACATGGTGAAATTCTCTAAAACCATTCATCAGCTTGATCAGAAACTCCAAAATAACTGGTCTGAGGCAGATTTCAAGAACTATACTATAGCTAAGCATGATCTAGCTTCCCTCATTGCAATTGAGGAAGGTATTTTGAGAGACAAAGCCCGAGTTAAGTGGCTTGAGGAAGGAGATAAAAACACTAAATATTTTCATGCTTGCCTTAAGGAGCGTCGTAGCCAATCTAAGTTCAACTTTAAACTATCTGATGGTTCCTTCTCTGATGATCCTGATATTTTAGGTCCCATGGCCGTAGATTATTTTAGTTCTATCCTCACTGCTCCTACTACCTCTAGCATTATTCATCCCCTTCAGTATAGCGCTGCTAACCGTGACCATAGTGATATGCTGGACTATATCCCGCATCTTATTTCTGACCAAACTAACGCAATGTTAACTCAATGTCCAGAGTGGGAGGAGATTAGTCGTGCTTTGGTGCAGCTGGATCCTAACAGTGCCCCTGGGCAAGATGGCTTCACCGGCCATATTTATCGGGCCTTTTCGGATCTGATTAGCCAAGATCTCACTAATGCTATTCAAGACTTCTTTAGGGGTGGGCAGCTTCCTAAGAGTATAACAGCCACTAATCTTGTTCTTATCCCGAAAAACAAAATCCCTGCTAGCTTCTCCGAAACCCGGCCGATTAGCTTATGTAACTTTAATTATAAAATTATTGCTAAGATCCTCAATGATAGAATCTCCT
This sequence comes from Santalum album, assembly GCA_034195605.1. Classification (NCBI taxonomy): domain Eukaryota; kingdom Viridiplantae; phylum Streptophyta; class Magnoliopsida; order Santalales; family Santalaceae; genus Santalum; species Santalum album. Next base: position 16,907,779 of record CM067264.1, on the reverse strand, counting down.
CTGTGCTGCCTAGTCTGATCTCGTACGAACAATCAGGCTTTGTCCAAGGCAGGAATATTCATGATAATATTGGCCTAGCTCAAGAGATGGCTAATGAGATTAATAGGAAAGTTGCAGGTGATAATGTTATTATTAAAGTTGACATGGCTAAGGCTTATGATAGGCTTGAATGGTCGTTTCTTCTTAAAGTGCTCAACAAATTTGGTTTCTCTCATACTTGGTGTGACTTGATATATCGTTGTATTGCTAACAATTGGTTTTCGATCCAGGTTATGGGCAGAAAATTTGGTTTCTTTAAATCTTGCAGGGGCTTAAGACAAGGCGATCCGATTTCGCCTAGTCTGTTCATTCTTGCTGAAGAGGCGTTTAGTCGAAAGCTGAACCACCTTATGACTACTCAAGAGATTGGCAGTTACAAGAGTACCAACTGTGGTGCGTCCATCTCTCATCTTCTATTTGCTGATGATCTCATTGTTTTTCTTAATGGCAGGAAGAGATCGGTGCTGAATTTCATGAATCTTTTAAAAGAGTATGAGGCGTGTAGTGGACAACTAGTCAATTTCAGTAAAAGTACTCTTATTTCCTCCTCCGCCATTTCGAGAAGGAAAAAGGCCAACTTGAAGCATTGGACCAAGTTGAATCAAAGCAACCTGCCCATGAAATACTTGGGTGTCCCTATTTTTAAAGGTAGAGTGCGCATTCACTATTTTGATGAGTTGGTGGGTAGCATCACTTCGAAAATCCAAAGCTGGAAAAATCGGTGGCTATCCCAAGGAGGTAAAATCACGTTGATTAAAAGTGTTCTTTCATCCATTCCTGTGCATATAATGTCGATCATTAAAGTTCCTAAACTTGTTTGGAACCGCATCAACCAATTATTTGCTAGTTTTCTTTGGCACACCTCGGACCAGCATCGTATTCACTGGGTGAGCTGGAAAACCCTCACTTACCCTATATCCGAAGGCGGTCTTGGAATTCGGGATTTTGAGACCACTAGGAAGGCGTTTCAAGCTAAATCTGCTTGGAATTTTATTAAAGGTGAGTCTAGTTGGGCTAAATTTGTTAGAATTAAATATGGTGATCCTATAGAAGTCATCAATAATGGTGTGAAATCTAATGCTTCTCATTGCTGGAAGTCTATTGCTCCTAGCATCCCCTACATGATTGATAAGTGTAAGTGGATCATTGGTAAAGGATCGTGCTCCTTCTGGAAGGATAATTGGTTGGGCTCGGTTTTATGGAAAGAGCATTGCCCTAGGCCTCAGATCCAGGTTAAAGATGCTTTGAGAGATCTTAACTTTTTGAATGATAATCTTTCTGCTGATTTAGTCACTCAAGCTCTCGATATTCCGTTAAAGGATAAGCCTGATCGATTTGTTTGCACTCTTAATCGCTCAGGTAAGTTCTCGCTCTCTTCTGTTTATGATGATATTAGAGATCGTAAGGAGGTTAAGGCTTGGATGAATTTATTATGGTGTAATTTTTTTCCTCCTAAAATTTGGTTTTTTGTTTGGAAAGTAGTTTATAATGCTCTGCCTGTTGATGAGAATATTAGAAGAAGAGGTGTCTGTGTGGTCTCTAGATGTGAGTGCTGCTGTTCTTCTAAAGTTGAAACTGTTGCCCATTTATTTCTTCATAGTAAGGTTGCTCAATTTATCTGGCATAAATTTCGTAGTATTTTGGATATTGATTTTAAATTCCATTCAATTGCTGCCTTCTTTGAATCATGCCTGTTGCCCATTAAGATTTCCTCCCAAAAAGGTTGTATTGTTGTTGCTGCTATTTGTTATGCTCTGTGGGGTATTTGGATTGCTAGGAATAAATCTAGGTTTGATGCTGCTCCTATATGCTGTGATAAAATTTTCTCTAATATTGTGTTTTGGCTTCGGCAAATTGTTGCTAAGCTTCATATATCTAGACCTCCCTCCTTTTTGTGAACACGGATGGTTCTTGTGTGGGGGGTTTTTGTGCTGGGGGAGGTGTGTTACATGATCATCGTGGTCAGGTTCGTATGGCCTTCTCGGCCAATTTGGGCAGGGGTTCTAATTCATTTGCCGAGGCTAAGGCCTTATTGTTAGGGCTTCAATTATGTAAAGGTATGGCTTTATCCCCTGACATTGTTGAACTGGATTCTGTTTTTTTATTTAAATGCATGTTAGGGGAATGGGAGGTGCCATGCGATTTGATTTATATTGTACGAGATTGTCACACTTCTCTTAGTAATAGCGTCAGATTCAGTCACTCATTCAGAGAAGGGAACTGTGTGGCGGATGCGCTTGCGAAGTTCAGTCAACAGATAGAAGACACGTGTATGTTCCGTGACGACAAAAGTTTTCCAGCAAATTGCGCTCATGCCCTTCGAGGGGATCAGATTGGTTTGCCTAATTATCATCCGCCTTAGGTTTTGCTCTTTTGTTTTGGGTTAAGCCTATATGCTGCCCGTTTGTATTTCGGTTTTTACTGGTTGTCTCTTTCTCTGTAGTGCAGCCTCTGTTTTTGATTGCTCCGCAATTAATTTTGTTGATTTTGTATGGGTTAAGCCTATATACTGCCCGCTGTACTTTCTCAAGGTATGGTTATTACGCCCAGCCTTTAATTAATACAATGTGTCAGGGTGCCGCCCATGTTTCTTAAAAAAAAAAAAAAAAAAAAAAAAAAAAAAAAAAAAACCCTAAACCCTAAACCCCTAAACCATTAGGGGAATGGGAGGTGCCATGCGATTTGATTTATATTATTCGAGATTGTCACACTTCTCTTAGTAATAGCGTCAGATTCAGTCACTCATTCAGAGAAGGGAACTGTGTGGCGGATGCCCTTGCGAAGTTCGGTCATCAGATAGAAGACACGTGTGTGTTCCGAGACGACAAAAGTTTTCCAGCAAGTTGCGTTCGTGCCCTTCGAGGGGATCAGCTTGGTTTGTCTAATTATCGACCGCCTTAGATTTTGCTCTTTTGTTCTGGGTCAAGCCTATATGCTGCCCGCTTGTATTTCGGTTTTTTCCTGGTTATCTCTGTCACAGTAATGCAGCCTATGATTTTGATTGCTCCGCAATTAATTTTGTTGATTTTGTCTGGGTTAAGCCTATATGCTGCCCGCTGTACTTTCTCAAGGTATGGTTATTACGCCCAGCCTTTAATTAATAAATTGTGTCAGGGTGCCGCCCCTGTTTCTTACAAAAAAAAAAAAAAAACCCTAAGCCCTAAACCCTAAACCCCTAAACCCTAAACCCTAAACCCCTAAACCCTAAACCCTAAACCCTATACCCTAAACCCTAGACGCTGAACCCTAGGCGCTGAACCCTAGACCCTAAACCTAGACCCTAAACCCTAGACGCTAAAACCCTAGACCCTAAAACCCTAGACCCTAAACCCTAAACCCTAAACCCTAGTCCCTAAACCCTAAACCCTAAACCCTTATCCCTAAATCTCTCCTATAACTGAGTTACACTTCAAAATGCTTGAAAAATCAACAAAAAATATTTAAATTGAAAAAAAAAATTTAAATGACCCTAATACTCTTAATAGCTCAAAGTACCAGTAAGGTTTCAAGAATTTTAAACTATCAAAAAGATACGAAAATGACTATAAATATTCTTAGAGTGGTGGATCGCACGCTTAGCATACGGCCAAAGCTAGCATATATAAAACCCTTTAGGAATACTAAATAAACTTACAATTCCTTTTTCTTCTTTTTTCCCAACAACAGATATGAAAGTCAAAATAGTGAAGAAAAAAATCAAATTGAAAGCGTCCATTATCTAATGGTTTTAGGTTCAAATCCTATTGGACCCAACTTTTTTCCATATATTTTTTTAGAGTTCTCTATTGATTCAAACGATGTACCTATGGGATGGAGGAAGAGAAAAAAAAATTCAAGGATTTCACAAAGTCCTTTTCATCAAAAAAATCAACCTGATTTATTTTGTACCCTTGCTCAATGAGAAAATGGGTCAAGGGTTTTTGGGGGAAAAAAAGGGGGAAACTAAAAATAAATAAGTAATAAGTTAAGTAACTAAAAATGAAGTAGAAGAACCCACATTTAATATGAACAAATTCAAACTTGAAAGGGGTCTTTTTGATTTTCGAAGAATGAGGGGAAAAGGATTGGTTGAGAAAGATCTGTTATTCTTATTATAAGATCAGGGTTGGATTCATATATGTTTAGTAAAAACAATATTCTTCTCCTTTGATAATAATAAAAAATGAAAGGTGTTCAATTGGAACATGAAAACATGACTGAATTGGTCCTAGTTACTCTTCGGGGATTGTTTCATAAATTGTTACTATCATGGAACAAGCAAAAAACAATATTCACCTTCGATCGTAAACGAAATTTTTATAGAAAATTCCTTAGAAACTATTTCGATAAATAAAATTTATGGTATTCTTGAGAATTTGAACAAAAAGAGGATAATCCATTTGATCCAAAATCATTATCAACAAAAATTGGCCATTTTTTTATTTTTATTAGTCTATTTAACAAAAAATCATCATTGAATTTCAAACTAATCATCAGTAATCAAATATAAAAATCAATTGGTTCCATCAAGTTAGCTATATACAATATATTATCAATAACTTCCAGCGAAGTTGGTGAAATGATATCTTGAGCAGTTAGAGATCTAAGACCTTTTACACAAATAGATGCGTCATAAGTTCCATATACTAATTCATTAAAATTTCATATACTGATTCTTGAATACCTACTATGGTAGAGTATTCAAGTGGTATATTCTTGGAATTTGCACATGTAATAGATGTTCTTTCTATTTCTTCAAACAAAGCTCTTCACACTGCAATGTCTATTGTGTCAACTTGACCTTTCATAAATGGAGATAAAATAAAAGTCACGATGTCATTTTCTTGTTCCTAAATGGGCCTCTTCAATTATGTGTGCTTTTCTTTTTTCAATTCCTTTCATTCATTGGCGGCCGCCAAATATTTCACATATGGTTATTCGATTGATTAAGAAATTGGAAACAATCAATTATTTCAGGGTAAAATAAAGGATATCGCAATCAGGGGAGAGAACAAGAAAATCCGATATAACCCAAGATATCTGACAAGTCGCATTAAATGTCAACCCAAGTCGAATATTTCTCTCCTAGAATTCGAACAGATACTTTTGGAACACCAATTGGCATTAAATATATAAAAAAAAAATGTATATGTATATATATATTTCAATTAAGTTCTTTATTTCACTTTGATGTGGAAAGGTAACAATGGGTTCATTTTTATTTTTAGTTTTGCTAACGCAAATTCTCACATCGCTCGAATTACATGAATTTGAAACGGTCAGGTTTCAACTGGGGAAGAACTAATTTGACCCCTCAAACTAGACTCCCCCTAAATTAGTGGATATTATAAGATAGCAACAATTGGTTTATTGTCTTCATAGTATTAGCTATTTTGGTATTTTATCCATTGATTATTTCCTTCACGAGTATGTTCAAACACTCTGTCAAATACATATGCTTCCCCATAAGCTTTGGATATTTTTGGTTTTGGATCTTCCAAACCATTCTTATAGGAGATCCGAAACCATTTTTTTCCTGATTTTTAATGAAAAAATTCATTCTCTACGTGAAAAATTGGAAGTAGAACCTATAAAGATTTCTTTTTTATTCATCCCTGAAGTTGAATACCTCATTCAAGAATTGTTTTTGATCCAATTTGTAAGAATCAAAAGATAAATTTTTATTCAAGAATTAAATCTTATTGGAACTGTCCGGTTCATTCTTTTCTTCTCAAAGATAATGCTTGGTTTACACAAAACTTAAAAAACATAAAATAAAATAAAATTATTGACCTTTTAATTTCTCTGTGCAAAGGATGGCACATGCCAACCATTGAAGTGCTTGAGAGAAAAGAGAATCATTTTCTTAAAATTCTCAAGTAACAATGGCACGTACTTCTTTCACGATCTAAGCATATGATCAAAATAACGATACTGCACACACAATATTGCGAAGTTGAGGCGCTTTTTGTCATATGCGCACGACGGCACCACCCCATGTTGTAGATAAGCCAATTGTCCTAAGGCAGGGACATTGCAAGCACACTGAGCTTATAAAGTCAGACTCTTAGTGTAGATCAAGAGCAACTTTTCCTGTCCACTATGGTTGAAATCAAAATTAGAGATGCAAAGGGTCCACCTAACAGGTATCTGGAAATCGGCTTATGAAACAAAGGTTTCAAATCAAGATGACTTTGAATCAAGAAGGATTTCTACTATTTCAAATGGGGAAGTGTAGTCTTCACCGGTTAGGATTTATCTATTGATGAAAACTTGAGCAACCTAGAGGGGGGTGAATAGGATACTTTTCAAAAATTCTTCGTTAACAAGCTCTTGCAATCACCCAAGATTAGATGCGAAATATAAAATAGCTATTTAAATATAAACAGTACAGTTCGAACAGTTATCTAGTTTGAACAAATAGGTCGAACACTAGTTTGAACAACACAATTTAAACAATAGTTTGAACGAATAGTTCGAACAATGGTTTGAACAGAATAGTTTGAACAACAGTTTAAATAACATAGTTTGAACAATTCTATCACAACAAATAGGTTTGAACAAGTAATATCGAACAGTTTGAATAGAACAAGAAAGTAAAAAACACACAGAATTTATAGTAGTTCACTTCAACTTGAAGCTACGTCCACTCTGCAAAGTACAACCCACTGCTGCCCTGGGATCACACTGTATCAAAGTTCCTTTTACGGGTTCAGGAACACATAACCCTTACAAGTTCAACCTTTCTTCTTCTAAGGCAAGAAAGTGACAAACAAGCCTCAAGACATTTTTTATTGTAAGGCAAAAAAGCAAGTAAACAAATCTCCTAGAACACCAGCCTTGACCGATTAGTCAAGCTGTATTCAAACCTACCCAAATACAAATGGAACTACTGTCCACTTCTCAACGTATTGGATAGCCTCAGAAAAAGATAACACATATTCAAAGTTGCTCAATAACACTTTTCAAACAACTGTAAATAGATTTTTCAAAAAACGGAATAGTTCAAACAGTTTAAACATTTCTGAAAAACCAAGTATGAAAAAACTAGATTTAAGAAGTTCGTTTCACACAGCAATTCGTGCAGTATAAGTAGAACTTACAGCCCTTTCAGAAATTAGTTTTAACAGAAATTTTAGGGTAAATGACACTTTAAACCCTAAAGTTTCACCGCTTTTTGACATTGAACCTTGAACTTTTTTTTTATTAGATCGAACCTCGAATTTTTACTTCCGTGTTGAATCGAACCCTGCCGTCAGCTCCATCCAAAATGCTGGACGAAAAATGGTCACATGTCTCTCACATGATCATTTTTTAAGGGTAAAGTGGGAAAATCACTAACTAAATTCATTTAAATTACACCTTGCCCTAAAAAGGCCACATGTGAGTATTTGATTGGCCGTTTTTTCTTTTAATTTTTCTTTTCCCTCTTTCTTTCTTCCTTTCTTCCTCCCTCTGTAATCAAATTCATTTCTTTCCCTGATCAGAGTATCCTCTCCGAACAGATCAACAGTTTTGACCCCAAATCCTCCCATTTTCTCACATGGAAATAGAGATTCAGAATCGTCTATGGGGCTGTTTCCGTACTTACCTTGGCTCCATAAATCCCCCACTTTCCCTATCGCCACCACCGCCTCTATTGCGTTCCTGAAACATTCCTCCAGCAGTGACGGAGTCAACAGCGGCCTCTCATCCATCATTAATTGGTCAGGGATTTTCAGATCTGGTAGGATTTGTCTAATTTAGGTCACCGCCTACCATCGATGGGCTAAGAAAGCTTGCAGCCAGGAGATTTTCATAAATCCTACCTCGGCATTGGCTTTTGCTTTGAGATTTTGGATTTTTTCTTTTCTAAAAACCATGTCTTTCAATGGTGGTGGATAGAAAAATCGAGGAAAGATGGGTTTTCCATTGTTGTGCTAAGAAGCTGTTGTGGGAGGAGGTTGCCTCAATTTCCATTTCAGTTGTCTTCAACAACATCAGACTTTCTTTTTTTCTTGCTTTGATCAAGTTAGGCGAGCTCCTCCGGTGAAGATTCAGAGGGATTGGAAATTGGGGATTTTGATAGGGAAAGATGGGTTTTCCAGTGGTTGAGCATTGGGGAGACGGGAGAGGAATGTGAGCATTGAGGCTAGGCATATGGTTTGACTGTTTTACCCTCAAAAAATGATCATGTGAGAGACATGTGGTCATTTTCTGTCCATCATTTTGGATGGAGCTGACGGCAGGGTTCGATTCAACACGGAAGTAAAACTTCAAGGTTCGATCTAATAAAAAAAAAAATTCAAGGTTCAATGTCAAAAAGCGGTGAAACTTTAGGGTTTAAAGTGTCATTTACCCGAAATTTCAAATGCAGCACTTTGCCAAATCCTCTTTCCAAATGAGTAGATGTTTGAACGTGAGAAGAGTATTTTAGCACTTGTAGAGAGAAAAACAGTTCTTGCGTATGTTCTAGTTTTCTTTCAAAGTATTGCTGCACCCTCTTATATAGAAAATATATATAGCCGTTGAATAAGATCTTCCAAGATAAAATCCGTGCAAAAATATTTCAATCAAATTTATGAATCGACGAAGTTATTCGAATTCAAATTTGCTCAAGACTATATTTTAGAAAATATTCTTTCTAAAACTTGCCAAATCTGTTTTTCAAGAATGAACACTTAAAGAAAGTTCTTGAATTTTGAAAAACAAAACCGTTGAAGAGAATAAAATATTTTATTTTGAGCAACATGAAAATCTATCCAATATTTTGAGAAATAGACTTACAATAATATCCTATCAAATCTTCCACAAATCTGAATCTTCAAATCTTCCACAATATTCCATTATAATATATATCCTGAAAAATAGCAATAAACTTCATGAAAATATATAAATATTATAAGTTTGGCATCATCAAAATCAAATTCATGGAGCCTTGAGTCAACAGGTTTCAAATCAAGATGACTTTCAAGCAACAAGGATTTCTACTGTTTCAAATGGGGAAGTGCAGTCTTCACCGGTAAGGATTTATCCATTGAGGAAAACTTGTATGGTTGGTCACTGCTGTGTAATTTATAGGGATGAACAACCACAACTCGTCACATATGTTAACCAAAAATTACGTACTTTTGTTTAAAAATTAAATTACACCCAAAAATTGTTATTAAATAAAAGGATAGTAAAAGTAACACTACATTAAATAAAAGGACAGTAAAAATAGCACTACAAACTTTCGTCCCCACCCTCCTTGTGTCGAACTACCCACTTCTTCAATCATCTGTCTCCTTTTAATTCTCTCATTATTTTTGATTTGCCATTTTCTTTTTTCTGTCAGATTCTTTTGACTTTTTTTTTTTTTCCTTTGATTCTTTTTTATCTATATCATAGAAGAATAATATAGCTTTGGAGAAATCTACAGGAAAATAATAGGGCTTTAGATCTACAGAGTTTAAAGCATGAACTAGTCATGTAATATTTTGCCCAGTAAATAAAAGTGGTTTACATAAAAATTGGGAAGCATGAACTAGTAAACTGATCTTGTAATTCCCAAGGGAAAAAAATCCCAAAACTCAAAACTCTTGAACAAAATGCTATGCCTGCTTGAATATTCTTTAAAAATAAAAAGAAATAATATAAATAAATTAAAGAATCCGTCTAACTAATCAACCAGCCTTCCATTGATGTTAATGCCTTGCCCAAAATTCAAATAAAAAATATTTAAAACATAACTAATAAAAATAGATTTTCAACCTATCTTCAATCAGATATGATTGTGGATCTGTTAGAGGAGTTGATTGAGTGGCTAAGAGGGGGAGGGGAAGGGAGTGAGGGTAAAAGCGTGGAAAGAAGCGTAAATGATTGGTAAAATCATGAAGAGATTTTTCGGGTGTAATATAATTTTTTAAATAAAATTATGTAGTTTAGGGGACTAAGCCTTAGGCTTAGCCCTAAATTCCCTTTTAATTTATAAAAATTACAAAATAAAATGGGTGAAGAAGCAAAAGAAGGGGAATCCGGAGAAGAACCAGTCTTGTTGAGGAGGGCCCACAACATCTGCAGCCTGCACATGTGGCAAGTTGTAGTTGGTCAATACTATATTCACGAATTCCTCCATAATGGTTGGAGCATTAGTCTACCATGTGTCAAAAAAAAAACACTTGTGGCACGGTATGATCTACCATCTAATAATTATAAACCAAATGTATAATTAATGGTGGATCTCAAAATTATTTTTACTGTAGCCAACACATGTAGTACATGTATATTGCACATGTATCCAATTATCATCGGTATTTGATGACATGGCAATACTGTACCGCATAAGTTTCGCTCCCAGCCTTACCTGTCACGGCGGTGGATCTCTTGTGAGCTAAATTGGGCTAGCTACCCTTACTAGTTGTATGTATGACGCTGGTGGCAGTGAAAGAATCCCCAGTTAAACCAGGAACAGTTGCGAGACAGGCTTCCTAGAACCATAAATACATCAATGGACTCCTAAAACCTGTTCCTCGATTGGAGTATCTATGAACCCATTATCGATTACTCGAGCAATGCTAGCCATGCTCCTTTTTGTTATCGCCAAGTCCTGTTAGTTTAAACTACCCCTTAGGTTGACGCACCACTAAGACTCTTTTTATTAAGATGTTGAAAGAGTAAAGGAGCGTAGATATTATCAGTTAGAATTCTTTCCAACTTATCAAACAGTAAACAAAGAATACAATTATAAATAGCAACGACATGCATATTATAATAGCAATTTGGCAAAGCTAAGAGAGAGACGCAGGGTATCTGTCGATGCAATCAAGCCAAGGATTCTTGGAAGGCTTTCTGACACGGCTTAGTGAACGCCAAACCAGACTGTTGCATTTGAAGCCAGACCCAAATGCCAACTGCCAGACACGGTCTCCTCTTTTAACCCTTTCCTTGGCTTCCAAATAAGCTAATTCATACCATATACTGCTGCTGGATGTGTTGCCAAAGCGATGCAGCGTCATCCGGGAGGCCTCCATGTTTCTATCACTGAGCTCAAGGTTCCTCTGCAGCTCGTTTAGCACAGTTTTGCTTGCTGCATGAACACAAAAATGCTCGAATGCCAGCTTGTAGTCTGGAATGTATGGCTTCGACGACGAACTACTAGACTCGGATCCACCGCCACCGCTGGCAAACAAATGTCTCCAAACCAAAGTAGCAAAGAAGAGTAGCTGTTCCGAGAATGGCAGCACAAGGGGGCCCAGGGTGGTGATGTTGGTTTTCAGAGCGTCACCTCCTATTTCCATCAGATCTCGACTGACTTTGAGCCCCTTAAGACGTTGCTCATCTTCCTCCTGATAAACGCACCTGCAGATTTTTTTTTTTTTCCAAAGTTTGAGACGCACAGAGAAAATTTATATGGAGAAAAACTAAAGCTTGAGCAACACGGAGCTTCGACTCCACAGAGACTTGACTAAACTAACGAAGAAATAATGTACAGAATACAAAAGTTCAATAAATAAAAAATTAATATGGTTGAATGAATTCAACCATTTTCCGCATCAATAATGCATAAGGCATAATTGTAAATTTTCACAAAATCATGAACAGTGCGAATCCAAAAAAGACTACAAGTTGAGATTTGATCATATTCGTCCTTTAAAATAAAAGCATAAAAGAAAACGACGGCATGATGCACGTAACAGGTAGAAGAATGGTAAAGTTGCCTACAACTGTAACGACATAGAAGAGAAACACGGTGACAGCAACCAAGACTAATGGCTAGAGAATGGGGATCCTTATTTGTAAACTGCAATATGACCGCCTAGCTCCGGTGAAAAATAAAGAAACAGCGGGGAGCACTCAAAAACCTTGTAGAGCAAGGTGGAGAATCTCGAGAAATACTGGCATTAGAGCATTAAATTCTATACCCTTAAAAGATATTTAAAAAGGGGAGGAGTTAAAAGAGAATGAATAAAACCGGAAGCTGCGGTCGTCAGCGCCTTTATGAGTGCGGACAATGTGTTCGAGACGGTATTTTGCTCGGCCGTAATCACGGCGGCGGTTGGACAGGAGAAGCGCCGAGCATCCCATGCGGAAGAAGCAATTGGGAATGAGCATTGAGCGCTCACGGCCTGGGTACCAGTTGTAAGCCACCATTTCGGTGCTCACTACAACAGCGTAGTTATTGGGGTTTGCTTGAAGCATGTCCCGAGCGAGGTCGACGGCTATGATACCCGCACTACACCCCATTCCCCCGAGGTTGAAGCTCAGGATATTGCCTCTCATCTTGTAGTGGTTTATGATCATCGCAGAGAGGGACGGCGTGGGATTAAAGATGCTACAGTTCACCACGAGGATCCCCACATCCTTAGGACGAACTCGGGTTTTCTCAAATAGCTCATCCAGTGCTCCGAACATCACCATCCCCGCTTCCGCCCGCCCTTCTTTCATGGTGGCACAGTTCTCAGCCGACATCACTGACATAGGAATGTAGGTTTCATCCCCGATGCCCGACGATTGCAATATTCTCTCCTGAAACTTGAGGCTCTCTCCATCAAATTTTCCAGACTTTCCAGCTTGCTCTATGAACCGCTGCTTGGACACCTAAAAAATTATGAAAAAGTTTTTTTTTTTTTCCACAGACGATCTCTTACTAAAAAATTATTGGTTGTAATACAAATTGAAATGAATAATACTACTCTTCCTAAAAAAAAAAGTGTATCTCAAACAAATCTCATCATTCACACGTGAGATAGGTCAACATATACAAATGAGTCTCACTTATTAAATGTAAATAATAAAATTTATACGGGATCACTTTTCTTTTCGAGATAAATAAATTTATACAATTGAAAAGCAAGTTTTTCCATCTATCTTTTAGGTAGTTTAAAAAAGTAATGCTAAATGCACAAAAACTATGCACGCAATATTGATATAAAAGTGTTGAGCACATATTGTGCACTAATTTTTTTTATGCTTAAACATTTTTCAAATGAGGAAGTACTTTAAACATACTCCTTATGCTTTTTGGATCTAAGATATTGTAGAGGAAAGAAAGAAAAAAGAAAACTGAATTATTTTAGGAATGGAGGAGAATCAATGAACTACCTTGAGATCATCATGAGGTCGATAACACGCAAAATCTATCAAGTAGATGGAGCGCGGGCGTGACATGAAATACACCGACAAGGTAAAGACGAAGACGCCAAAAAAAGCGAGCACGGTGGCAAGGTCATAGCGCGCATCTTCCCAAAGCTTCTTCAAGAGCTCTTCCCGGCTCAAACTCCCCACCTCTGCACTGAACACAAGCAGCAGCACAGGTATTGTGGCCAGGTATATACCGTGATTTATGAGATAATGATATCCCAGTTTTACATACTTGAGGTTCACCGACTGAACGAAATCTGGCAGCCGTCTCCGCACCCTCACAGAGAACGTCAGAGATCCGGCATTCGGCCCCGATGACTCTATTCCACGCTTCACAATTTCTGTGGCTAATAGATCCTGTTCTCCCGCCATTTTCTCAACTCGCCGCTGCCTCACACTGCTGATCAGTAGGCGATATAAAAAATAGAGGGAGAGAGAGTGGTAGTGGGTGAGCTAGAGTTAATGTTCCCACCAAACTTTAGGTGTTTACAGTTGGAGACATACGACTGCCTTAAATTCCTCATTTAATTAAACCTGTATTTCCCAACCTCATGCAGGTGCAATTGAAGTCGGAAAAACCCAACGCTCTAATGACATAGTCGTCTCAAAGTGAATGGCAGTCGGTGATTCTTTTTAATTGAGTACAAGATTTTTTAATTTTTATTTTAACGATGACAAGATGTGTGAATTAAGGTCCTTAGTTTCCTTGCAGTTTTATTGTGTCGGCCAACATCAATGACTTAGGAGCTTGGTTCCCATTAAGTAAGATTTCGAGTTCAAGTTCTATAAATGAAAAAAATAGGTGCTGGGAAAGCTTTACCCCCTTATGAGTCCCCCCAACTCAAATTAGATTTAGCCGAGGTCGTCTAGCTTTTAAACATTGGTGGGTAGACCAAAAAAACATCAATGACTTAATTTCTTCACATTTATGGATGTAGATATTTATTAATATAAAATAAAATGTTGAGTGAAAAATACTGAGTAAAAGACATTAACATGCCTCATTAATCTGAAAAAAAAAAGACATCGATAACTCTTATATTCTCTGAAAAGGTACTTGTGCTCTGATTCTTTTAAATTAACATTTTTACCAATTATAGGTTGGTCAATGACATAGAATTACTATTGAGTTATTATTACTTTAAAATGTCATTTATAAAACACATTACCTTTTTTCATGAAATAAAATTTTTGGAATAATGTGATGCTCGAAGTTTGTCAATCTTATTTTTGGTAGATTTAGTTGAATGAGATGCCCGAAGTGTAACTACTAGATTCCTAGGTGCAATTGAAGTCGAGAAAACCTGACGCTAATTCCCCCTGGCAATGGTTCATGCCAAAGGACGACAGTTATTGCTCTAACAGCATGATGATTTTCAAAGTGAACGGATGGTGATCGATGATTCTTTTTAATTGATTAGAAAATTTGTGATAAACGTTTATCTAAAAAAAATTATTTTCCTTTACAAAGAGGCCGACAGCCTAAAGGTAGGAGAATTAAAAAAAAATGTTACGCTGATCAATATAGTACTTAAAATCCTAATGAGAAAATGCTCCACCATTACAAAAGAAGCTTGCTAGTATCTCAATTTTCTTTTATGGATTTAAAGAATGAAAATTTTAAATTAAAACTTAATAGGAGAATCTTTAAAAGACCCAGGACTAGAGTCCTTTTACGAGAGATTCCCTTCTTGTTTAAAAAAATTAAATTTGACCCCTTGACCTTACAATTTGGGTTTATAACGCCCTTCCATCTCTCATACATTAAATTCATAATATCAACTTTCAAAGAGGCTCAAATTGCAACTGATTTTAATCTCAAAATATAAATAAAGATATTTGGCGTCAAGTTACTCAAAGTTACAAAGTTAGACTAAGACCATCTCATTTATAGAAACTAGTCGTATCGCACGCGCGATGCGCGTGCTCAACGTCTTTTTCGATTTTGGTATATAGCAAAATTAGAAGAAATCATAAATAGGAATAACGCGTGGTCAACGTCTTTTTTTGATTTTAGTGTATAGCAAAATCAAAAAAGATTGTAAATAGGAATATTTTATGAAAAAATAAGCATCGCACTTGTGGCATGAAACTGAGTTCAAAATTCGTTAAGATAGTCCAGAAGATCCCCACGCATTCAACCTAGAAGCCGCTGACCCTATTCGCAATTTCTCAATCAACCATTAATAACAAACTCACTTTTGAGTGTTTGTGCAGAGAGAGGGAGAGAGAGAGAGAGAGGGGGGGGGGGGGAGAGACCTGAAGAATTCGATCAGATTGGGAGCAGAGAGAAGAACCGAGTGAGAATTTCTTGATAGAAACTTTATGTTGATGATTTGTGGGGATGGAAGAGTGCGGATGAAATCGAAGATTCCAAACTAAAACCTTGATACTCTTATATAGAATTTTCTCAACATAAACAATACAAACAATCGATCAAAGGCGTGTTTCGAACAGTGAGGGTGAGAGATTGCTGAGGGGTACAATGATGGAGGGAGAAAGCACTTACTCGGGGGGTCTCTCGCTGGATTGGTGGTGGGGGGGGGGGGGGGGGAGGAACCATTGAGAGGGGGCTGCGTTTGCATGAGGAAATTGAAGGATAAAGTTACTGAAAATTAGGGGATAACTACTACGTAACCATTTGTAGAGAATCAGGAGGATTAAGAAGTTTACGATTATAACCCTCTCTGATAGGGATAATTGCTATATAACCATTTCTAACCGTTTCTAGAGAATCGGGGGATTAAGAAGTTTACGATTATAACCCTCTCTCTTTGTTTTTAACTCTGGAGTGCTTGTGAGAATCAAGAAGATAGGTTAGAGGGTATAAACGTAATTTTAAGTAAATGATAGGGTTGATTGAACCAAGAATCCCTTTGCCTTTATAATAATAGAGATATTCGTTCAACGTGTAGTATTAAATACAAAATTGTGATAGGTACAAAACCCATGCTTTTGAAAGAAAAACTTATAATGTGAGGGCATCATAGCATTTGTGAACAAGTCAATTACAAAGAGTCGTTTCAACATTGTATATAAAAATATGTGAAAAATTACTTCACATTTTTACAAAAGCAAAAGTAAAGTTAATACATAATTAACTTGTGGCATTGCCTCTTCCCACCTAAGTTTCTTTCTGCACTTGATTAGGAGCTTTTATGATGTCTACTGCGTCTGCTAGCTGCCAACTACTTGGACAGCTAAAAACAGTAAGTACGCCTTACATAATAAGTGAAGGGACTAGAGGTGCATGCATGGGCAGCCATGGATGACATGAGAGATTTGGGAGCTGATATAGAGGAACTGAGAGGGAGCTTTCAGAGCGGCAAGACGAGGGAAGCGTCCTGGAGGAAGTCACAACTCACAGGATTACTTGCTCTGCTCACAGAAAAAGAAGATGATATCTTTGAAGCCCTAAAAGAAGACCTGGGAAAACATTATGTCGAGACCTATAGAGATGAGGTTCGATTCTTCGTTTCATTTCCTCTTCCATTGGTTTGGCTAATTATTTTAACATTATTTATTGTTATATGCATATTCTTCAATTAATCTATAAATACTTACCAATTTAACTGCTTTTAAGCAGGTCAACCTTTTACACATCCTTATAACGAAATGACATGACATTAGACAAAAAGTCCCCGGCATTATACATTTTACCATTATTTTTGTTTGGAATCAAACCAATGATGAATTGAATTCATTTTATTTGAATTGATTTAAAATTCAAATCAAATTATTTCAATTCCATTTGTTTGGAACGTCATAAAAATTAAAAAAATTTCTTAAGTTGACAATATTATAGTAGCCTCATTTATTAAATAAAAATATTTCTTCATTAATAAATTTCTTTTAAAAAATAAAATCATGAAATCTTCTAGATAATAGCTAATGATAATATTAAAATTAATAAATATGGCTTAATGGAGAAGGAGAGGGAGAGTATAGAGAAATGAAAATAGGAAGAGTGAACATTGAGATGAGATAAATAATGGAGGGAAAAGAGAATAGAGGGAAAAGAGAGAAGGGCGAGGAATGATAAAAAAGAACATAGGGATGTTTTTAGACTAACATAAGGACTAAATCAAATCAAATTAACATAAATTAAACTCTTTTTCTTTTATTTGTCATGGTTAGTTAATCATTTTTAAATCAAATCAATTCTTATTTTAAACTCTCCAAACATAAAATTTATCAACTAAATCTAATTCCAAATCAAATTAATTCTTGTTTTATAGTTTCAAAGAGACTGTCACGACCTTTTTAATATATTAAAAAATTATAAAATGAAAATTTGTATGTACTGAAGAATTGGTTGTGATAATTTATCACTATAGTTTTAAACTCAAACTAATAAGCATATTCTGTATTCTTTCGTCAATGAGGGTTTTTTCATTGTAAATTTTTATGTTAAATCACATAATAAGGATCATGTATATTTTATTTTTTTAGATTTTGAAGAATGTATGTGTACCCAAATAAAATGGCTATGAAGATGAATCAAACATAATATTAGGCCGCCTATCGAACAAAAAAAAAAAAAAAAGAACATGCTATTAGTCGAATGATTTCCCAAGAGGCTCCGTCACCGGATATGCATGGGTTTGGCGCACTGACGAATCGGTTCCGACGGACTCCCTCATGCTCAATGAAGTTTAAAGTTCCGATGCCAAGCTTATGCCCCAGCACTGCAACTCGATCGGGTTGAATATTTTTCATGTTCTGCTAACATTAAAGACACCGCCCCTATGAATCTAAATTCCATCCCCCCCCCCCCCCCCCCCCCCTCCGGGCCCCTCCTTTCAAATCTGCGCCATCTACCATGGCCAAGCTGTTGCTGGAGGCCACCCTACCATCTTTGCCTACGAAGTGAAACGTTTTATGCTATTTATGAAGCCCAAATATTGTGATTTCCTGGAGGTTTTGACCCCAATCTGTGGGTAAGCCTTTAATCAAAAGGTCTCACCCTTCTCCCCTTACTCATTTCCTCGGCATATAATAGCTAGGTTGCTTTTCTTTCTGCACTACTTAACACCACTATTTCATAATTTTTATATAGACCACCTCCTTTCTGCATTGACGAATTCCCCAGTATCCTTGTTCTTAGTAAATCGGGTAACTATATCACTTAATCTGCCTCTTCCCATGGTTTTCTCTTTATTGTATATTGCACAAGTTTGTGGTCTGATCCTCGGTGGGATCAAAACTGTATGAGTTATGGCTGATGCACTAGTCATTTAGAGGTTGGCGCCCGATTGACGGGCGTGTACCGGCGTGTACCTCCAAGGGGAAGGGGAGGTTGTAAAACAATAGGCAGAACCGCAAAAGTTACTTGCCAACATACTCCAAATTGGCAATAATGCCAATAGGAACCGCCTTGTTCTTCTGAATGTTTACTTCCAGACCATAGACAACTTAAGAATTAGAAGCACAATTTTCAACATTTCCACGGCGATGAATGTACTGGATGAAAGTCAGCTTCCTCGATACCACTAGAGGTGGAGCCAGAATCTTGCTTGAGAAGGGGCATAGTAGATCCTAAACTTTGCAAGGTCATGACTCAAAATTTGCTGCCTAAAATAAATAATTTTCCTAACTTTCCATTTATTTATTTATTTAACAAACACTCTACGTTGTACACCACTCACCTTCATCATGTTCCAATTACGTACATTTTTTGTAGATTTTTCCCTTTTTTTTACCAGCACAACTGTTTGATTTTTCTTTTTTCTTTTTCTTTTTTTTTTACTTGAGATTTCATGCCTACGTTTTTTTTGCAGGTAGGAATGTTGATCAAATCCATCAAATTTGCATTGGCAAGCTTGAAGGGATGGATGACTAGCAAAAAGGTATGGTTTTCGTTTTTCTTTTATAATCTTTGACAAGATCGCAGAAGATGAACCGAACCATTGTTTTGTGTAGTACTTGATTCTAGTCCAAAGTAGTTTGCTCAAGCTTTTTATGACAACACTAAGAGCACATTTGGTATAGAGTAATGAAAATGGTGGAAATATAATAAACTTAGGAATGAGATTGACACGTAAACAAGAATGGCTTTTTACATTGCCATCCCATGTTTGGTATTTCGTAGGAATGCACTTTGGAATAATTAATAATAATATAAAACCCTTAATCCTTAAACCCTAAAATTATTTTCTAATTTTTTTAGAATTTTCTCCGATTTCTATGCATTTTTTAGGGGTTCGTCCATTTTTGGGGTTTTTTTATTCTTTTTAACACCAATAATTGAATTAAATATTGGCTTGATTGAAACAATAAACTCTTATTACAAAAACTATTCCCCGGTTTTTCACAATTTTTCATTATTTTTCTGCATTTTATCAGATTCCACATGGTTTATCGTTAATAAAATAATAGAGTTAATATTTTCTTATTTTAAATAATTTCCTCCACTCTTCAATAAAAAGTATAGTAAGGAAAAGAAAATAAAGGGGAGTGGGTTAGGATATAATGGAGAGCTAGATTAATTTTTCTAAGAAGTAAGGAGCAAAGGGTGTTTTGGGACTAATTCTATTTGCATGAGTTAATACCAAGAGGTGGGTAAATGAAATTTACTAATTTTTGTGGGAATGGTAATGACATGGGAATGGGCCATTACCGAGCCCAATGGCTCCAAACATCATTTCATTCCCACGTCATTCCTGCATCTATAAGGAAAAATAAGACTTAGCCCTTCTATAGGGCCAAACTCTACTGGTTCTACTATGATGAATAATATATTGAATTTTCTTAATTTCAATCATATGCATTGAAAGAACGTAAAAAATTAACAAGACGTACCAATTTCCATACAATTCTATGTGTAAAAAATTAACAAGACGTACCAATTTCCATACAATTCTAGTGATAGTGATATGTGAGGCTCCCATCTTATAGGTGAAATTTTCAGTAAAGTTATAATGGTTCAAATTTTTGGATTTTCACTTTTTCCATTTTTCATTTGTAAGAATGAGAGCCTTAGACATTACAAAATGTTATGAAAATTAGTATATTTAAATTATTATTATTATCAGTGCTTACATAATTACTGTTTTCATTATTTACTAGTATCTAATTTGTTGAATTTTGTAATTTAGATATAAATTGTTGTTTGGAGATTGTGAATTTCGTGTTCTAATTAAATTTTACAATATAAGTAACATTACTACATAAATAAAATAAAACTTTGACCAAATTTGGCAAATAGCACTTTGAGAATTGTTAGGATCTTGATTAGAGATGACCACATACAGCAAGCACATGAAACAAAACAACCGTAAATACAATAAGCTTGGTTATACAAAAAACCTACATTAAGGGGTAAGAATGACAGCCAAACCTTTCTATTGCAACAAATAAAAGTTATAAAAGGGTTTACAAAATATTCCAATTTGAAACCCTAAACAAGCAACTATGTATAGCAACAAGGGAAGAAAAGAAAGAAAAAAAAAATGCAGCATTACATCGGTCAGACCCAAACTGCAACGGGCAGGAAGAAAGGCACCAGAATTCAAGTCAAACCCAACAAAAATAGGTATCCTATGAAGAAGGGATAGAGATATTCTTGTCTAACTAGCAGAAAGAAAGGCAGGACAAAGTGGGAAGATTTGCGTTGCCTTCTTCATTTTCTGATTACGAGCAGCCTGTTCTTTGAAATGCTAGTTTTCCAAGAGTCCAACCATAAACACAAAGTGGCTGGTAGAAACAGAAAAACCTGCTCGCAGGATCTTGTAATATAAACTAATTTCCTACAGATGATTTTATCTAAAAACTTTTTTTTTTTAACTTGAATAATAGAGGAAACGGATAAAAAAAGGTTAATAAATTTGAAAGGCATATAAACAGTAATTTATTTTTAAATGGCCATATTTGTTATTGTTGTTAGGTCAAATTGCCACGAGGTGCATTCCCGGCGACAGGAGAATTAGTTTGTGAGCCCCTTGGAGTTGTCCTGATCATCTCATCTTGGAATTTTCCTATTGGTGAGTACGATAGATAAAAGAAATAAAATATTGTTTAATGCTTATCCTTTCATTCTTAATTTATCTTACCTACTGTTAGTTCTTAAATTTTATTGTTTGTAAACGTTGTTGGGTTAGCACATCCCTGGAAATCTCTCATAAAAATTTTCACATTTATCTTTAAAAAATTAGAATTACATATGAACATCTCAATGATGTCCTGAGCTCCTTGGAACCGTCAATACTTTAAATTTGTTATTCAAGCCCTGACCAATTATTCTACAGTTCCCTTCAAATGGCGTTCTCAAAGCAGACAATTGTCTTTTATGATGTAGGGATTGGGGGAATATAAACATTGTATCAAACGAAAGAATGGAAGGGGCATCCAAATCACTTAGTTTGGAATCAATATTCTCATGCTCTATGTGATTTATGTCTTATGAAGTTTCCTACAGGTAGACATTACCCATGCGTGTCATTGACAGAGCCAACTCGTCTACTTTAATGTTCTGAATATTCTTTGTTTCAAATAATGTTAGCGTCTGGATAAATCGTTGTCAATGCTTGTTAATTGTGACTGTAGTCTGGCATGCAAAAGTTAAATTGGAGGGCATCTAATCAAAGGTGTGTGTAACTAAACACGTTCATAATAGTCACAATTAAGTTGTTACCTTGCATGAATGTGC
The DNA here is from genome assembly GCA_034195605.1 of Santalum album. Classification (NCBI taxonomy): domain Eukaryota; kingdom Viridiplantae; phylum Streptophyta; class Magnoliopsida; order Santalales; family Santalaceae; genus Santalum; species Santalum album. Next base: position 16,886,013 of record CM067264.1, on the reverse strand, counting down.
AGGACTTTCTTTGGAACCGCTGATAGGAGCAGTAGCTGCAGGCAATACAGTGGTTATAAAACCATCAGAACTGGCTCCTGCATGTGCTTCTCTTCTAGCAGATGCAATGCCTAACTACTTGGACAACAAAGCCGTCAAGGTGATCCCAGGTGGCCCCAGTACTTGTGAACAACTCCTGCTGCAGAAATGGGATAAAATATTCTTTACGGGTATCATTAATTTTTAGACAATCACCTTTTATTTCATTAAGCGTTGATCCCTTATTTTCTTTTTTCCAGTACGTAAGGATCTGTTTTTCAAATAATATAGGGAGTGCACGAGTTGGACGCATTGTGATGTCTGCAGCTGCAAAGCATTTAACGCCCATTGCTCTTGAGTTGGGTGGAAAATGTGCTGCCGTAGTTGATACCCTCTCTAATTCTTGGGACAAAAAGGTATTATTTGAGGATGGCCTTAGCATTTTAATCATCACAAAATTGGCATGCGTTGAACAGCTGCGTATGCCATTATCTTTGTAGTTTAATATCTATAAGTACAAAAAATGTTATATTTTTTGTGGTTGGTTAATGTTCTTTTACATAATCATACTACAAGATGACTGCAAAACGACTTGTAACGGGAAAGTTTGGTGTCTGCGGGGGTCAAGCGTGTGTAGGAGTTGATTATATAATTGTGGAAGAACAATTTGCGCACACTTTGGTATGGGTATTTTGATGAAATTTTCTTTTATTTCTTTGGAATTCTCAATTTCTTGGCTGATTCTAAGAGAAATTATATTATTTGAAATTGTGCTTCAGGTGGAGTTATTGAAAGACATGATTAAGAAATTGCATGGGAAAAATCCGAAAGAGTTGAACAGTATTACGAGGATAGTTAACAATCAACATTTCTCAAGACTGAAGAATCTTCTAAATGACACTAACGTCAGACCTTGCATCGTCCATGGTGGTTCACTGGATGAAGATAACCTGTAATCTTTATATTTTTTTTCTCCTTTCTTCTATGTTTTTGCTGTTGAACTTTTCCACCGGAATAGAAAATAAGCATGTAACTGTTTTTAAAAGTGAGCTAATTTAACGTGTTTTGCAAAGATATGGTCTGCATTGTATGATTTTTACGTTCGCTACAATGTTCTCAATTCAGTGGGACCTACATGCTTCTATTGTTATCTATACCAATACAATTCTGATGCATTTTATTGAACTCTTTGCAGCTTCATAGAACCGACCATCATAGTAGATCCCCCTCTCAGTTCTGCGATGATGACAGAGGAAATTTTTGGCCCATTGCTTCCAATAATTACGGCAAGATTTATATCTATATCTATCTCATATATTTCGAGTTGTGATACATGATTTTTCTCATAAAATCTTATGATAAATAATGAGGCCCAAGTGTTTGTTGCTTGTGTTCGTCAATGGCTATTAATTCTCAGTTTACAAGAAAGCGAGCTTGTCTTGGCAGGTGAGGAAAATTGAAGATTCTATTGAATTCATTAACTTAAGGCCAAAGGCGCTTGCTCTTTACGTCTACACCAAAAATGAAATATTCAAGAGAAGAATAATATCAGAGACATCATCGGGAAGTATAACATTTAATGACAATATTATTCAAGTATGTTATTGATAACTTAACCATATTAGTTGTCTCTGACTTTCTATGGTTAAACTGAAAATGGCCTGTGCACAATGAGCAGTCTCTGATTGAAACATCTCCACGCTATACCTCTGTCATTGTCTCATTAACTTAAAAAGATGGTTATTGACATATATCTGTGAAAGAAACCAATTGTTGGACACAGGCAACTTGTGCAAAGGTGTAAAAGTGCTTATCACACTAATAGTACAAATGACCCTAATAGTACAATTGACCTAGTTGAGTTCTCCATTTTGTGATAAAAAAATCAGTTCAAATAAATAGCGTGGAACTCTGAATTTGTTTGAGTTTCATTTACGGATAAACAATGTCAAAGTCTTTCACTTAGTTGCAAGTAGAAAGCCGCAAAGTTTATAAGGTACTTTTCTTGTTAACTGAAAGACTGCTTCTTTAGTTGACTTTGGTATGCCGTGTTTATGGTCTCATGTGACAATTCTAAGCCATAATACGTAACCTTGAAGGATTAAGGTTGGCAAACTGTTCTTATGACTATGACTAATAATCCCATAAATCGGTCAGCTTATAGTAATCACCAATTATTTTCTTAAATGGCTAACCGTTTACATCATCTTCGTGCAGTATGCAGTTGACACCCTGCCATTTGGAGGAGTAGGCGAAAGTGGCTTTGGAAAGTACCATGGAGAGTTCTCTTTCGATTTGTTCACCCACAAGAAGGCAGTTTTAAGAAGAAGCTTCCTCACTGAGTTTTGGTTTGGATATCCTCCATGGAATGATTTCAAATTGAGGCTCTTGAGGCTAGCTTACGACTATGATTATCTTGGGATTCTTCTGACCGTACTGGGTTTGAAGAGATATTGACAGAATTGAGGAGGCTCTACTTTTTTCCGAGTGACAAGTTGCATTACTGCTTTATGACTTGTCTTTGTTCAAATAATTTCAGATGAATAACTAGATTCTTGACTCAACAGATATGTCTGTTGGATTTAAGGGTTTCAGGATGATGTTATGATTTGAGATGCTTGGCAAATGATGATTGTCTCATAATGTTCTTTCGAGTTGGGTTTTTATTCTTTTTTCTTTTTAACTTTCAAAAACATGGTTATAGTTATGTCCCCATTTGGTAATCAAAGAAAGACCATTTTACGACTATCAGGAACTTTTGGTTGCAGAGTCATATAAAAATGCGCCGGCAGCATTTCATGGTGGGGGAGAGAGAAAATAAAGACCGGTACCTTGACAGACACCTCATGAAAAGGTAGAATTTCAAGTTGTGCCTTTTGGGTGCGTTTTCTTTGCAAATCCTTAAAATAGCCAGAAAAAGGTCAGTAGTTAGTTTTATGAGCAGTGGCCGTTTTGTGCTTTTCCTCATCTCCTATCATGCATTCATTTATTTACAGGAGAAAAAGGAAATTGTAAAATAACATGTGGAGTTTGTTTCGTTTGGGTCATTATACAGAAACAGTGTACCTCGCAAATTTTTTCCCAACACATAGGAACTCGTCATACCACCAAAAGCATAACTTATATCCGAAATTAGTTCGCTTTTACTTTTTTCTTCCTGGCCGACCGTCATTAAGAAAGTGCAGGTAAAAGGAAAAGAAAACTAAAGAAATGAAAAAGGGACAAAAGCAAATTAGTTTTCCAACTTGGAAAAGCCCAACAAATCAGCTCCTATTGGCAGAAGACACGAACGAAAAGTGAAATTCTTCCTGACGGTTAGTTTCATAATTGCTTGCTCCTCCGAAATGGCTGACTCGAGATCATTAGTCGTTCCACATTGTAAAACCTGCGGGATTTGTTGATGAGTCCCCTGGCCAACCAGCTCCATAAGTACTCCCGGCAGAAACCCGCATGTCATAATCAACCTTAACCAGCGCAAGCTCCTCCTCTGTAACGTTGCCCACTGGCGGCAACGTTGTAGTTCCATAACCCATGATCCCAGTCCCAAAATAACCCCCGACGGCCGAACCACCATCCCCCGAAGAAGATCCGTCCAAGCTTGTGAGACCATGTATCAAAGCTGGGTTATTGTCGCCCTGCAAGGCGTAACTACTGCTGCTATAGAAGGGATTATTATAAGGGTTCAGGAAAGACGCGGAGGTATGGTGCTGGTGCAATTGCAGTTGGGTTACTGGGTCTTGGTAAGTGATCTCAGGATTCTGTAAGGCGAGCAAAGGCTGCTGATGATGAGATTGTTGCAGCTGCTGCTGTTGATGATCAGTTAACGGAATTGCGTATGGGTGTAAGAGTGGGGAGGCAGCAGATGATGAGCTTCCGTATTGGAAGCAGCAGGAGGGCAATGAGCGGCCAAGGGCTATCAATTCGCCGCATTTTCTTGTGGATTCCATAGCATGTGCCTCCTTCAGGCGTCTTGCAGCCCCTCCGCCAATGGGTAGAGTGTTGCTTTCAAGAATGCTCTTCACATCGTACCGGTTCATGTCAAAATTGGTCACTGCATTTAGGCCCCTGAACTTTATGGCCGCGATGTCGTAGGCTTCTGCTGCTTCTTCCTCCGTGCCTTCATTTGTATTAAAAACTATTAATTACGAAACATATTTCTTTTGAAAAGATTTAGATCTGACTATGCTTGTTCCAGAATTGTATTTATCCACAAAAGTGTAAAAGAAGAATAAAAGCAGAGTATATGACATACTGAAAGTTCCCAAGTAAAGATCTTTGTTTCCTGCAACTCTCCCAATCCGTGCTTGCCATCGCCCATGTTGATGATGCCGGGTAACTCCACGATACATGGATGCACCTCTAGAGAAGCCACTGCTCTTTCTGGGATACATAACCGAATAAAATACCTTTCAGCTTTTAAATCAAACATGAAATAATCAAATTATTGACATTGAGTCACTTAGGCATTGATGATTGTTCACTGGATAAGATCTGTTTAATTAGAACCTTCTAATGGAGGCCACAAATTCCTGTCTTGTCATGTGCTTCATATCTTCCAGTTCTTTCTCATAGTGGCTGATCTGCAAAATCATAAATAAAACAAAAATACAAAAGGTTTATCAATTTAGCAGATTATAGTGCAAATGTGGCCAATGTTGCCCCAAGTTATCTACACACAACTCACAGGGAAATTTGTAGTTGTAGAAGTTCCCCAATACTTGAGTGCAGCCATATCATATGCTCTGGCTGCCTTTTCCTCCTTGTCATACCCTCCTGTTCCCATCAACCAGGGAAAACCATGTATATACATTATTTTGTAAGTTTGTTATTTTTGGAAGAATCACACTCCATACAATTAATGAAGGGAAAATTGAGTATTAAGTGCCATTCTTCCTAGTTAGGCGCATGTGCAACCCTTAATCAACATCATTTAGCTAAATGATGTTGAAAAGCCAATGCTTACCTAACTAAGAACAGTGGCAGGCACTGTATACAATGACTATACTCTGCCCCCCGTCAATACATTAGTTAATGATGTTTATAATTATACTGTATACTCACCTAAGTAAACTGAACGTGTGTAGCAGCAAGCAGAAACCATAATGATAGATGAAAATGGTTAGTAACTTTGAACAATAATAATAAATAGGTAATGTACACCTCATAATATATTAGGAGGGAGATGATGAGATACCTTGACGACCCTTCCTTGACTGACCTTCCCTCCGACAACTGTTATCCCACAAATGAGCTTCATACCTTCCTGTCCACCTATGCCTACAATTACACGCACACCATAATATCCTCATGTCTCTGGCGAAAAGGGGGGAACAGCAACATCACAATACGTATATGTGTGTGCATGTATGTAGAAATCCAACCTGGTTACACCACGATAAATAGAAGTTCTTTGGCCAAAGGTGTCTAAAGTCCTTTTAGGGACAGCATCGGCAGTGCCAGTAGCACTACTAACCACACCAATACCAGTACTATCGCAACTGGTTGCTACACCCTTTCCATTCCCACCAGCACTTCCCATACACAATGTTAATGACTGCAAGGCGCTTGCATTTTCAGATGCACGTGGAAGAAGGTCATGATAATTAATGTTATTATCATCAGGAGGTGTTGCTGCTGCTTCTTCTGCCCCCATGTAGTTCTGATGTTGCTGTAGAAGAAAATGATGACTCGTGTTGCCATTTGCACTAGGAAATAAGTACTCTGTTGAATCATCATCATGAAAAGCCGCGAGATCTGATTGAGTATCTTCTGTTTTGCTCACACCGAGGAAATCTGCAACTTTTGGGACTTCCCCCCCTTCACTTCGCCCATGATGATGATGTTGAGAGTTTATCAGATTCCAATCTGTTCGAGTTTCCAAATGCATCCATTGTTAGTGATAAACACCAAAGAAGAACACATACAACCACAAAGACTGGCAAGAGAGAAAGAGAGAGAGAGAGGAACCTTGGGTGTGGAAAGGGTTGTCAATACTATATTCACTGACTAACCCTAGAGAGAACTGATGCTGATGGGTTGAGTGGGACGGTTGGAGATGTGTTGGCACTGAAGAATGAGAAGGCGAATGTGGAAACGAAAGCCAATTGTTTGAATTCATGGAGCTGGTGGCCGAGATTATCTTCCACAGGGAAAAAATATTCTTCTAACCAATCCTCCTGCACTACATACAAAAAAGTAGAAAGGTCTAGTTAACCACTAGTTAGTATTGTACCGGGGAGTTTGTGGAATGGAAATTGTAATAAAGAAGTAACCTTTGCAGCAGAAATAAAACAGTTAAAACTCTATTTCTCTGTTGCTCCTCTTTACACTGAAGCTTTCACCGGAGAGGGAGTTGGGATAAGAGAATGAAGGGCGATATATGCTCAGGGAGAAAAGACAGGTCGAAGCATAGAACCAAGAACTTAAACTTCTCTCTCTCTCAACTGGGGCCATTAATTATTAAACTCATGCACACTAGGACCATGGATGAATGGGGGCTACTTTTTGATAATTAAAAAAATATGTCAAACGGCACTATTTAAGGGGCGTGTTTTACACGTGCACTCATAAATAATTAAAAGTTAACATAAATTATACTAGTGAAAATTCATGGGCAAAATTAAACAGAGAAAAATCATAGTTTAAAGTGTATAGTAGATAAGCCTCAACAAAAGGAAACATTGATGCCTTACTTTTCAAAAAATATTGTGGAAGCCAACTGAGCTAAGCTCGATACAGCGGATATGGAGGTCTTATTACAGTAGACGTGAGCAAATAACTTTATTTCATCCTCTGAACAAAGACGAACCTAGTCTTCTCATATTCAAATCCTCCCGTCCAACTCTTCTCTCTGCCTCTCTCTCTTTCACACTTTCCCACTTGTGTTATGGGAACTCTCGACCTCGTTTGGCGCAAAACAATGACTCCCAAAAGCCCAGCATTCCCACATTGTGCAAATCATCTCTTATTAGTCTCAAAATACTGACAGTTTAACGCGCGTAAACTTATGACCATAAACCCAACCCCCTCTCCCCATTAAAAAAAGAAAATTGATTTTAAAATGGAGGAGTTCAAATTAACCTGCTTGTTGCTATGGGAACGAGACCATTAGCCATACTAAAATGGGAATAATATGGGTGGGGTGGGATAGGGGGATGGGTGTGGTTGTAACGAGCAAGGCCATCCGATGGACCAGTTCGTAGATCCCCGAGCTCTATTGCATGTGTTGAAGACTCAGGTGTACGGACAAGTTTTTTGTTTATTAGTGAAAACCCCTACACATTAAAATTATAATAGTACTTGAAAAACGATAGTATGAATTACTCCACCTCCCACAACCTTCTCACAAACACACACTATTATAATATAATAACATGCGCCGATCCATAAACAAATTATCAATCTCTGAAAGGATTGTGTTTTGGGTTCTTCGAGTAGAAATCTGTTGACCGCCTAATTGAAATGCGTAATAGTCAAAAGGTTAAAATAGATTTAAGGAGACGTTTTCTTCTCTTTTTGTTAACCTCGTCATTCATTTCTCTTCATCTACAGACTAAATTAGAAACAAATATATATATATATATATATATATATATTAGTATCTATACTATTACCTATGCGTACATATATCTATTTCACGTTGGTGCTGTTTACCACTAACTCTTTGCTTTTTTGGCGAGTCAAGGTCCCGAATTTGATATGTAATAATAGTCCATTTATTAGATTATTCTAGTGATAAAGTGAGAGACTTACTAAATTGAGTGCCTACCATTGCACCAAAAGTTATGAAGAGTGCAAATCAAATTATTTATATCATTGTAACTTAGTCAACTCTAAAGTTTCGCCAATTGCTTCCAGACCAAACTAGGCTAATAATTTCTCTAGGCAATTGCTCCAGTTGGGAATCAAATCTGTGACCTTAACTCCGATACCACTTGTTGGATGGTGCACATGCCACTGTACCAAAAAAAAAAAAATTCATATATGTTAGCCTGGGTGCAACTCAAATCCTTTATACCATAAGGTAGCTCAAGCACCATGGTTCAACTATGAATTACCAAGGAACAATTAGTGTCAAACCTAGACTAACAAGACCCACCCCAATCTACCACCCGTGAAGGTTATTTGAACCCTAACTGTTCAATTTATGAGTATTTCCCTTAACCTATAAAAAAGGAGGTTTTAGATTGCATTTGTTTGCACTTATTGAGTGTTGAATGAGAGTAAATGTTGAATGATTTAGTGATCAAGTCATTCAGTTCATTTGGTGACATCACTGAATGGACTCTAAATAGTGTTGATTCTCTTAGCACTCATGAGAGTACTTATTCGCTCAGCATTTTGATTCGGTAGTTGAAAGATAAAATTACCTTTCACTCTTAATTGAAATTCCTACTCTACCCCCCTCATTTTCCCTCTTTCCCTCGATCCATCTCCACCCTCCCTCTATTCATCCCTCTTCTCCCTCGATCTCCCCACCCTCTCTCTCAATCTCTGCCTCTCCTCCATCTATAGGTTCAAATTGGCTCATATGTGGGTTCAAATCGATTTAAGGTTTAATGGTTTATTTTACGGGGTGTGAATTGATTTGTATTTTAGGGGTTCAAATTGATCTAGGTTTTCGATTTGGGAGTTGGGGTTTATAAAGGGATATGATCTCTCATTTAGGATTCAGAATCAAGGTTTGAGATATGAATTTTTCGTGTTTTGTGATTTTGCAATTATAAGGTTCATGATGTTCTTCATGAAATTAAAGAATTTGGGAATTAGGGTTTTGATTATGTTTTTAAATTGGGAATTTTGAGTTGATTATGATTTGAATTGTGGGTTTTGATTTGTTTATGACCTGTGTGCGATTGGGATTCCACTAGTTGTTTTCAAGGAAAAAGGGGTTGAGATTCTTGTGTGCATAGAGGTTTGGATGTCGGTAGCTCTGTGAGGTCAATCCTCCTCTCTTTCTCTATTCTTTGTTCTTCGTTGTCATTTTTTTTCATTTATGTTGATGCATTTTCATTCTTCAATTTTTATTAAAAAAAATGCTGCATGCTTGTAATCTTTGTTCAAATTCACCTTCTGCCATTGATGGTAAAACTGAGTTGTGATTTGGGTTTCTTTTTTCTTTCCTTTTTTTTTTTTTTACATTTTTTCTTAGAAATTTTCTTTAAAATAATAAAAGGAAAAAAAATTTATTATTGGTGATTACGAATTTTTTTTGGATTTGGGATTTCAATTGGAATTACGAATTTTTTTTGGATTTGGGATTTCAATTGGAATTAGGGTTCTTGGTGATTAGGAATTTTTTCAATTGAAATTAGGGTTCTTGGTGATTAGGAATTTCAAGTGTGATTAGAGTTCTTGGTTTTGGTTTGAATGTGCAATTAGAGATTCCAACTTTGGAAATTTTGATTGAATTTTTTGGTTTAAATTTTGGGATTTCAAGCTTGATTATAATTCTTCAAATTGGAGATTTTAATATTAAAGGAAAAAATTGAAATGAAATTATTTTGAAAATACTATATTCTTTTTATTAGAAAAATTAGTTAAAATACAACATTCAATATTCTACACTTTCAAGAGAGAGGGTGATAAAATTAAAAGAAAAAATGTAAGTGAAAGGATAGAAGATTTTAAAATTTTGGGAATTTCAAATTTGTTTAAATTCTTTAATTTGGAGATTTTGACATTAAAAATGTGAAATTATCAATTAATTGATAAATATGAATGTGTGACTTAACAAACCAATAAACAAAAACAATGATTAGGACAAAATTAAAAATGACTGTTATTCTTACTTTCATTCAAATATGTAATTAAACAGCTTTACTATTATATATTAAGCATCTCTTATTACACCTCCTAACTAATCAGCACCATTTCAACACGCCTTCAAAATCAAAGGCTAGTTAGACTTATTTATGAAATGCAACCTTAGTCCATTTGTTTGAGATTCGTTCATACACATACTACAAGCAATTCTTTTACGCAACTTGAGAATTAAAATTTAAATAAAAGAATCAGAAACTAATGGTAGACGTCTGATTCATTCTATTGTAGATGTTTTGCATTAGCTACGTATTGGGAAATGCTACGGCGAATCTATATGTGTAGCGTCCACAGCATATTACTGAACGGTCAGGAGTGAATCATCCTCTTCTGACCTCACAGTGAATAACTTGGTATATATAAAAAAGCAAATAACGCCAAGTACAGGTAGAAGGGAAGAATCAACTGTATTAACGCTGATGACAAATAGTTCCAGCAGAAAAATTCTTGCAGAGGATTTTTTTTTATTTATTCAAAATTATAAAATGTTGCTTTGATGAAGGTGGCCGGAGCCATGTCTCTAGACTTCTTCATCCTTTTCAACTCATCCTGTAAGCCCTCGTACAATAAAAAAAGAATATATAAAATCCAATTTTAATGCAGAAAAGAGCAATCCTAAAAGTTGCAGTGAAAGACCAGTTTTATATATTAAAGCTAATGAAAGAAAAGTAGGAGAAGAAGAAGTAATATCGAATTTCAACGGCCGGGTCAATGCACAACAAATAAATTTAGGGTAAAAGATATCTACCCCCAATCTATTTCAAAAAGACATTGGTACCCTCTTTTTCTTCTAAAATAACACTTCTACCCTCCATTACAAGTTGGTCAATTATAAAGAAAAATTATTTTATTATTATCACTTTAAAATATCTTTTATAAAATAAGATACTTTTTTTTTTTTTTTGCAGAATACAAATTCGTGGAAAATTCCTTCTTATTTAATAAAGGAATGGAATTGAATAAAGGAATAAATGGTTCTTTATAATTGTAAAACACAAGATAAATGTAATTTTTTTATAGTTATCACTATTTAATAGGTAAAAATATTAAGTTAAAAGAATCAAGCAATGTGAAACGAAGAAAGTATCGGTATCCTTTTTTCTTTTTTTTTGTTACACATAAATGTATCCGTGTCCGTGAACTTCGAAAGGATTACGAGAGAGAGAGAGAGAGAGAGAGAGAGAGAGAGAGAGAGAGAAAGAGAGAGAGAGAGAGAGAGCATGGCCTGAAAGTAGCAATGTGGGAGGAGGGACATTTACTCCCTGCGACAGCCATGGTGTTTGGAAATTTTGCATTCAGCCACTCAAGCCATGCCATATCAGAGTAGTAGGAAGGATACTATTTTCATCAGTCATCTTGCTCTGCTTTAGTAATTTTGATTAGAAGTCATGACCAATTAAACCTGCCCTTTTTATCATTCAATATAAAAAAGAAAAGAAAAAAAAATGAAAAAGAGGTTATATAGCCAATGCTCTAACAGTGAAATTTTTTTCCCTTTAAGGGGTAAGAGCAAAGTCCTTTGACAAAGTTATTCATCAAATTTTGAGTATAAAGCTAAAACTGGTTTCCTTCGCTTATTAATTTGGAGTGGGAAAGCTAGAATTAATCGGAGAGGGGTATTCTCGTGGTTCGGTGGGGACATTAGAGGGCATTGCAGGAAAAGGGCTGCACGACAATCCAGAGGGGAAAAAAAATGAGAATTTCAAAGAGGTGGGAGGGAACGCCGGAGGGGTGCTCGTGTCGCCTCGAAACGGTGCACTCATGGTATTTTCTACTGTGCAAACCCCCTACCCTATGCTACGCTATGCTAATGCTATGCTATGAATGGGGGAGAGGGTCAAAGTTAGCTTAGACCATCTTAATTTTATGTAGTTCTCCTATATAGTTGTCGGATCCCCCGATCCGGACGTCAAACTAGTCAAAGACATCATATCACGTGACATTTGGTTCAACCCTTTCCCAAGTCGTCACCTCAATAATATTTGTAGTTCTCGTTTATTAGCATCTAATATACCCAATAATAAAATGTTAAAAACTGCTTTCAAATATTAATAACGACAACACAATGACAAACTATTTTACTGTGCATTAAATTAAATTAAAATAAATCAAACTAAGTACAAATGGATTAATACAATCAAATTGAAAATATAATTTTTTTAAATTAGAAATCTACTATGATATGAGATATGCCATCAAAATATTATGAGACGTTATATAAGAGGATAAAATAAACACCGTCTCAAATACTATAATTATCTCGATCACTTTTATATATTAAATAATAGGGATTATTGCACACCTAATGTTTATTATTTTCTTTGCTTATTGATTAATACCATACTATTTTAGAATATCATTCTCCACCATGGAAGTAGTTAACTCATAGGGAGTGAATGTTATCACAATTGTATTTTAGTAACAAAGTATCCATCGCTGTACTAATGCCAAATCCCATTGCTTCCAAATCATATAATTTTAGAATTTTTCTATGAATCATTTTTTACTAGTTCATCAAATTTTAGGTTCACCCGTATTAACATGCACTTCATTTATGTCGTAAGCTAAACAATATGTTACTGAAATGATGAGAAAACCTTAGGTGAAACATTAGCACATGACTTATGTCACAAGCCAATGATAATATCATTTCAACAATTTATAGCGGTCTTATACTTTCATAAAAATGAAAAAAGTTATTTTGTAGTTGACTTGCTATACAATTGGTGTGGTACCCGTATCCGGTTTAAATCTCCCTTATGTATCATGAAAAGGTATAAAAGCTGTCCAGCGCTTTTACGAAAATGAGAAAAGTTACTTTGAGATTGGATTGCTGCAGAATTGGTGTGGTGCCGCTATCGAGCCTAAATTTTCCCACTTGCGTGCTATGGAAAGGAGTAAAAGCTATCCTACACCTTCATGAAAGAAAAGCCCAGGTAAGTTCTTTCCCTGCTTGTCATGGCTAAAACGTGCAATGGCTTAGGACCTATTTGATAAACTACAATCACTGAACACACAACATTGCCAATGATTCAATGTGTTTGATAATCAGAACTGAAAGCGGGGAATTTTAAAAGCTACTGAGCTTGTTTTGTAAAAAGCCGGCGGACACTTGCAAAAAGCTAAATGTGAAATACAGATTTCACTCTCCTCTAATACACTTTAGTTCCATTATTTATTGATACGTTTACTTCTAAAACTTTTTAGATATTGTTTATTTGGTTGAATTATGCGAATTTAAATAACATATAAAAAGATAAAGACATGACAATTTTCTTGATATTTGGGAGACAAAAACTTATTAATTTAAACATTTCTACTTTAGTTCAATTTTCAAAGGCTTTAATTTCTAATGTTTTTAAGTACTAAAATATTCAACTAGCACAGTATCAAATCTTGTAAAAAAGATATATTTTTACATGTTCATTACATCCATAGTTATAATTTCTAAAATTTTAAAAGCAAGTACATTGAGGGATAATGGAGAAAATCCACAAACTACAGTGAGTGATGGGAAAGCTGACTAATTCACCCTCACATTGCATATGATTGTTATCCTTTACAATATTATTCTTCGTGACGGGGTTTCGCTGAATATAAAAAATTATCATCAAATTAAATCAATATTTACGATTCTCTAATTCATGCATAATGTTTTATCAAACATTTTAATATTTAATACGGTGATGAATTTTCTGATAAGATTCATCAAAGAGACATTTCCGAATACTCATAACTATTTGATCACAACTAATGCAGTAAAAACAATTTGATCACAATTAATGCATTAAAAATCCTTCTCCCTTCATTGACAAATAAAAATAATTCAATTCCTCCAACTAGGAAAATAGGACGAAATACCAAAAAAAAAAAAAAAAAGACCCGCCCAAGCTAGAAAACAGCATGTAAAATTATGGTCATAACAATAATTTTGCGTCATATTATTTTATTTTTGAATAATTGTTCAATTGCTAAATAATAACATTGTATAGAATTGCGAGCAAAATTATGGTTTGGCGGGACTGGTATTACTTGATGGTTTTGGCGGGACAGCGTTGTTTCTTTGTTTTTCGGTTTGGGCTGGTCGGGTTTATTTTTTCTTTATTCTTTTTTTTCTCCTGATTTTCATCGGACTGATTTGCTTGTATTTTCCTAGGAGAGAGATAATTTTTTAATAAAATGGAAAAGGTTTTTAATGCATTAATTATAATCAAATTATTTTTTACAAGTTATTCATTGGTGATCGGAAAGGGTTTTAAACGAGGGAGTGCGTTTTAATCGTGTCCATGAAAATTAAATTAATAAGTAGGATGGAAAGAATTCTGATGTAAAATTTTTGAGAAATTCTAAAGGAACCAAATCCGATGGCTGGTGGGGAAGGGAGGGGAAGGGGAAGTTTAGTATAAAAAATTTATCAAACAAACATTTCTATACATTCTCGCAAGTGTTCCTAGTCTTTGTTTTTATAAAAACAAATTTGTCATACCGCTTTAAAGGATGAGATGAAATGGAATACAATGGGATTGTATGAGATTTATAACTCCATGGGGTATGAGAAAATTCCCTTCGGTGAGTGGCTCAAGAGTAGGTTATTATCGAATTATTTTTAAAAAATCATATCCTATGTTTGAACAAGACTATAAAGATTCGAAAATGTCATTTTCATTTTTAAGGGAGAAGATAATTATTCTCACTTTTTTTTTTTACATATCATATGATTGGATAATTTAAAATATGATAAATGGGGTAAAAAAGTATGACCTTTAAACCTATTGTGATTTAAATCATTAAATTTTATTTTTTGCATATCTATCCCATAAGCCCTGTTTGTTTGAACTAAATGGGCTCTTAATGAGCCAATTCTCGTATTTTTTCAGAGGTAAACCTATTCAGAGTGTTTGGTGCACACTCTAAATGAGCTCTGAATGCCTCTGAACGAATTAGATAAATTTTAAAGTCTAATTCGCTCGGAACCCACCATTCAAAGGCAAAGCACAAACTTGCCTTCCACACTTTCAAAAAATTATGGCATGTGCCCTTCTCACTTTTCCGCTCATAGCGGTCTCTCTCTCTCTCTCTCTCTCTCTCTCTCTTTAATGTGAGTCTCTCCTCTCTCTCACGAGCAACTCCCCCTTCTCACGTCTCTGCTATCTCCACCATTCCTAGCAACCCACGACCATGACTCCTTCCTCTAACGCTGCTTTCAATCTCTCTCCCCCTCACCTCACGTTTTCTTATTGGAGTTTTGGTGACTTGGAGGTTTTGGAGTTCTAATTCAAGGTTTCTTTTGTTCCTTCGTCTTCTTCTTCTTATTCTTCTTCTTTCCCTAGATTTAAGGGATTTGTGATTCAGATTTAAGAGTTTTCTTGTTCTATTTTTTCAACTTTGTTGGTTTTAGGGTTCAGATTTAGGGTGTTTTTTCTTATTCTACTTTCTCAAATTTAGGGGTTTTTGGTATAAATTTTGGGGGTTTCTTTATTCAATTTTGTTAGATTGGGGATTTTGGGTTGCCATTTAGGATTTTCTCCTCCGATTCATGCAAATTTTTGGGGTTTAGAGTTCAGATTTAGGGATTTTTTTGTTTGATTCTTTCAAATTTGGGAATTTAGGGTTTCGATCTAGGATTTTCTTGTTTGATTTTTACAAATTTGAGGATTTGTGGGTTAAGATTTAGGGTTTTTTTATCCAATTTTTGCAAATTTATGGATATTGAGTTTGGATTTAGGGGTTTTGATTTGGGCTTGTGATTACAAGATCTTGATTTTGGGATTAATTAGGGTTTTGTATTTGAAATATTATAGAAAATGAAAAGAAGAATTTAATAAGAATAAGAAATTAAAAGATAATGATCAGGTAAAATTGGAAATACACTTATTTCATAAGTTCATTTAGTTGTGCAATCAAACATAATTAATATTACGTATTCAGAAATTCTTATTGCACCTTCAAACTATCTAACACTACTTTAGCATTCAAAATTTAATGCTTAATTTTATCAAATAGGGTCTAAGTGTTGCAATTTGACATGGATGGATGGAACTTTAAGGTCATCTAACATGTCATCAATATTGTTGACTCTCCAATTAAGGTAGGAAAAAAACTTGTGACAAAAGCCTGACCTTTGAGCTTTTTGTGTTTTATATCCCAGCATATTTATTAACTAGATCTATCGCCAAGTACATTAAAAATTGCATTCTTTGGCAAGTGCAAATCTATCCAAAGTATGGTTGTTTAAACTAAAAATTCAGAAATTCTCAATCGAACAAATGTTTCTCATTTTTTTCCTTACATTAAATTTTTTTTCCCTAGATTCTCAACCAAACTAAAGTATTTCTAGAATTCTCCCAATCAAACTATTTCAAAAATTTTAGATTTCTTAAATTTCATACACCTAAGTAATTTCATAAAGTGAAAAAAAATAAAAACATAGTGATATTGTTTGTGAGATTTTAGTGAGTTGCAAACTCATCAATTTTTGTTTTAAGGGTTTACTGTCCATATCATCCTAAAGGATGATGATTCTTTGCATCCAATGACTTGGGTAAGGAAAACCCTTGATTAAGATCTTGTGAGCGCCAGCAATGGGTAAAACCCAGATTTGTTAAGGAATCTATAAGAGGCAAATTTGAGATAAGGACCATAGGTCTGAATAGGAAAAATAAGGGATCAGTAGAATGATTCGAATAAGGAATAGAGCCATAGACCCAAAAAAAATAGGGGAGACAGTGGGTTTAATGCTAATAGGGGTCGGATCCATAAGGTTCCTACATATCTTCATGGGAGAATCAGATCAATACAGTTCTTAGGCTCATGGAGCCATGGAGTTCACTAGGGTTGTCATCACCTTGCCATAGGCAGTGATTCGGTGAAGTTTTGGTTGAAGAAGGAAGGAGTTGTTATTACTTTTCTCTCTTTCTCTTTTTTTATCTCTTCCTTGTTACAATGCCCAAAATGCCTCTCCTCCCAAATTTAGGGTTTTGCTTATATAATGGATGGGAAACCCCAAAGATGGAGAATGAAGCGCTGCATCCTGTGGGCTTTGGGCTCAATATTCCCATCATTGGGAAAATCCCTAGAAGAGAACCACATGCCACTAAGACAGCGGGGTGGAGCCATACACTCAAGGCTGTAAGCCTTTCCTTAACTAGGAGGAAGCTTTAAAGAAGTCCTCAATCGGTCATTTGCGTAAAAGGGGATTCCTTAAAGGAATTGAGTCATAAGCTTAACGAATGGTTTGTCCCCCTTAAGGACTAAGCCATAGGGTCGGACATGGTCGCTCCTTGTTGACTTGGTCAATGAGAGCTAAAAAGTGATGTTCCCTTGAGAACTTAGCCGTAGGCTCAAAACCGTGGGTCCATAAGCCTCACCCAATAACATAAACCTTGGGAATTGAGCCGCAGGCTTAAGAAAATTATGACAATTCATTAACTTGGTCAACGAGAGCTTAAAATAATACCTTTAGGGGTTGAGTCATAGGCTTAGAAATGTTATAGCCCTTCATTGACTTGGTCAACGAGAGCTTAAAATGATACCCGTTAGGAGTTGAGCCACAGGCTCGAGAAATATTATTACTCTTCCTTGACTTGGTCAACAAGAGTCCAAATATGATGTCACTTAGGGGTTAAGCCATAAGCTTGAAAATATGGGTTTGCAAACCCTAAAGAAGTTGTAATCCTCCTAAGAATTGAATCGTAAGTTTGAGTATATAATTACTCTTCGTTGACTTAGTTATCGAGAGTCCAAACACCTATAAACACGATTGTGATGTTATTTTTTCCCAAAAGGCACTAAAAGTGATGTCAATAGATGTTCTCATTGTTAGCTTTTTAGGGCCACCAAGGAGGTCCTATTTGCCTCCTGTTAAAACAAAAAAGTTAAACTCATAGCGGCTTTTTACTTGTAAATCAAGCGAAGAGCTTTTTTTTAGAAAAATATAAAATCCTCGTCATTTTTATTATAATCGAACGGTAGATTAAGCGAATGGATGGCACTTTAGTACAAAGGGGTTTTGTGAAATTTCATCAGTAGTAATGGTAACCCACCGTTTGAGAATAAATTGAGAGTGACGAAGAAATATATTTACAGAAAACCCTTTTCAGTCCCAGAGTAAAAAAAGATATAAATTAATGAACCCTTTTCAGTCCTAGAGCAAAAAAGGATATCAATTAATTAATTAATTAAAAAAAGTTAGGGCGGACGGGCTTCACAAGACAACACAGTACTTCTATCCGGCTGCCTTCTTGGTGTTCTTCTTCCTCCTCAGCAAAGGTACCCTTTGTTTTAATCTTCTAATTTGTTATCTACTTGGCGTATTGTGCCATTAAATTTTAACTTGCGATTCTCGGATTAGAGATTCACGGGTTATTGCCAATTATAGTTAGGTTTTATTAGATTGGGTATTTCCATTCCTTATGTTGAACATATTTACGTGTTTATGTATTTTGGAAAATAAAACTAGATTTAGATTTGCTGATGTTATTTGAGATTGAATGTAGATAAGTGTGTTTAGAATTTGTTGGCCAAATCTTTTTACAATGCTCATGTTTAAATTAGTTTGCTTATCTTGAATGATGTATAAGATCCATCCGCATTGATATCATCATCTTCACTCGTAACTTAACTTACTTGATGTGGTTTTATAATGGATTATTCGTACCTATTTTATTTGCATATATTTATTAAATTTGTGGTTTCTTGATGAGTTTATTGAAATTTATTAGGTCTCCTTTTGATGTAATTTTCCTTTTTGATTCTTGAGAGGATTTGGTTTCATTTGGACCCGTTTGGATTTATGAAAATGAAATAGCAAGAAAATAGGAAAGGTTGCTGAAATTAAAGGAATTTTTTTTTCTTAGGTAGTATAATTGTCAAAGAAAAACAAAAAAAGAAAAAGGAAAAAAAAAAAAAAAAAAACAAGCTATGTGTTTGAGGGTTATAGGATCAAATAACCCGGCTGTGAAAAAGATGATAGATGAAGCAGGAGAGAGAACTGGGGATAGGTAACAACGTGTGTCAAAATCATTGGAGCTGTAATGGGAACAGATCAGTTGCTGTGTAGGGGCTTATGCCCTTAAACTTGCATTCCCATGACTGTAGAAGCATATTAGATTTGTAACTTGATTTTCATAATAGCAAACTGTGTGGTTGGGTAAAATTAGTGAGCCAAAAATCTCTCAATTTTTTATGGTGACATATCTGCACATTTCCTCATATGATAGATTATAACATTATGTCGAACGCCACTTTAGTAACCTCTCCAAATCTTATTGGCCCCCCAAAATATCCCATGTCTTAAAAGACCCACATTGAGCATGTTATAGCACATAACATCAGGCTCAACCCCCTATTAGACATTTCATTATAAACCCCAAATCCATCCAGCAGACCTACACTCTTACAAACCCATTAATAACATTACTGTAGGGTGTACTCTATTGCTCTACATCCAATCCCATCAGTCCTTTCCTTCTCAAATTGCTTCTTAGACAAGGAAAATTCATTTACAAACTCACAATCCAATGTGTGCAAAGAAAGATTCCCTCCGATCCCTTTAGTTTGGTTCAATGTAAGCATAAGCATAGAATCGTAAGACCTTATGTGTGAGTTGCACCTGAATATCTCATCTGCTTGTTAAAAAATATCAAGGCTCGATCGGACATAGAATTCTTATAGAAAGCACTATCACCGTCAGTGCAACATTTTCAGATTCCGAATGAGATTGATGATACGACCTATGTGGGTACATCAGCAGCCATCACGAGAGTGGTGGAAGATGGAGGGGTGTGGGCATAACCTATGCGGCCATTATCAACAGGTGAATTGAAGAAGGACAGCTTGAAGTGAGGTTTTTCTCTGAGTTGAGAAGGTATATCTTGGTATCCATAATATTATGATCATGATAGTGGAAACCATTGGAGTGAATAGCTCTATCTTGATCTGTGGGCTCTCACACTTCTCCACGAGAAAGAGATTCAAATTAGTCACGTCTAATGGATCTAGGTAAAATGAAAGATTCCATAGTTTGTGGGTGTAGGCTAAGATGACATTATGAGCAAAAACTTTGGGTGGACGCAGATGAAGTTTCCAAAGAACACCTAACAGAGAAATTTTAATCATAAGAAGTGACTTGCATGGACATACAGACGATAGTCGTACTGGTTTTGCAAATGCTCATGAGGAATATACCTTTGGACGCAAAGATGATGCTGGAGACCATCATAGATTTTTTTTTCTTTTTTTCACAACTTAGGACTTGGTTCTAGTAAACATGTGATTCAAGAAAAGAAAATTGCTTTAGTTGATGTGTAAAGGAGGATCAATTTCTAGTCGAATTCATTTCTTCACTGGGAAGGTTGTAATAGTTGTGAGGATTATAAGATATACTAGGTCAGTGTGAAGCCACACAATGTAGCTTTCTAGTTCTAGATATCTATTTGCATCAATGGCGAAAGAGAGATATAACCGTGAATTGGGTGGTAAAACTTAAGGGGGTGGTAGCCCAAATAGGTCTACAAAGGAGGTTGATTGGAAGGGCGATGAGCATGTAGATGCAGTTTGGGAAAAATGCCTCATTGTAGGATACACTGGGTGAATTTTGGGATAGTATGCCATTAAGAAAAGATTTATGTGGTGGAATGATGGGGTGAGGTCAGCCCTTAAGGCTAAGTATAGGGATGAGGTAGATTATGAGAGGTATAAAGATGTCAGAAAGGAAGTTTAAAAGGCCATTCAAAATTCTAAGTATAGATGGTGAAAAGGACCAGTCCTCTCAATCCAGGCCAGGACTCGACCAAATTGGGCTGGATTGCAAGGATCTTTGTGGTCTTGGTCTATGAGCTAACCGCTTTTTTGGGCCGATTCAAGCCTAAACCATTTATTTAAAATTCAAAAGATAATATCAAGATTTAATATTAAATATAGAAATTTATCTATACTTTACGATATATATATATATATATTGAATTTAACATATGAATGTTTGTTATATACAAATTTCTTACTATTTTTTTGTTAATTTCAAATTTTAAATGAAGGGGAAAAAAGTATATGGTCTGGACTGTGGTATATACTCGACCAGACCGAGACTACATCTTTCGGTTCATGGTCCTGGTCACCAGTATCGTTTAATGTGGTCCCAGTCCAAACTAAGACCATTAAGTCAATAGTCCATGCAGTCCAGTCTGCGGTCCGGCTCGGATTGGACCATTCACCATCTGTAATTCAAAGTCTAAGGTTCAAATGGAATTATGTGGAAACTGGAGGAAAGGGATGTAAAGTTGCAAATATGAGTGAAAGGACTAGAGACTGGAGCAATCTGCATGAAGTAGTTAATCTTGGTTCTTATTAATAACATTACTCGTGATTTATGCAAAAAATTAGAGGCTACAAGATTGAGGAGGCTATTGGGGAGGCTTTAGAGAAGATGTAAGCTTAAATGGCATATGCCAGATTACATTCGTCTTGAAGCTTAGAGTTACCTAATTCATGGAAGCTCCTCTCGTACCATGGTCCGGATCACATGTACCAGAACATAGTACTTTTGTATACTGCATCGCGATACTTTTGGTATATTAATCAGTAAGGCTGGTGCATATATTTAAAATTTTAAATATGATTCTTAACTTTTGATATGTTTACAAATAATATGTACAAAACCCCTAGTAGATATATACCTATCACATTGAACTGACCCTATAAATAATGTCTACAAAATCCCTAATAGATATATACATATCGCATCGAAGCAACCCAAATAAAATGGCCTTAGCATATTGCCTACCTGAAACCCATACCAACTATGCCTAACATGTACCCTGTACCATGAACTGATGCGTACCGCAATTCAAGTAACGCTTAAAGCTTGGTTGAGGTAGGAATAACACTTTTAATATAAAATTTTGCACAATATGAAATTTCCCAATTAGTTAGATGGAGACATACACTAGTCTCTAGATTTTAGGTTGCATCAGTCCAAAACATATTATGAACACGAGTAACTAGATCCCATTGTAGCCAAGATAGATAGTCAAGAGCTAGTGAAGAATTATCGTTTTTATTGTCGTGGGTCAATCAATCGAGTAATGCTAATGATGGGAAGTAATCTAAGAAAAAATTACAAGAGTAATGCCAGAATAGAGGATGTTAACTACAGGTTTCATTTGGGGTAGATGAAATGGAGAAGCGTGTTATAAAAACCGGACCAACCTAAGGAATCAACCCGATGGCCCAGGCCCCAAATTGGGCTGATTTGGCAATTGATCCAGGGGCACCATTGAGCCAGGGGAACCTAGTAAGGCCTGGCTGACTAGTCCTGACCCAGTCAAAAACCAGTCAGCATTTATTTTATTTTTCTCTTTAAAAAATCCTAGAAGACTAAAACCCCTGTTTTCTCTCCAAACCTATTCCAAGAAAGACCCCTTTCCCAAACCCTAGTCAGAGAAAAACCCCTTCCCTAAATCAGTTTCTTTGTCTCTTCCAAAGGCGGCGATCCGACCTGTTCCTGAACAACATCAAGAAAGGTATTCTCCCCACTTTTCACCTTCATTTATTTTGGAACAATTTAGGGATTTTCTCTTAGGTCAGAGATCTGAAGCCTTGCTTGAGAAGCCAGTGTGGAAAGCTGCACAGACTGCAGGTGTGGGAGGAACTTCAATGGTGCAGGAGGTAAACCTACCAAAGAATCTAAAAAGAAAAATCCTAGTAAACACAGAAGCAGATCTGGTCTGTCAAGGTCATGTTGTGATAATATTCAATATGCACCAATGCTTGTTGGCTTGGCCAGACATGTATGAGGGCTTCTGAAATATCATCCTGGTGGAGTGGATAGATCAAATCTGTGTAATGTTTCAGAGCCGGTGGCGGGGTGAGTTCTTGGGGGTTGGGGGGCAACAGGGGTCACTTGCCTGGCCACATCTTGCACCGTAGCACCGTCTTTTTTAAGCCAATTTTTATTTTGGTAAAAGTGAAAAGGTTACATGGGTTTACCCTCAAAATGAGATCATTTTGCTGAAAAGGATGTCCTTTTTTAAGATAAATAGTGACAATTTTTTCAAAACAATGTCACTTTGGGGCGGGGACTCACTCGATTTGCGTGAGTTTCGTGGTCACTCGTGATGAAGAAAAAACATTACATAATGCTTAATTGTATTTCTTTTTGAAAGCTCTTCTAGAATTCAAAGCCTGATGCTTACATTTTCTCGAGCAGTTATTTGCACATTAGATTGCCAAACCCATAAATGATTTATTTTCTAAAGCTATTCTCTAAGAGTTTTTTCCTGAAAGCTTACCCAAATTGACCCTTTGTAATGATTTAATTATGAAAAAATTTCAAAATATAAAAATTCATTGAGATTGTTTGTTATTTAATTTAATTACTTTATTTACTATAGTTTATTTAATTATATTATCTTTTCTATATGAAAATTTTAGATTGTGGCCCTGCTGTATGAAGTTCCTGCCTCTGCCACTGTTCAATAATTTTGTGTCTTTCAAGATATATTCATTAGTCTCTTAGGTACATCTCTAGTGCCTTTTGAAACTTTAACTCACGTCTCATTTCGATTGAATTCCTCATTTTTAGTTTCTATCAAAAAAAATGTTATCAATATGTATCATTAGTAGGATAAGAATATAATCTCTTGAACTATTACATTGGTTTTGATACTTTTGATAGCTTAAATTGAATGGTTTTGTATGAATTCATTAGCTCTTTTTGTCATTAGAATGAATTATTTTTAGGGAAGTGTGATATCATTTTGATTTTTCATAATTATGTTGTAAATGTCATCGACTCGATGGTTAAACTGGTGAATCGGCCCCTTGAAGGTTCAGGTGTTAAACCTATTCTTACACCAGCACCCACACAACCCCCCTCATGGTGAATCAGACCCTGGCCCCCACCGGTGAGGGCGAGATGATGGAGCCCATGTCTATAATTGAGTCAAATTGTATACATTATTTTCTAGGCTATGACTTAGCAATGGTGTTTCATGTTGCTAAACTCATTCACGTGCTTCCTCCTCGCTTTGAGTCAGAAAAGAAACTATAGTAGGACTTACATTTTCTTTTATGTTGAAACTGGATTAACTTTTCTTTATGTTTTTGCACGCACACCAAAACGATAGTGATGGTAAAGGCTTACACACAGGAGCATGTTTACAAGCATCCGTGGGAGCGAGTGACCTCTGCATCCTGGCGCAAGTTTGCTGACCCTGAGAATAAGCTTACATTATCCCACATCCTTGAAGTTGACACTTTAAACCGCAAGCTTGACGCTCAAACTGGAAAGCTTTACACCACTCGAGCCATCACTGTGAATGCTCCAGGGCCATGGTTCGTTCACAAAATCATTGGTCAGGATATTTGTCACTGTGTTGAATCAACAGTTGTTGATGCTCAATCAAGGTCAATGCAACTCAGGACCCGTAATATAAGTCTCAAGAAGTTCATTGAAGTGGAAGAGAAAATTCGGTATGATCCTCATCCAGATAATCCAAAAGGGTGGACGGTTTGCAAGCAGGAGACTAGCATACGTATCAAGCCCTTTTCAGCATTGGCATCAATGGCAGAGAAGATAGAGCATCGATGTGCCGAGAAGTTCATGCAGAATAGTAACAAGGGTAGAGAAGTAATGGAGAGAATCTGTAGGTATCTTGAAGCTGAATCTAGTAGTATTTCACTCTGACATTTTACTTGGCTTTGTACTGGCAGCCTAGCACCCTCAAGCGATGAAAGTTTGATTAGATAAGAGAATAAGAATAAGCACTGGAAAAGTATGCTTATGGATATGGACAATAATCACTCTTATCTTTTTTATTAAAACTTCTGTGGAGCTCGTAGAAATTTTGTAGTACTAGAGAAAGGAAACCTCAGGTACACCGTTCGGTCCAATTTTTCTTTTTTCAGTCACTGTACTGGTTTATTTTCTTCTTTTCCTTTTCTATTTTCGTTTTGTTGTCGATGAATTCTGTGTGGAAAAATGGGATTACTTATGCTGCTGAAGTTGGACCGCTAAATTAGGTTTTGCTTTACCGTGGAATCATACCGTTGGATGCATTATAGTAGTGCGCTTCACGACCACCGGAGAGCATTCTAGTGTTTTTAGTTAGTTTTTAACACTTTAGGGTGTTCTAGGTATCTAAAGTATGGGGAAATCCTGCGCATCCCGCCCTTTTTTTAGCGCAGTTGGCTTGAGCAGAAGCATTTTGGGAAAATTAAATGTCAAGCGCAGCATAAAAACTACTTTGCCCTTCTCATCTCAATGCGTCCCTGCATATGGTGACCCGAAAATCGAAAGTCATAATTTATTTATTTTATAACTCACCAGTTTGAATGATTTATATATATCATTAGATTCTTTTTTTTTTTTTTGTTCTTTTGGTTAAAGTCCCGTATCCAATGATATATAAATCATTTAAATCTGATCTCGTTTGAGTTATACAAAATTAATCCAAGGTATTTAAAACAAACAAGTTATGAGTTTTGATTTTCGTGTCATTATGGCTCTGAAAACATGAAAGGGCAATTAGGGGGTGAGGAAGGTAATATTGGGACCATAAAATGTTCTGAAAGAATAAAATAAATGTGCAGCGAAAAAATCTTCATTTTAATATTATTATAATTTTTTTATCATTATTTGATCAAAATATTGTTAAAAAAAGATCATACAAATTTCAATACTTCACCATTTTATTGTAAAGGATGTATATATTGCATTACTATTTTTTATTTTATTTTATTTTATTGTCACAAACAATAAGTCGGGAGAGCAAAAGTGGAATTTTATCTCAATGTATCCCATCCTTAAAAAAATAATAATAATAAATATACCATACTTTTCCAGGAATTTCTCAAAATATCATAATTTCTTAAACCCGCCGTTACAATGTTTTATTTTATTTCGTGCCGCACTACGTCCTGCAACTCCTTAGATACATTTGGTTTTGTAAATTGTAAATTGTAAAGCTTGACAAAAAAAAATTGAAAATTGAAAAAAAGAAAAAGAAAAGGGAAATGGGGAGAACAATTGGAAAGTGATACAAGAGCACAAGCACCGGCTTGGTTTTATATTTTTTGGTAAAATGGAAAGTTGGAGGTTTTCCCAGCCTTCAAAACCAAAAAAAATCAAACAACCGCTAAAGAAAACATTTTAAAAAAATAAAAAATTCCCCTTTTTCTTTTTCTTTATTTTATTTTATTTTTATTTGTCAAGCTATTGCAGTTTACAAAACCAAATTTACCTGTGAAAAGGGAAACGAAGAAGGTAAGAAGTTGCAGGAAGAGAGAGATATTAGTTTGGGGTGGGGGAAGAGAGAGAGAGAGAGAGAGATTAGTGGAGAGGGATGGAAGGGGGAGAGTTGGAGTTCCATACAAAAAAAATAGTAATATAGGATATGTTAATCAAAAACTTTTAGAAATGAAATGGAGCACATTAGGAAACAATGGGCAAAAGTGCCTTGTAATCCTCGACGCATCCATCCCAAGATAGGACGGAACGGTGTCCCATCCGCCCTTGCCACGTGTTGAGACCCCAATGTGCGTTACCTACAGGACCAAATCCCTCATCGATACCATATGTATGGGCCGTGCAAAGTAAAGTTGACATGAGTATCCGATAACCTCTCACAAGGCATTTCCCCAACCATATGCATACCTGCGCCTGCCATGGGCGCTAGGACTTCCAACCCAACACGACACTAAGCTCATTTGCGTGAATTGAAAATGTGCAGATTGCATGCTCCTCTTCTGGTCTTGTGTTTCCCAATTGCTCTACCTATGTCATGTCCTTGCTGGGAGTTACCTTCATGGCATCTCAATTTCTAGAAGTAAAATAAAGGGGACCTGATTAGCTCAGGGTAGTTCAGTTAACACTGTAATTCAACCACAGCAGCATCTGCCCTGTTCAGG
Organism: Santalum album; assembly: GCA_034195605.1. Classification (NCBI taxonomy): domain Eukaryota; kingdom Viridiplantae; phylum Streptophyta; class Magnoliopsida; order Santalales; family Santalaceae; genus Santalum; species Santalum album. The sequence goes on along the minus strand of CM067264.1, from coordinate 16,859,268 downwards.
ATTCACTAACTGAACATATAAACAGAGCTATACTGTGCCACATTACCCAGCTACGAGTTTATGTTAGTATCATCATCCCACTATCTTCTTCACCTGTCCTTAACTTCACGAGAGTTTGAATGCCCATGTTTATTTATATATAAAATAAAATAAAAAATGGTGAAGGAAGACAACAAAGAAATTTATCAATCAAAAAATGAATTTTCCTCGATCATCCACAAGAACAACCAAGTACTGACGCTGCAGAGAATTATTATCAGCCCACGATTCACTTGCCAGATCAAAGTGCATTGGCTAACAACTTGAAGATTTTCTGGATTTTAAAGTCAAGAGCAAAATCCATTCTAAAAATTTTCATTCATTCGCAAAACAAGTTTGTTTAGAACGTTAAACCAACAAGGATCTGAATTGTGAGGGAAAACAGTCAGTCACCCTAGCCAAACTAGCTATTCATTATCCAAATTTCAACCAAATTTTAAAACAAGTAACCTCCACAATTTACCCTAACTTTTGCTGCGACCTTCCCCCCCAACCTTATAGAGCCCTATATAACATTCACACAAAGAATTCAAAGCACGAGGAAGGGGCCTAAACACAGTGGTGGCAGTTATTCCCTCGCCTTGCAAAAAAAAAAAAAAAAAAAAAAAAAAAAAAAGAGGAAGCGAACAAGCAGTTAAAAGATCAGATCACTTTCCAGCCAATATTGTCAACAACAAAATAGCTGCTTTTCCAAAAGTTGAAACCTTTCATTAGAAACTTTAATAGGCCGTATATTTATATTTCATGGAACGCAGTAGTGGTGCAAACTGAATCTGTGCTACACCAAGGACCTATTTAAATAGTTTAAATAGTGGGAACGAGAACGAGAATGAGAATGGACATGGTCATTTCAATTCCATTGTTGGATAAAATGAAAAGGAATGAAAATGTCAATAATACAATTCTCATCTATTCTCATTCTCATTCCTTTGTTATTCCATTCAAATACAAGACATTGACAATACAAATGATGCTTTTGTTTGAATAGTGGATTGAGAGAAATTGTACCTCCCGTGAAGGTTTGTCTCTAGATTCTTTGCAACTCATAAGATGACCAGACAGAAACATCCATGGATGTTGCAGGTGTACGGAGATGGAAGCTTATTGAACTTTACAACCACCACCAGTCTGTTCCCTCCCACCTATCATATTATTCTTAGGCTATAAACATGTCACGACATTGGGGGCAATCTTCACTCCGACAAGAATTGTTGCCCATCTGTAGGGTCCAACACTTCCCTCCACCTAATAGTGATGTCCTCACCGCATCCTTGTACTGCCTCAGGTGGTCTTTGAAATGCCAAAGATATTCATATGCTTCCCAGCTAGCCTCACTCTGGCTACCGTTTCCACTTGATCAAGTAGTGGGTGCCTGGCTGCAACCCCCCACCAAAAACCCCAATTATTTTTTCCTTCGAATGACATGGTTGGCCAACACCTCTTTCAACCTCCTTGTCAAAAGACTTAGTAACGATTGAGAGTGCTCTCTCTGAGTCATTTCTGGCTGGATCTTCCATGGCTTGGTGATGAGGTTTCAACAAGCTCACATGGAAGACCAGGAGAACCTTAAGGCTGGGAGGTAGGACAGGTTTAAACAAAAACTTGCCTAATCAAGGGCATTCAAACTTCCAGATTAATCCCTTGGTACCATCTGGAAAGCCTTAAATTGTTTTGGAAGAAGCTTGACCATAACCAAATCTCCAACTTTGCTCTCTACTGACCGCCGCTTTGCATCCGCCCACTTCTTCATCCTCCTCGCAGCCTTGTCCAGGTAGGAGCATGTCACACCCACCAGCTCATTCCATAACTTTGCCATATGGTAACGCCCCTGAGCTCTTCTCCTTATAGGTTGTGGCAGCCGTTTAGGGTGGGAGTGGCTGTTGCCCAGTGGCGATCTCGAAGGGACTCTGACATGTGGACTCATTCTTTTACAGGTTGTAAGAAAATTGTGCCAGGTCAAGGAGCCAAGCTTAATCCCTCCAAGGCCACGTCAAGAAGCCGAGCCTAATCCCTCTAGTTGACACTCACAAAGGGCCACATGTAGTGTTCCATGAAAAGCACTCCTTCAACTAAGGTAACTATGCTCTTTGGAGATGATAAAGAGAAAGAAGGAAGCGGAAGGCAAAGACGGGATTCCAGCAATCAGAGGGCTGCCACCCAAGGCATGACAATCAGAAGACATATAAAAGAGAGAGTTCTCCTTTTATGTTTTTGTTTACATTTATTTATATATATATATTTTTTTTGAGAAGGTAATTTCACGTTGCCACATGTCCCAAAGATAACAACCTTGAATGATCATTAGAACTTGGTTTATTTTGCTCCATTTGAAACTTGAGTGGCTCAATCTGTCCATTTTGAACAAGATTGCCAAATTGCAAAAAACAGCCAACTCCAATAGCACATATAAACTATATGAACTTGATCCTAGTAAGAACACACAATGTCTCTTAAAATTCGCCATCAACTAAACAGCTCTATAGAATAGTAAGAAAGCAAACTAACAAAGCTCTCATATAGAAACAATGTAAATTTAGTACACAACACAATAGCCAGTAGGACAAAACCACCCATAGCATTTGAATATTATTCAATTGAAAATAAATTAGACTAACTTGGCACATTCTTCAATGAAAAAGTGCATCACAGGGCCAAAAGAAAAGGCAGATGAGGAGAGGGAGGGAGGGTAATACAACAAACAAAATTGGAAAGAAAAAATCCCCGAGAAAATGAATTAACCTCTTCCTTGACACAAAAGGTGTAACATGACTTGTTTTGGTTCCATCTTGCCATTCCGAAGTGTTGGGATTAAGGCTGTTGTTGTTGCTGTTGTTACCTTTGAGCAGTTGTTTTGCCAGTGGGACATTGTTGCTTTTGTCCAGCTACATCAGCGACAATTCAATTCAAGGGCTTGGAGAATCTAAAACAAATTCAATGGGGGTATCATTGGCTCCAAGGTTCAGTTCTATGATCTGTCATCAAGCAATTTATTTTTTTGAACTGTGTGTGTGTGTGTGTGTAATTCCTTGCTTAGATAATAGCCAGTTATTATCAGGACTTGAATGTGCACATTGATCCTCTTGTAACTAACACAAAGCTACAAACACTGGAAAAAAGAGACCTGAACGCATTCTCTTATCTAAGAAACTCCACCCACCCACTCACGCACCAGTTAAATAGTTATTTTCAGCTCACCTATTTTCATTTCTATTCAAGCTGGTTAATGTATTTCTCATTTTTGGCTAGATGTTCAATTTCTATTTTTTGCTAGTTGTAGCTAGCTGTAAGGAAGGTTGTCCGTACAATGTTTCCTCTCTTTTTTAAGATTATAGGTGAATCTGTGTTTATGATGATGAAGCCTATCTGCTACCATATAACCATCTAAATGCCTCAATATTGATGTAGGTCTGCTTGGGCACTAAAGCAACAGAAAAAGATTAAGTATATCATCTTACTTCTTTGCCACTGAGATCATTATCATAATCCCACAATGTTTTTGTACTCCACTGCAAACCTAGTTAAACGTTCCCACATTATGGAAATTGTGTGTATTTTTTTCTTATTTCTGTATGGGGCGTGTAACCTTTTGCACATGCTACCAATTAACTACATCCACATCATCATAATACATTAGTTTATTTGCACAACTGCAACTCTATTTAACAGAAGCCAGAGAGGGGATCCCCCGCAAAAGGAAAAGAAAAAACAACAGCCGAATATGCACCATAAATCGAAAAATAACTACAGATTAATCCGAACACTAAAAAGTGAAAAAGGAAAAGAAATTGGAAACCACAGAGCATCAGAGGCCCCATAATATTATTCCGAAGTACAGATTAACAGAACAAGAACATTAAAGAGATTTTACTGCAAAGGGAATAACGTTTATTTTGAACTTACCCAACTAAAACCTTAATCCTCATTAAATAAGGTGTCATGTATAGCAATAGAAGAATCAAACATCTCTGTATAAGTGAAATTGAATTACACCAACTAACCTACGATTCCTTAGAACCATCCTGTGGCGCCTCATTTTCCATGATCTTCTTCTTGTTCTTCTCAATAGCTTCAGCCACCTCCTTGGGCATATACTTCTCGTCGTGCTTTGCAAGCACTTCCGTGGCAGAGAAATAACAATCCCCACTTCTCGCTTTATCCGACACTCCCTTCGCCCCAGATCCCACATTCCGAATATCATCAGGAAACGGTTTCACAAACCCCTCAACCACCACCGAATGACCCTCGCGAAACAAGTCCGGCAATGACCCTTGATACCGGACCAGAATGTCAGTAATTAAATCCGTAACCACAAACTCCATCTCAGGTGATGAAGGAGAATTTGCGACGCTACCCTCAAGGACCAGCCCACCTAACCGGAACTTGTTCTTGGCAGGGTTGGTGGTGAATTTATCGAGAGCGTCAGTGGGAGTGACATAGAAGACCAATTGGTCCTGAAAGTTGTTAAGAACAAGGACGATGAAGCCAGCGATGCAGCTGAAAGTGATGGCATATGTCCAGAGACGGCGGGTCTGGAGCTGCCGGGCTCGAGCACCGATGTCCACCTTCTTAGAACGCAGGGGGCGCCGGGCGGAGGTGGAGAGAAAGCGAAGAGTGGTGAGAGAAAAGGGGAAATCTTGGGAAATCGGAAGGCGAGCGAGAGGAGATTCGATGACGGAAAAGGAGATTGGGGGACGGTGGTGGAGGGAGGAGTGGAGAAGGGCGGTGTTCCGGAGGAATAGGAGGCCAGATCCGAATCGGAGGCTGAGCCTGGTGGACATCGAATTGATTCAGCCGAGACAATTGGTGGGAGATTAGTGTTCGGCCGGAGGGGTTTAGGGTTTGAGAGACAGAAAGATCGGGTGGAATCGTCCAACCTCGACCCAAGACGAGTGATTCTGCAATTAAGTGGATCAAAATTTTATACATATATTGAGCATGCATTAGATTGACGAGTGCCTTTGTTGATTATTGAATAGATTATATTATATATGAATGCAATTAATAATTACCAGTTTAAAATAAAATTTTATATGCATAAATAATTCTTATGAGAGGATTAAAAGTGCAGAAGTTAGTAATTCTTAATTCAAATTTATGCATTATATAGTACAACATGTAAAAATTGGGAGTATGATAAGTTTTTTTAATTTTGAAATAAAAATTGAGAGTCTAAATAATTATTAAAATATTTAATGTAGGTCTTAAATCAAATTATATAGAAAAATGAATTCAACAATATATAATTACATTAGATCGATATTATATGTATATGTTATCGAAAAATTATTTATTAGTAATAGTAGATATATAATAAATAAATAAATATTAAAAATTAGAGTTTAAATAGAATTTTTTAATCAGTAATATTAGCTTAAATTATAAGACGTAATAAAATTGAGTACAATAATAAATAATTTGCAACAACATGAAACAAGTTTATATTAACAAAATTTTGTTCATTAAGCACAATGTTACATGAAAAAGAATGCACATGAATGATATTAGGGTTTGACTAAAGAATTGGATAAAATCCCGTACCGCAGCATTTCTCGCGCGCGCTGCACAGCGGGGGATACGGCAGCAGCACAATTGTTCTTACTTTCCCTTCGACTCAAAACAATCTCTTCCTTCCCACCCTAGACTTGCATATGCTTTCTCCTCTCCATCGCTGTCTCTGTCGACCGTTTTTTCTTTCTTTTTAATGTGTTGAGAAGAGAGGGGACCTCCTTAGGTGTTTGCTGAACTGATAAATACCGTCATCGACGGCTTCTTTTGCCGTTCGTTTTTAATTTATTTTCCTTTTCTGAATCTTTCTAATCATATTTGACTACGTTGGGTAGGGGGGTTTGAAGCCGAAAACCCGAGATGGATTCTCAGGTCATGGTGGCTCTTGCCCTTTCCCTTGTTGGCGGCATGAGTACTTCTATAGGTGAGGGGGAACTTAATTTCTTGGACTCCAGCTGAAAGCTGACTGCTTAGACGAGTTAACTCTGGTGACGGTGACTTGGCTTAACTGCCGTTTGCTTTCAAATTATAAACTCCCATTTTCATCAATTAAACATCTTCGTTCATGTTATTTTGGGGTCTTTTACCCCTTTTTTGGTGTCTTACAAAGACTTCTTATGGATTTATTAATTTTCCCTTTCTCATAAATCTTTCTGGAGTCTTATGCAGTATTTTCTCTCTACAACCTTAATTCTGCTTTCTTCATGCCATATTTATTTGGTTGCATGTTCATGAATCGAAATAAGAAACTTTAGCAACTCTTGGTTCTTTCCATTGACATTCTCCAATTGGCAGTTGTCCTGGTCCTATTAGGTTACGTGTCTAATTAAATGTCCTGACTTGTGAAACAGGTGCTCTTTTTGTAATTCTTAACCAGTCTCCAGACTTGAAGATGCTTGGCCTTTTACAGGTGGTGGTGCTGCAAGCTTGAACTGTTCCCTACTCACTTCCTAGTTAACGTAGCGACTAAATCTCTACATGTACTTCATATAGGGCTTCGCCGCTGGACTCATGCTGAGCATATCTTTTCTAGATTTGGCTCATAATGCTTTGAACTCTATTGGATTTTTAAAAGGCAACCTTTGGGTAAGAACTCTTTTCAGAGATTTTTCAACTCTAATGATTTAAGCTGGTAGCTTCTATAATCAATCTCTTCATGGTTATTGTGGCATTTACTCGACCACACAGTTCTTTGCAGGTGTCATATTCTTTGCTATTGTTGCCAATTTCATTCCAGAACCAACAGTGGTTCCTTCTTCAGATGTGAAAAGTAACAAGGTTAGATGGCACATTTGATGATTTCTTTATTTACTGCTTACATAGTGCAATGCATTGGCTGATTCTGTGTTTTCTCGCCTAACAGAAAGATGGGGATGACGGGGGTAAGGACTTAATGAAGAAGCATCGGCGCCAAGTTTTATATAGTGGAATTGTTACGGCGATAGGTACACTTTTTCCAATCAATTTGCTTTTTGACTCTCAATTATTATTTAAATTGTTCTAATTATTTATGCAGAGCAGTTCACTAGAATGATTATATGTGTAGGTTGGCTGGTTAGCTAATCTACTGATTTTCCCTGAACTTGAATTGTATGTCTTAGGATGAAACCTATTCCAAACCTTTGGATGACCTCTTTGCACTTTCGTTTTCAATTCTTGCTGAGATTACTCAGCAAAACTGAGTATTACTATACATAAGTTGCTGTCACATTATTTGTACCTCAAAAGCATATAAATATATATCTGAGGAAAATTTCACCTCATTTTATTTAGAATATATATACAGTTGTTATATCCCAAAAAAGCTATATTTTCTTCTCTTGGTATATGATAACAACAGCATCTGGCTTCTGAACATGTAGTCTCGGTTGATTATTTGAGCTCATTATTACTTGATTTAACCTAGTTCTTTCCAGTTTCCCCATTTCCACAAAGTTATAGTCAAATGGAGTGTCTTCGCAGCACCCTTATTGTTGGTATTCTGGGGGTGGAGGTTGGTTAAGTTGGACCATGTCCCACCATTCACCTTTTTGTTGTAAACTGGGTCCATCAATACTTTAAACTGGCCACTTATGCTCAACAGCTTAAGACAGTCATCACTGGCCATGAGGATCAGGATCTAAAAATTTCGTGGTCATAGACAGAGAGGCACAATGAGTGAATAACATCAGTGTCATACAGTATGCTTTTTCCTGTGCCTAAGGATCTAGGGGGTTCTAGCCACCTGAACCCTCAAGGAAGAAAATACCGGTGATTCCATGAGGACTTCTTTTATAGGAATTTCATTACCTTTACTCAGTTCAGCAGGTCTTGGGAGGGGCGGTTTCGATATGCTCCTAATTTCAGCATTTGGGATATTCTCTTTCATCTGATGTTTCAAACCTCACTCCGCAGCACCAGTTCTGTTCAGCTGCCAGTGATCTCATCCCTAGTTTTCACTAACTTCTGTATGAATATGGTCATTACTTCTCTCTCACTCTCCTCTTAGGCTGTAATCCTCAGTCTTGCTCACAGAAGACTTGTACTTATGCTTGCCCAAATTGGAAGACCTACCAAAATCCTTCTAAAAAGGAAAGCAGCTATAACCAGACATGATTAGACAACTTCAGTTAGCTTCTCTCAAAGCGATCAGGTCTGTTTGTTTGCCGGTTAATTCCAAAGGTAGTTACCAACTATGAAGCACCAACACTCTAAAATGGCCTATTTACCAGTGTTCGACACTCTCCCAACACTGACACGCGCCCGACACATCTGGGACACTTGGTCAACGCGCCCGACACGGTCAACGCTCGGGACACCCCTGAAAAAATGATGCAGGACACATTTTTTTCCTCTGTTTTGTTTTCTTTCTTTTTTCTTTCTTTTTTCTTTTTCCTTTTTTCCCCTGGTTGACTTTTTCACTTTACCCCCCCCCCCCCCCCCAAACCCACACCTCCCCCCTCACAAACCTAAACCTAAATCCCCCTTCCCGGCGAGACTTCGACCAGAAATTCTGGCGACTCTCTCTCGATCTCGAGCAACACACTCTCTTTCTTTCTCTCTGGCAACCAAGGGAAGGTTATGCTGACCAGTTGGGGCTTTGTGGAGCTGTGGCCATGCTGATCTTTGGCCTATCCTTTCTTCTCTTAAGAAAGCATCAGAAGCCCCTAAATTCTTGTATTTTCTACTCATGGCTGCAGCAACTTATTTATTACTTGTCTGCTTATTACTTTCGTCAGCTTTTATAGTTTGCACATTTAACTTGAATTTTGAAATTTCATATATATATATATATAAAACATGTCGGCCAATGTGTCAAAATTGTTTATTTTTTCAATAATCACGTGTCCCATGTCAATAATGTGTCTTGTCGCCGTACGGTGTTGGTGCATCCTTGGTTACCAATCCCAACTATGGATCAATTTCGTTCCAAAACATTAACTTACGTAATCCCATAGTGATGTTTTGGATAACAAAAAGATTAAAATGAAAAGGAAAAACTAATACTAATACATACCACATACCTCTCTTCAAAATCATGATCTCAGCAGATTTTACCATTTAACATCATAAGCCAACATCAAGGCTTTTCTTAAATCTCAATCTAAGGAACTATAAATTTCATCTAAGGAACAGGAACTTCTACAATCTCGACTCCCAATGAGCATATTCCCTTCAAACAAAGCATTCCTAAGAAGCCTATCCCTAATGTTCTATACTTTGAAATAAGTGGGGTTTGAGTTTTTGTTTTTGTTCCACATTTCGGAATGATCCACATTCTAGGTAACTATCATCCCAAAGTTGACCAATCAAAATCCATTACCCCAGCCTCTCTGGTGTTGGCATTGTTGCATGTTACCCTGCCAACTGTTGTTGGTAGTAAAGTTTACTAGACTTATTGTAGAACGTTCCTCTAGACCAATGTTCTATGCTTTGAAATAAGTGGGGCTTTGAGTTTTTGTTTTTGTTCCACATTTCAGAATGATCTTCATTCTAGGTAACTATCATCCCAAAGTTGACCAATCAAAATGTTCACTCTAGGTAACTGTCATCCCAAAGTTGACCAATCAAAATCCATTACCCAAGCCTCTATGGTGTTCGCATTGTTGCATGTTGCCCTGCCTACTGTTGTTGGTAATAAAGTTTACTAGACTTCTTGTAGAACGTCCTCTAGTAATGTGGTCTAGAATTCATAATTTGGCAAGGTTAGCGAAGATATTTAAATTCATGGCTCTAACTTGCTGTTTTTTAGGTTGTAAGTGAAGTACTTATGTTGGCTTAATTTGATGGGAAATCCCCTTTCTTGCAAAATGCAGGCATAAGCTTGCATAATTTTCCAGAGGGAATGGCTGTATTCCTTGGGTCAATGAAGGTACCTGAAAGTTTTGTTTATTCTGGAGTATTAAGTCAACATCGGGGAATAGAAGATAAAAGCAATAGATTTTTTTCACTCATATTGATGAGCACGTCAATTTATTTAATAAAGTAATGTTTTCTCCAGAAGTATTTTGAATTAAGTATGATAAGAGAACGGTAACTTTTTCAATTCTATACTATAGGTGTTGATGGGAAATTTTAGAAAAGATAAAATAGGTTGATAACTTCATTGAAATAGTCTAAAATTTTTTAAGGAAAGAAGAATAATGTAAAAATTAAATAGGTTTATGACACTTAATATATTTTCCTTACGATGCCCAAACTGCTTTAGCTAATATATAAAAGCGTCTCTTTTGGTTTATGGTTCTTCATTTATGTTTCTTCAAGACATTGAAAAATTTGGGGACTTGATATACTTTTTGGTCATTTAATAGACTAGAGGGTGCATTTCACTTTCTTTTTTATTTTTCCAATTAAAATTTTAACTACAATCCTATCCTTGTTCTTCACCGTGTACAATTTGAATTGGGTTAAAGTGCTATAGAACAATTCCATTCACTTGCAAATGAACAATTCTGTCTTTCATCCTAATTCATTGTAAGGCATGATTATGCATAATCACAATTCCTAGGCTATGAAACCTCGAGAAATAGGGTAGTGGAAATCTCTTGTGCATTTGCACAGTTTCCAAAATAGATTAAATTAACCAATTTAACACCTAAGAATGATTCACACTCTAAATTGATCGTGTAGACCAAAACAGTGAATTTGCATATATGATAAATAACAGTTAAAATTATGGGAGGAAAACGTGATCCTATTGACCATTATTTTCAAAGCTTCTATCAATGTTCATAAATTATTGATATCATTTTCCTAGATTTTTAGTTCTAGTTAAGCAATTTCCAAGAGTAAAATCTGGAGGAAGTCAGCATTAAGAAATTGTATTTTTTGTGAATTGCTCAACCTTTTTGTTTCTCATGCGTCTGTTTAGGGTCTTCGAGTTGGACTTAACTTGGCCTTGGCCATTGCCTTGCACAATATACCGGAGGTACTTATAAGTATATCCTGTAGTATAAGTATTAAATGTGTAGATTTTAGTCGCCGCTTGATGATGATTCTTAATTGTTCTTATGATTGCTGAACTTCGTAATTTTCAATTTTAATGGAGAAATTCTGCAGCAAAAATTTATTGCTATCATCTTTAATAATAAGTGATAAGTTAAACTTCGGTGCATAAATTGAATCCTATTATATTGATTGACATGCATCCTTACCTTGATGTAGGTAATGAAAATTAACCAATTCCAACTTCCAGTAGTATTCACTAAAAAGTATGCAAGAGGAGAGTGTCATTTTCTTTTTTAAGATTTAAAAATGGATGGTAGTTATTTAACTAGAGGAATGTGGCAGATGAACTTGTTTATCCAGTATTAAAAACCCAGAACTAAGGCTGCTTGTTGGTAATATTGATGTCCTTTGTTAATGACAAACTTTGATTATGTGCTGTTATTTATGGATGTTGTTAATTTATGCTTCTGAGATGAGTAATATTGTGTATTTGTTATGATGATATGTGCTCAAGAATGCATTAAAAATGAAAAATTCTTAAGATGTGAAAATAAAGAAGGAAAAGATCCCACCTACATTTATGAATTTCAATATTGGATGAATTAAATCCTTGGTGTAGCTTGTAGGGCGAGGTCAAGGGTTTGAGCTGCTGTGGTTACTAGATTGGATGCGTGCCTATATACCTATTCAAAAACAAATTATTCTTCTGGACTTTTTACATGTAGCCATTTTTCTAAATTTGTTTTCTAGTATGAAATGAGAAGCTCTGCAGTTCCTATTGTTCTCCTATTTTTTTGCTTTGCGTGGACACTGTAAACCCCCAAGAAAAAGCTTCCTGTGTGTTCACTACTACCTTTTCCTCACCACTCTGGAAATTGTGTCAACATTGTACAAATTCCCAACCAAAAAAAAAAAAAAAGAAGAAGAAAGGTGGAGGGAAGGGTTCATAATTCTATGCAATTTGGTGCAGAAACATACGGTACATTACCTCAATCTTTCCTTGGACGTAACACTTACCGTAGATTATCCATTTCCTAAAAATTAGGTGGTAATAAAGCATCCCATTTTTAGAGTACTTATAATATGATTACTTTATCTGTACATTTTTACCTTCAATTATTTTTTAAATCTTCCATTCCTCTATTAAAGTACTTGTCGTATGATTTACCCTCAATTATTTTTTAAATCTTTCATTCCTTTATTAACTCTTATAGAGATTAGTTTTTAGGAAAGATATGCCAGAATTTTTGGTTCCTCTTATCATAATTTAAGGAAAATAACATGCCTGCAGAACATATACAGCTGTCTCAATCACTGTTGCCCCTATAGGCTATTCTGTAAAGACGAAGAAATGTTTTCATTAGGGGAATATCCCAAATCACTTTCTGAAAACTTTGTGCAGCCTTCCCCTTCATGGAGAATTAAAGTTAGGAATTTTGGCCAAACAATCATAAATAAAGTGCACTTTAATTATAACGATTGTAAGTCCTTTTCCAGGATGAAAGCTGGTAGTTATGGCAATGTGATTTATTATTTTTTCAGTGATGAGCAATCAACTGATACAAAATAACTTGTGATGTTATCAAAAAGATAAAAAAGGGGGAAAAAAAAAAGAAAAAGAAAAAAGACACTTGTGACTCTCTTTCCCATTGTCCTTACTTCTTCAACTGGTGTCTGGCAGGGTGTTGCTGTTGCGCTTCCTGTTTATTTTGCAACACAGAGGTAATAATTCCCCAAGGCGCTTGTTCAAACATTCTTGGGTGTATTTGTGAGAAGAAAATGGTATACTGTTTTGCTTGCTATGATGCAGGAATAGAATGCACACTAGACAAAGAAGAAGACTTTGTTATTTTGTTAATGTTGCACCAGTGTTGCTAGATCTTGTTGGGCTATCACAGATAGAATAGGCCCACGTAATTAATCTCATATATCACTATAATTGGTTTTTGTACATGTCACAGCAAATGGCAGGCATTCAAACTGGCAACGCTCTCTGGCTTTGCTGAGCCCCTTGGTGTCATAATTGTGGGTACGTCAAGCAGTTTTTCCTTCCTCTGAAGAACTTCCATTCAAGTTACATCAATAGATGGTACTTTTAAGGTTTAAACCTCAGACTGACGTTTAACAGGACATCTGAGACAAACTCAATGTGCTGTTTAACCTAGTGCTGAGACCCTTGTATCACTTTGCTGTCTGTCATATGCATCAAAAGATATTTAATCAATAATGCGTGTATTTGAAAAGGAAGAATACTTTGTTTTATGTTACAAAAACAAGAGATGTATTTTAATTTCTTATCACAGAAACTATGTTGTCCCTTTCTTTCTACAGCTTATTTATTTCCAAGCAGCTTAAATCCAGAAATCCTTGAGGGGCTACTAGGATCAGGTATGGTTCTTTAAATATCTTTAGAAATGAAAACCACTATATAAATTTGTTGTATGAGATTATTCAATGGATGTATATGTCCTGTGCAGTTGGCGGGGTGATGGCATTTCTAACCTTGCATGAAATGCTGCCATTGGCATTTGACTATGCGGGCCCACAGAGAGCAGTCAAGGCTGTCTTCTTTGGAATGGCGTTCATGTCCACAAGGTATGAGATTAGAGAATTGCCTATTTTTGCCACCCTCTTGTAGGAACTGCATTCTTCAATCGAATGGGTAAACGAAAATGTAAATAGAGAAAGCAATTCATTTGCGTGTAGAAGATGCCACATCCCTCTTGACCACAAGTACCTAGTCATGAAGAAAATACAGGAAAACAAGAAAATATAAACCAAAAGGAAATAATTCTCAATGTGATTCAATTGGCCAAAGCCGCTGTCTGCCCTAAGAAACATGAGATGACCCTTACGTAGGATCATGAGATAACAAATAAAGGAAACGTAATTAAAATGAATGTAGCTATTGAAATAAATCCCTGGTCAAATCTGAGACTACAAGCCAAGAAAATCTCAATAAATCCCCAATCAGAGTAGGTTTTGTAAATTATGTGTAAACTCATTAAATATGGCACTATCTTGCGTTAGTAAATATGAATGGGAGAATAATTTCCAGTTGGCGTCACGTAAATTTTACCTTTTTTTTTTCAAATTCCCAAGTGAATTGTCCGACAACAAACTCCTTTGCTTTGGCTTCTGCAGCAGTACGAATAGCCTAATAAATGATATCAAAATAATGGTTTTTCTTTTTATCAAGTTATAAAAATACTGTCACTTTTTTTTTTTTTTAACCGGAAGGAGGAATGTTATTAATAATGAAGCAAATGCAAGTTTTTTTTTCTTCCTGTTTTTAGTTATGTTTGCTACTGCTTGCTGATGTTTCTTATGTTGACCTTGTTTTTGTTTGTTTGTTTGTTTGTTTTTCAGCTTGTATTTTCTTGAAATCAGCTTACCTGAGGAGATGAGCTTTTGACTGTCAGTACGCTTAACCCAATGTCGTATGCTCCAGAAACACAGTTACAGGTCCTTGCATCCATCAGCTAACATGCTTGATTTGCCACCATCACCTTACCCTCGGCAAACAGTTTAAAATCGATATGGATATTCTTCCACTGTGATGGTAACTTTAATTGTGCAAAAAATGTAAACCATAGATATTGTACTCATAAAGAACTTAACTGCATAATGTTTCAGTGAAAGTTATATTGATCATCGACTGACTATGAAAACATCACATAACTTAAAAGATTAGGGTTGGTGTTTTTCTTCTCAGTTCTTGTTCAAGCGTAATGAACAAGAGAAAAGACGTGCCAAGATTTTGTCAATGCTCTGACATGGCAGTGATGTTATCAAATTTTAGAGAGCAACTTGAATTTTGGTTTTTTGGAGTTGTAATTTGAAGAACTTTCCTTGGACCCACTTCCTCCCGAGAGAGTACAAGTCTCATATGATCACAGAAAGCCGTGAACTGTGTCGAGGGCCTTGTCCTGGCCTACTACGCTGGATACTACAAAACTCAGCTCAATACATTGATCCCTTATTCATAGGGTGTTTAGGGGAGATTATTTTTGGTCATATGTGATTATGAGTTAAAAATTGTACCGCACGTACCACTAGATATGGTTTACCCTATGGCAAGCATTCCCAATTTTTTGAGTTCAAAATTAAAATTTTTACTAAATATTAGTTGGTTTATGAAAATATTAAAAGAAGAAAAAGCTATACCATCACGATAAACCCTTGTACCGGCCATAATGTAACCTGAACTGCAGTTGACTCATAACCCAAGCTTGACCCATCCATGACCCACCCAATTTCCACCTGTGACACTTCAAGTTACATGGGGAAGGAGCTTTTTTCACTCGCGCTTACACGCAAAAAACCTTCCTTCAATGTACTTTATCCTACTCGTATCACTTACCACAAGCTTGTTCGCATCCATCACGCTACAAGGGGGACATCATACATTGTATGTTAGACCCTAATTCCCAAGAAAAAAAGAAACACTACATAGGCATTGTCTGTTAGATCCAGAAGTGAACTCGGCATAAATGAGAAAACGAAAGATTAACGTTACAACACCTCCAAAAATGTAATGATTTCACCTCAGCAGGTAACAAACTCCATTCCACAAACGTGTCCACTCCACAAACTGCCCCCTCAAAAAAAAGAGTCATTTCTCCAAGCATTGAATTATGCAGATGCTAAATCGTCAGTCTGGCATCCTATATTCCCTCTCTAATAAAAAAGATGTTACGTCTGTACACAATAACGAGATCAAATAATCAGTAGATGATCAAAATAAAGTTCCTGGAGGAAGCCTACAAGGACCTGTCTTAGTTTCGGTGACCAACACCAAAGTGAAACCTCTTTGCACGCCTGTCGTTGAATGCATATTCAAGTCGAAGAGGTCCCAGAGGAGACTCCACTCGAATGCCAAATCCATATCCATAACCACTTCCAGGCTTCAGCCTTGCCCCAGCAGGGTCACCTAAATAAACACACAAACCCTGTTTTTAGCCCAACTCATTTTAACGGGATGAAACTGGGCGACTGTTTCAGCAGTTGATTTTAAAATTAATAATAATAATGAACAGGAACATCAAGTTGAATGAAGTACAACCAACAAGACCCAAGCAGTACAAAATAATCCATAGTGGACTGCTAAATAAGCCCAACAAGAAGTGCTTTGGTATTGAGAGGTTGATTAACAATTAACAGAATAACAGACAATAACAAGGTTAATCCTGTTCGACAGCGAGCCCATCAGCAGAGAGATGAGTTCTACAGATCAAAACACATAACACAACCTCCAATTTTCTTGGCACCTCCATCACAATGAGGGGCCATTCACTCCAGATCTTAAGACGTTAAACCCTGATTCCATAATTTTTAAGACATAACCAAACAGTAGCATGACACACAAGCAACCATACACAAACACTATCAGAACCAAAATATGACCTACCAGGAACAGTTGGGCCTGATCCAAAATCAGTACCGTAGTCAGCAAAAATCGCCCCTTCAACTGGTCCTAACTGAAGAACAATAAAAGCAAGAGGCAGTGAGGGCAGTGGACACATATTAAGCCATTTGACTCAGATCACATGATAAACTTTTACTGCCTGCTGGTACTCAGATTCACCTTGCATCCACCAAATACATTTCCACATAACTAATCTAAGAATTTCACTATTCTAATTCGAGTTCAAGGGGAATGCAGTTAAAAAGGGCTTTAGTACACATACCAAGGGGAAAGATATTTCTCCACATCCAACCATGTAAGACCGACCTGAGCCCACAGCACCTTCTTCATAACCCCTCACACTGTTTGTTCCACCAATAGCAAATGCTTCATGAGGCGAGAAATTACCCACCACATGGCCACCAGACAAACTGCAAAACAACAAAAATAGATGCAACACAATTGGTATAAATAGCATATAATCAGCTACACTTCATGTTGGGGGGGGGGGGGGGGGGGGGGAATTTATTAACTATATAAAAGGTCGAACCTCAGTATCAAGAATAAAACAGATCAGTATCATACCTAACAAGAATACGAGCAGGACCAATTTCTACACCCTTCCTGGCACGGCCATTCACTCTGTTAAAAAACAGCCACTCAGGCAAAACAGGGAGTCCCTGTTCCATGTTGAATACGAACTGCAAGGAGAAAAAAGGATAACCTTAGCCCATCATAGAGTCTAAAATAAAGGGTATAGCAATCCATAAATACAGTTGGCAAAAAGAAACTGTATATGCATTATAGGAAACTAACCATTGAAGATCCGTGGTCTCCAGAACCAGTATAGATGCTCTCTAATTTAGCAAGTAGCATATCATCATGGGTATTCCCACTGCAAAATCAGATCAAGACAGCACAAAGATTGGAATGGAGTAGGTTGCACCACAGCAGAATAACTTATAGCTGTCATAACATTTAGCTGTCAAGCTTGCAAAGCCTGTATGTAGAATCAGCTTCAGACATGCATACCTTGCAGTAAGTGGGCTGCTGAAGAAATCCTTAATAATAGAATTTCCCTTTTCATCATTTGCACCTGCATGCTGGAAAAAATTGGGGATCAATGAATAAATTGAATAAGTAAGCAGCAAAAAATTAACAGAACAAAGAGAAGGCATGAATCAACATGAAATGTTTTTTTTTTTTTTTTTAAAAAAAAAAAAAGCAAACAAACTCCATAAAAGCAGCAAAAAATTTTGAACCATAGGTGCCACATGGACCAGCAAACCCCATTATCCACCACAAGACGTACTGGAAAGGGAAAAAAAATCCATATATCTATCCACCCTTTTCTTTTCATAAATAAAGGCACAACTAACAATGTAAACATGGCCCACAGATTCCAACAAATCAGCAGAGGCCTTCACAAGGAACGAAGGATATGGAAAATGGTGTTAATGTATATACCTGAAAAATAAGTCCTGCTGTCCCGCTCCACTTTGGCCTGAAGGGTCGACTAAACTCAATACCAGCTGTAACCCGACCAATGGTCAGGCTACTGTGGTCAGGTTGATTCCCATGAACAAGATTTCCAGGGGTTCGGGAATTCTGTGCCGCACAAACCCAGAGAGAAAAAAAAATTGAGAGAACAAAAAGAATGAAACTAATTAAACACGAGTTAGGCATAGAAAAACCATGGATTACCTGAACCATGATTGATCTAGATGTCCGCTTATCATCTCCTTCAATCCATGGGTCTGTATAGTTTATGCGAAATATTGAATCAATTTGCCCCCTCTCTAATGAAATATTAAGTTTTTGGTTTCTGCCAAAAACATTCCTATGGGAATATGCAAAACTGCAAAAGGAGTTTCCAAAGAAAAAGGAGTGAGACATTATAAGCATAAAAAATAAAGCGAATGAACAATAAAAGAGAACAGCTCATAAACCTGCTTGAACAAAGTAATCCTACCTGCAAAAAAGGAAAACGGCATCCTTCCAAAAATCTAAATCTTGGAAATTTAGATATCATTGAATAAAGGCAAATTGCTCCAGGATACCCCAAAGGGATCCTCAGCTAACACATGGGCCATTCCTGCACTCTAGAACTAGCTATGGAAGACAAACTACTCAAATGGTTGTGCTTTTTGATAACAAGGATCCTTTTAAAAAATTAGGTTAAGAAGAGATGGAAGTAATAACACTGTTAGGACAGCCGACATGCATAAATCTTTATAGTACCAACTTCTGCATGGTGTCAGGCATGTCTTAGTGATGCATGAGAGTATCTACAGATCTTAGTGAATGCAATACATTAAAACATTACGACAATTCGATTAAGTTGTGCTTGAATGCTATAAGCATATATGGCTTTTGTTCCACTATAATATTCAGAATATAACAAAACAAAAATCAAAATTATTTGATAAAGACCATTGACAAAAACCTTGAGATTTTTTAACGATAAAGCAGCTATAATGCACTAACACTCTAAAATGACTTACGTACCAGTGTTCAACACTCTCTTGACACCGACACCCGCCCGACACGTCCGGGACACGTAATCAATGCACCCGACACAGTCAATGAGCAGGATACACGAGCAACACACATGTCCCCTCCAAAAAAAAAGGTAAGACAACGTTTTTTTTTTCCTTTTTTTTCCTTCCTTTCTATTTTCTTTTTTCTTTTTGTCTTCCATGTTTCCTTCTTTATATTCTCCCCTTTCTTCCCCACCCCCGGGGGAGCCCTAAATCCCTTTCCCCCTTCCTGGCCCACAACCTCCAGCCAACATCCTCCAGCGACTGCAACACCCTCCGGCAATGGCAGCACCCTCCAGCACCTCTCCAGGTTAGTTTCTCTCTCTCCCTCTCCCCAAAAATTGTTACCTGATCTAAGTGATTCTCTTCATCCTTTCATCCTTTCTTTTTCTGAAACCGTAAGAGTCTGCGAACTTCTACTCATGGCAGGAACCCTAAGCTATCACCATCCTCCACTTCTCTCTTTCTCTTTCTTGTCTCACCCCGCAACTAATTTTCTTTGTTACTTGTTTTCTGGGTCTTTTTTAGATGGTTTCAACGGCAAATGGAAGTAGTAGTGCACATGTCAGCCAACGCGTCAAAATTGTTCATTTTGTTGAAGAATCGCATGTCGCATGTTGTTAACGTGTCGTGTAGCATGTCGTTAACGGTGTCAGTGCATCCTAGTAAAGCAGGGGTCGGTATGACTGTTGGCCTCTGTTTGGAACATTATCATGGTTGATGGGGCCTGAATTAGTTTAATCTAACACTATTGGATCAATTTTTGTGATCAAAAGACTCAAATCAAAGTGGCATCTTGTACAGACATAAAAGGACGTGTATAGAGAGATTCACAAGAAAGGAGGATGACATGCTTCTGCTAATTCCATAGCCTCATCAGAGTTGTGACTTATGGTCAGGTTCAGATTTGTCAAAAGGGCAGGAAAAGAACAAATCTGTATAGACTTGGCGGTTAAAGGCTCAATAAAGTGATGTTAAAACTCAAACCCCATATTCCATTTCTATTTTGACAACTTTGAACCAAAAAAATAAAAATAAAAAAACCTTTTTATTTTGACAGCCACAGAACAATGTGAAAATCCTGAACCAAAGATCATAAAAAGGAGAAGGATTCGCAAGAGGAGAAAGAAGATTTTCAGCATCCAAAGTCTATGATACATGGAGCAGTTGACATGCATTTGGAAGGGGAAAGAATAAAGCAAGTCTGAATAGAGGAAATCAAATACTGCAGTTTGTGAACTAAAGGCGAGCCAGATATCAAGAAAACGTAGGGATGCTGCAACAACATATTGGCACAAGATATGGGATTAAAGATAGGATTTAGAAAAAGCTTAATGCTTATGAGTAATTTTGAAAAGGTTTTCCAATAACTGGTGCGACAAGGTTATTCTCAAAGCAATTAGAGGAACGGACAATGAAGCAGAAAAATGGAAGCATAATAGACTGAAAAGTTGTGCATCCAAATAACATAGAATGAAAATCTACCTGCCAATTAGTCCTGACAGAGGGCCACTCGTTATCCTACAAATAGAAATATCACCAAATCAATATGGCAGATGAAGTAGAAATATTTCCTAAATGTACATTTGGGACATACTTGCATTCCAAGCATATGTCACATACCCACTTGAGATTCCACCACCAGCAGAAAAACCTCCAGTTACTCGCTCGACAACATTCATGATCAAATCAACCTTACCGGTGTCTATGATGTGGTGAAAGAGAGAGAGAGAGAGAGAGAGAGAGAGAGAGAGAGAGAGAGAGAGAGAGTAATTCAGAAAAACAAAAGAATTGCATGGCCAAAGGAACCTCTGGTCCCTTTTGTTCAGATAAACACAACTGCACAGAGAAAAAAAAGTAACAAAGATACAATGTACACTGACTGAAAAAGAAGCACCGTGTGATTAATACACGCACACATATGTGTGTGTGTGTGTGTGTATCTATATAATAATGGACTAGTGGAGCTCGGGAGACGAAAGACTTATCTTTGCCACATGTCATATTGCTATATCAATATAATTTTGACACACATTATGCTCATCTTCTATTAAACTATTACTACTCAATGCTTATCTATCATGATCTTCTATTAAACTAAGGTTCTTCTTTCCCTTAAATTTTGCACATAAAATTTTATCACTCTAATTATATATGTTAAACATATTATTATTGATGATTAATGATTCATGCATGGCATGGGATTTTGCACACAAAATTTTATCCTTTCAGATCTATATGTTAAAAAATTAATTATTAATTGTTAAAACACCCAAGCATCACACAGGTTATTAATCTAGGTTTAAAATAATAAAGACTGGTCCACACAATGTGTTGAACACATATAAAAGGGCATAACCTGCTACAGAATCACACAAGCTGCTTGATTCACCATTACAAAAGCACTAAATCAATGACTGTCTCATTGCTATAGCTATTGCTTCATTTCAGTTCTTTGCATTGTCAAAAGGTCCTTTTATTACATGACCGAAGTGGAAATCATTACTTTAATCAAAAACAATAAAGATGAAATAAAATATATCATCTATAAAATATATATATATATATATATATATATATATATTCTTTTTAAGGGTCAATTAAAGTATATATTTCCCAATGAGACTATATTATTTAACACAATCATGACAAGAAAATCATTTAAGTTGAATAACTACAAAAACAACTAAAAGTTCACAATGTTCAGTTACCTCGTGCAGGCTGAGGAATAGAGTTTCACATTGTAAACGGTTTTTAGAAATTGTTCTACTTTACATTGTTTTCATTACATTTAGTAAGTGAAGAACATTCTTTTAATCACAAATAATAAGGATCAGATAAAAATTGTTTCTAAAAAAGAAATTGTGCATTTAAGTATATTTCTTCAATTGGAACTGTAAAGTTAATGGCAGTTGATGATTTCCTTAACTGTCTAGTTATTCAACAAGATCATGACAATGAAAGCCTTAAGTTCAACAACTACAAAAACAACTAAAAAGGTTTATAAGATTCAGTTGTTTTACCTCCTGCAGGCTGGGGAATAATGCTAACATCTTCCATGATTCCCATTGTTAACACGGTTTCCACATCTCTTTTCCCTTGAAGCAAACTGTATACCTAATATGTCCCCCCCCCCCCCCCCCAAAAAAAAAAAAGAAAAAAGGATCCATGCCAGTCCAATAGTGTTGGAAGAGAAACTAGGATAAAGATCTTGGAAGGAAAATAACATAATATAATCAAGATTTCCTAAGTGGATAATTCCTTAAAAACAGAAAATTTGCGGATTTAGGAAGATAATTCTGTTGCATCTCCTTTCTACTCGCCTCCTAGAGAAGTCAATATTGACTCAGATGTAAGTCAGAGCACATAAGTCAAATTACTTATCATTTCAAGTTGTAAAAGCAGTAGTACAAGAAAGGCTGAGAAAGGATCCCAATTCCAATTTTTCAGCTAATATGTAAGGCATGCCTTTCTACTTGAAAAACAATATATGGACCAGGGGAGAAACTGTTTTCATTCAGCTCAAAGCAAATGTGGCGTTTGATACAATTCATTTACATCATGAAGACTGATAACCTCATTCTCCCCCCAATTTTTAGGAAAAGGATGATAATTCTAGCTTTCAATGAACAACCCACACAAGAAAGACAGCTTAAGAACCTTCACACGTGGCTATGGCAGCAAGGCACTGAAGCAACAACAGCCTCTAGCACCACAAAGTAAAGCATGAGATGAGGCTGCATGTAGACGCGACACGACCATGAAAATTCGTATAATATCCTATGCATAATGCCCCCTTTAATTTCTAAGTGAACTATAAGTAAACAAGTACCCCTTGTGCCACAACTAAACTAGACTACTGCAAAAATAGCAAAAGATCAATGGAAACAGGTACCACTTGTGAAACAACTAAACTAGACTAGTGCTGAAACTTTCTCATTTCTGTTTGTTAAAGAGAGATATAACCTCATGCAGGTTGCCGCACCTGAGGTGCTAAGATGCCCAGGGGGCTTGCGTTTTAAGACACCTTGCACATCAGCATGCTTTAGCAACTGTTTTTCTATGGACTAATAATATTCCATTCATTATACACCAAAGCTTTTCTTTCAATTCAAGAATGAAAAAGAAAACCAGCAGTTCTGAACAGAACCATAGAATGAAACAAGGAAGTTAGTGGTATTATAACACTGGGAGGGGAAAAAAAATAAAGGCAAGGTTTTTTTCCCCTTCACTGGTCATATATCATTCCTTAATAAAGCTTTAGCTTTATGAGCAGGGTAAAAAAACATGTTGATTACTCCCTCTTTTGCTAGAGGCAGTTGTACCATTGCTGCTACTTGAATAAAAAAGTTTATCTTCGAGCAAAATTATATCAGTATTATTTTATGTGAATTTCAAGGCTATGTCTATCAAATACCTGTCCCTTCTTGGTTGTAAGCTGCCGAAGTATCGTGTCAGGCTTTGTCTTTCCCATAGTAGGCTCACCCCTGAAATAACAGAACAATAAAAACAAAAACAAAGGCATTCATAGTCGGTAATGGCTGCCAGCAAGAATGGGTGTTGTTCACAATAACTATAACTAGAGTTGGGCGAGTGCTCTTACGTCTTTCTATCAAGGAAACGAATGGAGATATCGTTAACCTCGGCTTCAGAAACTTGTAACCTAATAATACCACCAGAAAGTATCTCACAGCCTGAAACCTGCAATAACAATTGGGAAGAAACATTCTATCAAGATGATCAAGGTATTATTGTGAAACCAACTCCACGCTTCAACATTAACTCAAACATAAAAGCTATACATTAATATAATTACATTAATGAAACACCAACCATGCCAAAAAGGCCCCGCTCCATGTACCAATCATTGATGGAGTTTATCGACTGATCCAAACGTCTGATATTAACCACTTTGCCTGCACAACTTGCAACCAAAACCCACTTAAAAGAACTGATTGTCTAGGGACAAAATATAAAATTATACATGCTTCAAGAGAAAATAATCTAATAATTACAAACGAAGCTACATCAGTTATAAGTTTGTGTAGCCCACCATGTCCATCATGGAAAGCATCCTCTAGAAACTTGGATGGAAGAACATTGGCTCCTTCACATACCAACCCTTGAAACTCCTGGTTTGGTTCTATCTTACCCACATGAAACCAGCAACAACAATTATGGTTTGCACACAGATTAGAAACATATTAATTAAAATACAGTCAGAATAACCAGCAAAGCTACATTTTGTGTAAAAAGTACTGACAGGAAAAGTTAACAAAATATTTACTATTTCCTTGGATAGTCCAAGAAAAATACGCATGGAAGGCAGAAGGCAGGAAAAGTGAACAAAATACGTACTATTTCTACACCAAATTTTGATGAATACTTTTTCCTAATCCAGTACCATAAAAAACATCAAGAAAGGAGGAGACGACTATATGACAAAGACACATACCTGAAAGACCAAACGGATACCGTCTCTGGTGTCCACAGCAACAGGCATACAAGAACAAAAGTAGCCGCTATCAATTATCCTATGAACATCTTCTTGAACTTCTCGAACGGTAAGCGCGGAATTGGGGCGACAAACTTTAAGCGCCGCGAATGCCTCCATTTCCAAGTCCTTCCTCTCGAGCTCCTCCCCGTCCTTGTTCCTGACCAGCACCTCACTAATCAACACCCTCTCCTCGTCCTCCCTCCCGTGTCGACCCGCTAGCTGCCCCTTCTGACTTGGAGCGCCCTCTAGCACGCTCTGAGCCGAATCGTCTGACCGAGTCAGTGCCAAAGATGCAGAGCACAGAAGAGAAGAATTGGGATGAAAAAAATCCAACTTTTCGAGGGATGTGATGAGTCGGGTGAAAGAATCGCGAGTTCTAGAGAAAGATAAAGCTAAGGATTGAGGGAAGAGGAAAGGTGCGGGACGGGAAAAATAGGGGACCTTGATTGAAGATGATGTGAAGCGAACGTCTTCATTCCTTGCCATTGTTAATCAAGAATAGGAACAAGGATAGAAGGCTAAGAAGAAGGAAACGATATGTTTTTCATAAGTTAAGCATCAAATCATGCTTTAATTCTCCATTCGTTTCCCCCAGTTTCATAATCAACCAAGCACAACTCCAAGACAGCAGGAGGCGGCGGCGTTGGACGGCACCGTTGAGTGGAGACGGGGCTTTAGGGCAACTGAGAGGGAAAGGATTGGGAAGGACTCTGATCCTCTTGGACGACCGTCGTTTCCTCCCGGAACCCCTTTTGCTCCTGCGCATCAAAAAACTAATAATAACAATAATAATGCATTTAAACTCTATATGATATATATTTTTCGATCTGCTGCTACAATCAATTAGCTCTAGCAGCAAAATGTTAAAAAGGTTCAAAATAATTATATTAAATTATTAAAAATATACTAAAACGATTATAAAAATCCTGAAAATATAAATGCCTAAAACCACTGAGTTTATTTTTTAGCACTGATATTTTAAATTAAGGTCAATTCTTCAATATTTATTACATGCTTAAATATTTAAAAATAATTTATTTATTTTCTTACATTATTAAATTTCATTTTATATTTCAAAGCTGGGAAGTGATTTTTTCCCCTGAATATTAATAAATCATGCGTATTTCTTGATAGTTGTCACTTAAATAATTATATTTATTTATATTTTGTCAAAATAAATTCTTATAATATGAATAAAATTTGATAAGACCTTATACAGTTTTAAGAAAAGGGAATGATGGAGGTGTGGCACACCGTGTCTAAGACAGATGCAACGTAATTATTAGTCATTGGCACATTTGCTTGAATGGTTAATAGCAAAGTTAAATAATCGAAACGAGTTGCTTTACTTGGTCAAATGATTTTTGTCCGTTAAATAACATTTTACACATTAATGGCTCTCACAAATTTTGACCATACAGATTAAAAATGCTCTAAATAATCTATGTACTTACTATTCATACGATTTCAAGATATTTAAGGTGATCATCTGAAAGATAAAAATCATCAAAATTCTTATTCGTTATAATGTTCTTACGTCTTTTTTCATTACTAAGATGAGAGCCCTAAATATATTAAAATTAGATAAAAATTAATAAGTCCAAAAATTATCTCAAAGCTTTTCAATTCATATAGTTGAAATAAGTATTATTAATATGTAATAAGTTATTTATCAAACAAGCACCATTAGACGGGCAAAGGAATTATTCCCAAAATAACCTTCGCACACTGGTTCGAAATCCTTCCTCTACCAAATTGAGTGTCTTGTTTTACTTCTTAACAAGTGTTAGACTTGAGACGTTGTCCCATTAGTTGTTTTATAGTATTACTCATAGAATTAACAAGATAAATAAAAATTCTAAAATAAATGCAACATTTTTGTCCTTGTTTTTCATGAATCCTTTTGTGGGAATTAGAACTCATAATTTTAATGTCTTCGAATTCATCTTCATCCACACTTTCAACATTTTAAATTGATCGAACCATAACGATATCAATGTAGAATAACAATTCTAAAACTAATGCAACCCTACTCTAAAATGACATAATACCGAAAGAGTGATAGGTACAGGGAATGTTAGTATTACTAAAAGAGTGCAATCCTATGTGTCTTTTGATATATGATTCCTTTATTACTTGGAAACGGTAAAATAATTTAGTCAATTGTGAACTTTCTTGTTTATGAGAGTGAATACTATGTTTATATTATAACATATTTTGTAGGATTTGAGACAACTAAGTTTTTGTAATGAATGTAGGTCAGAAAAGTCGATAATACTAACATTAACACCAAAACTACACTGATAAAAGATGTCAATGATTCGTTATCCATTGAATATAGCAAGTCATTTGCCCTCTTATGAGTTCATTATAGGCATCTTCCACACGAGACCTCGTACCTAATGTGCATTAGAGAATAAATTTTGATTGAAATCCTTAACCATGACAATTAATGCTACACAAGGGGAAAAAATCTATGATAACTCAAGTGCAACACAATAAAATGAAAGCTAGTAATGATTTTAACATCAAAAAAGAAAACCAACTAAATTAATCAAACATTTAATCACATATATGGCGGGTTTGAGGTGTCCAACTTGAAGTGAATCAGTTATGGAATTTTACTCAAAGTCCTTCCACCTAGAACTTCTTATATATAAGGGAAAAATCAATATAGTGTTTTGGCCATCAAATAACTAACAAAAAATGAAAACAAATAAGTTTTTAAACAATAAGACATGATACTATTTTTTCTTTTTGCCTAACATATACTAAAAGCTGTTGAACTTTGATTTTATTTATTTTTTCATATTATTTCTATTTGTGCATTATACAATTAAAAGCAGGTTTTTTTGACTGCTTTTATGCTTTTGGGATTGAATGTTCTTGTTAAAATTTCGATTTGACTTTAAGAGGATTTAAGTTTAACTCTATTCACAAATATTTGACAACCAATTTCGTATGGAACTGCAAATATCACACTTCAAAGTCTTAATCAAGGCAATTAAATAAATGTACGAAAGATTGCAAATATGAATTTCTTTCATAAAGAATTTCACTAAATATATAGTGTGCAAGTTGAAGGGGTTGTGACTTTACATGAGCTTGAATTAGACTTTAGCCTCATTTATAGGTCTTTAACGGGAAACGAACACGCCGTATGTTTTCATGAAAATTCAAATGATATTTATTTTTAAAAAAAAAAAAGCAAAAGAGAACGCAAGAAATAGAGGGTGTAAAAGGCCAATAAAGAAAGGTTCTAACCATCATCTTCAAAGCTCTAATGGCGCCATGTCTCCCTTGATTCTTCTGTCTTCCTAACTTGTCCATTTTTTTAGATTCTTCCGCCGCAAGTATGTGTCTTTAATTTGCCTTAGGGCCTACAAATAAATTAATTGGTTTCAAATATATGTTTGTCCCACATTTACATGTGTATTCTTCTCTACCACTTTTTGCCTTTGTTCTATTTAGGTTCCTATAGGTAGATTAATGATTAAATCTACACAACTAAATTGATGCAAACAAAATACTAAAACAAAACTAATAGCACTAGTCCATCAAAGTTTGCATTTTCACAAAAGCATAAATGAAAGGCATTTTTTCAAACATCTAAAATGCATAGGTTCCTATAAGCAAATTAATGATTAAATCTACACAACTAAAATGATGCAAACAATATATTAAAAGAAAACTAAAAGCACTAGAGTCCATCAATGTTTGCATTTTTACAAAAGCGTAAATAGAAGGCATTTCTTCAAACACCTAAAATGTATAATGTAGAGCATGCCAACTATCATCATGGAATAATTAAAGAAAGTGGATTCAATTTTACTAAAATTGGTAGCTAGAGGAGTTGGGTGCACAACGTTGGTCCATGGAACATGTAGTTTGCTGGAACAAAAGAAAAACATAAAGGCATGAAAGCATAGGGTTCAGAATAAGCATGAAAGCATAAGATACCAAAATAATGTAAAATCAAAGTGATGAGAAATTCACAAACCTAGGAATGATAGTATCGCATAGTAAGTTTTAGCAAGGGAATGAAGGGCTCTTAGTTACTCCATCAAATAGATATTTAATTGTTATTAAGAAGGAGTTGCAGGGGCGTAACAATTAAGGAGTTGAAAGGGAAGAGATTGGAGAAGGAATGGTCAATGAACTAAAGAAAGAAGTGTCGACAATCATTTTCGTTCGGGTCTCACTCGAAGAATATGAATTTTATTTTTATTTTTTCATTAATTTTTCTTATTTAATTTGGTCCGAAATGAATAACCAATAAAGGCCGAATGCATTATAATCCATATGATGTATTTGAACTCCATTTTGGATCCAAATTGTATTACTATTTTTATTTTTTATTTTTGACCTTCATTGTAGCTTTTATTGTGTTTTTATAACTTGTGTATTTTTATTATTTAATAATTCTGAAAATTCCTCAAAAAATTAAAAATTTATATTTTAACTGTCCAATATAGTTTCCTAAAATAAGAAATGAAAATGTAAAAGAATAGTTGTTTAGCTTCCACATGATTTCCATTTTTAATCCTTAACTCTATGATTTTTCAAAAAAGGAAACACATATCAAATCTAAAAAAAATGTCACATTTTTTATCCCTACACCTAAATAAACCCAAATATAGGAAAGTAAATGTTGACTCTTCACCAAAAATATTCTTGAAAGTGGAAATTATTGGGATTTGTTATTGCCCATATTTTCTACGATTTGATTTTTGAGACATTGCAAGATTTGGTGTTTCTCAACCCTAGGGTTTAGTTCTCACTATAAATAGGAGGGTTCTAGGACTGATTTTGGACACGGAGAATCGATTAGGGATAACAAGAGGCATAAAAAGAAGAAGAGAATTATTAAGGCTTTGAAGCCTTGCAAGTAGGGGAACTCTATTTTCTTAGGAATATAAGGTAGTTTCTTTAAGAACTTTCATTCACTTGTTCTATTTTCGTACAATTTATTCTCGCATAGCTTTTAAGGTTTTATTTACCATATTTCTTTTATGAGAGATGTTGGTTATGAAATATATTCATATTTCTGGATCAAAAAGGGTATCGAATCATAATCCATCTATATCCCCTTTGTGTTCATGTTTAAAAATAAAAAAAATTATATTATTATTACTAGTATTTTTCATTCTTCACTTTGGGCATAAAAAAAACTATTAAGGCTATGAACAAACTTTTCATATATTTGAGAAAAAAAATGATCTGTAGCCAACATTCTCAGCCAGAAAGCAACAATAACTTTGGGAGGGAAAATAAACTCTCTCCCGTTCTCGGTTTTGGCTTTCACCAAACTAGTGAATAAGCTTCCTGGAAATAATGGCCTACTCTTCCAGTGAATTCGAACTACCCCTCTCCCCCATCATCTCTCCGTCTTTCTAGAAATCCCCAAATTTAAAATGTCGCAGCGTACGGCCAATTTCCGTTGCTGGCGGCGGAATCTAAAACCCACGGCCACCATCAACTTTTACCCTAATTTTCTCATCCGGTGGTTGGAGGGGGGGGGGGGGGGGGGGGGGGATGGGGAGCTTCGATCCTCATGGAAATAAAGGACGCAGTTATTCCGCGAGCTCACCAGTACTTGTACTCCGTTTTGCTTTCGTGCGCCACAATCATGGATAAATCCCTTTCAAACCCAATTCCATTCTCCAACCCTTCACGGCCACCCCTTTCAGATCTTATTCTGGCCATTAGAATCGGAATTCCTACAAGAAACAATCACCTGATTTCGTCCTTGCTCGGAAAAGATGCCGACATGGTCAAAATCAAGATCTCTCGTTCGGAATACCATGATTAACGCCGGCGGCCGTGCTTGACGAAGAAGACAAGCTGCCCCCTCTTTTTTCCTCTTTTCTTTTTTTTTTCTTCTTTTTTATCAGTTATTCATTCCTGACTCCACTTTTATAGGTTTAAAAGCAAAATCTTTTTTAACTACTTTTGGGTGTTTAGTTTTGCTCGTTTCTTTCCCACGACTCTTTCTTCTTATTTGTAAATTTTTTAAACAAACCCATTGTAATTTCTTATAAATAAATAATTAATTTTTTTAGAATTGGATAGGTGTTGTGGGATATTAGACTCTCGAATCTATTATTTGATTAAAAGACCATTCTCTTGAAATTTTTTGATTTTCTCTATTTTCCCTTAAAAGTAGGGTGAAGATTCCGTTATTTTCATTTTTCGCTAGTTAGAACCAAATGCAGTGTGCTAAGAAGGATGATGTTTAAATATTCCATAACTATTTGCTCTTGATGGATAATGGATGGAGGAGTTATTCAAGAGCAAAGGAGTCAGAGTGCATTTCATGCACAATGATTTGGTGTACCACGTGTAACAATTTGCTTTTCTTTTTATATATCATATAATAGATTTATATCTTGATTTTAGAAATGGGGCAGTGGTAGAAAAGAGGTTATTTTCCATCATTCAAACCCTATAATATTGAAATGTCTAAAACGCCATTATTTTCTTTTAAACGTTGCAACATCCCTCAAAATCAACTTGATAAAATTATAAATTAAATATTTTGTAATTATGGAAGTTAATCTCTCAACTGTTCACCCCTCATTTTTCTCTTTACTCCTTCCACTTTTACCTTTTTTTTAATAAATATACATTCCTTTTTTTCTTTTTTTTTAGTTTTACGATTTAATCTTCTATATTTAAATAAATTTATATAAAGATTATTTTAATAAAAAATTTGTTGAGTCTGTGCTTTGCATGTGCATTGTGACTAGTTATTAAGGTAAGTGTTTAAATAAAAGTGAAGGATAGAGGTAATTCTTTTTTTTTTTTTTTATCCTTTTAACTAAAAAAGTAGGGTAAGGTAATGTCATTTTTCACCTCTTTACTCCGGGAGCATTTTAGTAAAGACTTGTAAATAGATAAATATAAATTTATTTATTTATTTACATTGGTAAATAATATGGTATAATTACGTAACTATAATTAAGTTTTTATCAAGTAACATACAACTATATTTAACATAGAAAATTTGAATCCTCAAATTTAATATTTTCATGTTGAGCAATCGCAGGTACATAATTTAGATATGCAGATTTATCGTATAAAATAAAATTTTATGTGTACATCCATTTTCCGCACCTAAATTTATTACGGTGAAATATTTGATTACTTTTTAATTACGGAGGGGGAGAAAGAAAGCAGGAGACCCGTTCAACCATGAGGTGAGATAAAATAATTACAATGATGACCTAGGCCTGACGGTAGATAGATTTGACGTCTGGTTCCGTAGGGCCCGATTATGCACATATATTTGGTAATGGGGCTCTGAAAGCAATATGTCCCGTCTCATTCCCTTGTTATCCACAAAGATACGAAAAGGGGAAAAAAGGAAAAAAGGGTAAGGTACGCGCTGTGCTTTGAAAAAGAGGGAAAAAAGCTAAAGCCAAAAGGACGAGGCGGAGGAGTTACAAATGGTTACCCTTTTGGTATTGCCCTTTCTGATTTCGTGGATCCCCTTTCCCATGATTCCATCTCTAATTCGAGAATGCAAAAGTTGATTGCCTCCAACATCTCATCATGGTGCGAGCCTGACTCGGAAAATCACACCGCATTTACCCGAGGCTAAATCACTTGAGCATTGCTCTACTTCGAAACGTGAACTTGGTTTAGTTGGAGTCTGATTCCAAAATATGTATCGTTAATCCTAAGATTTTAGTTTGCTAACGCCGACCCCGGCAGCCACAGGGCATGATGTTGGTGGGAAATGGCAATTACGAGACGTTGGATTCGAAAATTCAAAAGCGAGGCCCACCGTCTATATACAAGACGCGAACAAACCTCCTCTTCCTCCTCCAGCTGACCAATCTAAACCCACACGGCCACCACGCACCCTATGCGCTCTCTCTCTCTCTCTCTCTCTTTCTCCATTCTTGCAAAAACCCTAACTCCCCCCTCTATACCGTACCCTTCCTCAACTCGCTCCTCCTTGTCAGATTTTCCAACGCTACTCCCTCAGAAACCCTAACCTTTTCTCCTGGCCTCTTCCCCTGATCCTCTGGTAATCCAACAGCGAACCGTCAACCGGTACCCGCGTACTTCCTTGGTATTCTATTGTTTGCAATTCATGGCCTTTTTTCTCTAACTTCATGTATGGCGTGTGTGTTTATTGTCTCCGAGTCTGGCTTGCGGAATTATCTTTCGGATTTCTGGTTTGTTGCGAGTTTACGCCTTGAAATAAATTTAAGGTTTAATCATTTGGGCTGTATTCGGATTTTGCCACTTTTGTTTATTTTATGATATGGTTCGTTTCCAATGTTGTGTAGGCTTCATATATTTGAAAGCTAATAATACAGAGATGGAAGTTAATGGGAAGGCTGATGATCTGAAGGCCCCCCTTTTGCCGGTTTACAACAGTGATGCTGTCTCTCTTTCTCAACCTGCTCATGCTGAAGATAAGACCCCTAGGACGGTGCTGTTCAAAATAAGGGGTATCCAGCGTCCATCTTGCGCAACTTCCATAGAGTCTGCGTTGGCTAAGCTTAATGGTGTTAAAAGCGTCATTGTCTCACCACTTGAAGGCCAGACTGTAGTCAGATACCGGCCAGAATTGGTTACTGTAAGTTAGCTTCAGAAATGAAGCTGGACCCCTTCGAGCCTTTTTTTTTAATCTTTCTTTTGTAATGCTTATGGCTAAGCAATATGAGGGTGAACCTCTTCCCAACTTGCTCCATTGTGACCGGAAGTTCATAGATTTGAGCAGTAGAAACAACCTCTTTGCAGAAAAAGCAAGAAGAGGGCTTTGTGCCATAACTGACCCTTCGAGCCTTGGGTAGAGGGGGGAAGCCTTAGGCTAGGCAATATGGTTTATTTTTCTCTCTATTTTTGTTTCTTTATAATTTCTTATGGTTGGTAACTTAAATTCTGCTGTGCCAATAAGCTTTGAGTCTGCATGAGAGTCTAGGAGATATAAGAAAAGAAGGGAAATATTAGTAAGAATAGCAAATAAAAGAAAAGAATAGATAATATTTTCAATTGAGATTAAAGGAAAAATGAAATATATGAAATTCTTGATTATCTTGTGATTTACCATCACATCACAAACTAACCTACATTACACACTCTTCACGAGTTATTTCGATCGCTATCCACAACAATAAACTAATTACTATTCCTAGTGACATCTGAAATTGAAAATAAATCCAGAAAGAAGTACAAAAGTTAGGCTTTAGAAGTGTAGAGAATGAGAGAGGGAAGTAAAGAGGAAGAGAGTGGACTCGGGGAGAGCGTGCCATGGTCGTCTTGTGTAGGGAATAGGGGTGAGGGAAATGATTTATTTGGTTCTTAGAATCCACTAGGCTTGCATGTGACTAATTTGTCCTCTTCTATTGTTTGTAGAACGGAGAACTATAAGTTTCATTAAACTCATTTGCTCGTCCCTCCAAATATTCGATAGATGAAACGAAAGTGGGACAAAAGTTTCCATCCTGTTATTTCTTCCCACTTCCTTCCTTTCCTTCCTTCATAAAACTCCCTGTCAGAATCTTAATGTTGAACTTGATTTCTTTGTTGCAAATCACCATTTGGCATTTAATAGGCTTCGTAGCTCATTATTTTGACTTTGTTGTGTAATTGGTCTACCTTGTAATGCATGCAGGAAATTTTTAATACATGTGCGTGCAGAATTTGACAAATGCATTCTATTTTTGTGAATTAACATGTTTATGATGAACTTTTGTTTCAGGAAAAAGATTTAAAAGAAACCATAAAGGTTTCTGGTTTTCAAGTCGAAAACTTTCCTGAACCAGATATAGCAGTATGCCGGCTCAGAATTAAAGGAATGACATGTACCAGTTGCTCTGAGTCTGCTGAACGTGCCCTTTTGATGGCTGCTGGAGTGAAGAAAGCAGTTGTTGGTCTTGCTCTTGAAGAGGCAAAAGTTCACTTTGATCCAAACATCACTAATATTGGTGCTATCATTGGAGCAATAGAAGATGCTGGTTTTGGAGCCGATCTGTTAAGCTCAGGCAGTGATGTGAACAAGGTGCACCTAAAACTTGAAGGATTGAATTCACTGGAAGACTTGAGAGCTATTCAGTCCTCTCTTGAGTCTGCTGAAGGTGTGAGTCGTGTTGAAATGGACTTGGGAGGAAACCTGGTAACCATTAGCTATGACCCAAACCTGACTGGTCCAAGGACTCTTATACATTGCATTCAGGAATGTGGTCAGGGCACAAGGTATTACCAGGCAAGCTTGCACATGCCTTCCAGGAGAAGAGAAACAGAGCAGCAGCATGAAATACAGCAGTACAGGAATGAGTTCTTATGGAGCTGCTTATTTTCAATTCCTGTTTTTATTTTCTCTATGGTACTACCAATGCTTCACCCTTATGGAGATTGGTTAGAGCATAAGGTGCACAACATGCTCACTGTTGGGACGCTTCTAAGATGGATTCTATGTACGCCAGTGCAATTTATTATTGGCCAAAGGTACCAAGGATTCTTGTTATTGTTCCACTAGAAATTTGTACTTCTTTGTCTTGTTGTTTTTAAAAATTTCTGCCATCATTTTAGGACCTCTATTTTCAATAGATACTAGCAGTAACTTTATGAAAAAAATTGATTTTGTTGGGTTGTATGTTGTTTCTAGGTTTTATGTGGGATCATATCATGCCTTGAGACGGAAATCTGCCAATATGGATGTTCTAGTAGCGCTGGGAACCAATGCTGCATACTTTTACTCTCTATATATGGTAGTAAAAGCATCAACTTCAGATGCATTTGAGGGGGAAGATTTCTTTGAGACTAGTGCCATGTTGATATTGTTTATTCTTTTAGGAAAATATTTGGAGGTTGTTGCTAGGGGGAAGACATCAGATGCTTTGGCAAAACTTATGGACCTTGCTCCTGATACAGCTCATTTGTTGACATTTGATGACAATGGAAATGCCATCTCAGGACTAGATATAAGTACGCAACTAATACAACGGAATGATATAATCAAGATTTTCCCGGGATCAAAGGTACCCGTTGATGGTCTGGTCATAGATGGTCAAAGTCATGTGAATGAGAGTATGATCACTGGGGAAGCAAGCCCAATTGCTAAAAGACCTGGTGACAAAGTAATCACATCTTTCTCTCTCTCTCTCTTGCCTTCAATTTTTGATATTCTGGACATTTAAAAAAAAAATGCTGAATGGCCTGATATGTTGTCAACAGGTTATTGGGGGTACTGTGAATGAGAATGGATTTTTACTGGTTAAGGCCACCCATGTTGGTTCAGAGACTGCCCTTTCTCAAATAGTTCAACTGGTGGAAGTTGCTCAGCTATCCAAAGCACCTTCTCAAAAACTAGCCGACCAGATCTCAAAATTCTTTGTTCCTACAGTAAGCTACATTTCCTTTTCCAACTTCCTGAAGTAATACATCCAACATGAAAACTGTGATTTGCTGGCATTCCCTCTGCTCCATCCTGGAGCATTTTTAATTTCTATTTTTCAAAAACATAGACATGCTTAAACGCATGAAAGAAAAAATCCAACCTTACAACTCGCATATGAAGATGGATCCTCACCTTGCATTAATTGTTATAAACCACTAGTTAACTATGTTTGAGCTCTCAAGACACTGTTGAAGTTATAGTGCTTAGTCGGGAGAGCAGTTGACCAATCAAAGCAGTAAACTTTGACTGTCCCAAGAGTGCCCTACATATCATTGGCAACACCATTTCGCTGTTTATATATGTACTTTATGCTAGCTCGGTATTGGTTATTGTCTTGCTATAAAGGTTGATGTTGTTGCATAAAAAATATCCCATCCCCACCCAAACAATATTCTTGTCGTACAGACTGTCCTTGTTTATCCAAGTATTTTTCATATTACCATGAATTACGATCCTTACACCTCTACTCCATAAGAAGAAAGACAGTTGTTGCTTAGTTCAGTTAGTATAAGTAAGCCGCAATTAAAATGTTTAATGAAAGGAAATCAGGAAAAAATGAAGCTCTCTTAACACGGACACATTCTCTTAAGAGGCCGGAGGCACAAAAACTGGAAGTAATCGTAATTACTCGATGCAGCATCAAATGAGACTTGCTAGTTCAAAATATATGAGTGTTTTTTTTTGTGTGTGATATAAAAGGGTATTAATACTTTTCTCCTTTGGCTAAAGCTTCTGTTGTTCAGTTGTTCTCTGACCGATCCTATGCAAGTGTATAATGGAAAATTGGAAGCAGTTTACTGTCCGAGCATTTAGTGGCAACTAGGTGTGGTATGAAATTAAATTTAGGGTGTTATATTCTTATGTGGATGCTGAAGCATTGAGCACAAATATTTGTCTTTGAAGCTACCCAGAACCAATTTTTTGATAAGCTTTCACCTCATTTGAGGAGGGTTGAAAAGCTCTCTTTTTTCTCCCATGTTCATTTTCTATTATGACATTTGTGCAATGCTTACTTTATTGATTTGTTGTTGTGCATGCAACATACATTTAACATAATATTATTTTGTTCAGAGTTGAGGGGCAAAAGTTTAGATCGCACCTTTAACTCAGCTTCTGCAGGTTGTAGTTGGCTGGTGTTTACCAGGGGCTTTTCTGTTCACTGGACAGTCGACTACTGCAATGGGAATTTGCATATATAGTGCCTCTTCTTGCACCTGTCGACTGTTCTGGGGACGACTCCATTTTGGGCCACAGCAGTTGATTCTGTCAGACTATCACAGATCAATTTTGGACTAATTATTGGAGCAATTGGCAATTTTTTCCTCTCTTTTTTCCCCTCGTATTCTCCCATCATACAAAGAACATTTGGGTGTTTTCTTAAGGGATTCGAGTGGTTCTCTGATACCATTGTAATTCTCCATTACATGGTACATTTGCTTTCTCCTTTGTTGTGGAATGCCGGATCATGTAGTTCTCTATATATTCTTTTGTTAATTACTTTCTTGATTTTCATATTTTCTTTGTTCTTGTGGGTGTAGTATAATAATTCTTATCAATGAATAATTTCTCAGATGAAAATTAATTCCATGGTATTTTAGGTGGTTGTATTGTCATTTGTGACATGGCTAGGGTGGTTCATTCCAGGAGAAGTTGGCATTTACCCAAAAAGTTGGCTACCAGAGGCCATGGATAGATTTGAGTTCGCATTGCAGTTTGGTATCTCTGTGCTGGTGGTTGCTTGTCCGTGTGCTCTGGGACTAGCGACTCCAACTGCAATCATGGTCGCCACAGGGAAGGGTGCTTCACAAGGTGTGCTCATCAAGGGTGGAGATGCACTTGAAAAAGCACAAAAGGTAAAGGCAATGCTTGCTAAACTACTGCACTGGAAAAATTATTATGTGGGTTGCTATATAGGTTTTGTTTGGTCATATCTAAAACTAGAAGTGCTGAACAGAGCCGGATATTAAATGCTTTACTTACAAGTACAGATGACTGAACAAACTTGATTATTTTAATAGTTGGGAAAGCAGGATTTATTGAAAGGTTCTGAAAGTAATTTGTTGCTATCAAATTCTGCACCAGTTTTCAGTACTTGAGTTTTCCGCTGACCACCGGCCACTTTCAGATTTTGCACTGTCTTTTCGTGCTGCTGTTTTCTTGGCTTGCAGTTTTAACTAGTTTTTTTTTTTCCCCTGATTCTTTTTCTTTTGTTTTATCCTGCAGGTGAAAACAGTTGTCTTTGATAAGACAGGGACTCTGACTTTTGGGAAGCCCGTGGTAGTTAGTGCAGTGCTGTTTTCTAGTTTTTCAATGGAAGAGTTCTGCAATATGGCAACTGCTGCAGAGGTTGTTTCATATATTTATCATGTTCTTCTGAAATGAAAATGTACAATTTTGTAAGACTTTAAGCTGTAGTCGACGCCACTGACACAAGAATTAGTTGATGCACAAATTCACTACTTGATCTGTTCCTTTGTTTTTTATTTTTCCTTCTTTGTGGGGAGTCAGGATATGGATTTGGAATTGGTCCATAACTTATAGAATCATTTGTGAAAACATTTATCAGTTTATGCACAATGACACTGTCTAGCATAATTCAGCTGAAAAATTAGAGAATCTGCAGAAATGGAGCTGATTTTCCATTTTATATTTTCAGGCAAACAGTGAGCATCCAATAGCTAAAGCTGTGTCAGAGCATGCTAAGAGGTTGTGCCAGAAGAATGGATCCAGGCCTGAGCATGTCATGGAGCCCAAGGAGTTTGAGGTGCACCCAGGCGCAGGTGTGAGCGTAAAAGTTGGTGGCAAAATTGTCTTGGCTGGGAACAAAAAGCTTATGCAGGCTTTTAAGGTTCCTGTTGGTCCCGAGGTCGGGGGCTATGTCTCACAAACTGAGCATCTGGCTCGCACATGTGTGCTAGTTGCCATTGATGGGAGGGTTGCTGGAGCTTTTGCTGTAACTGATCCAGTGAAGCCAGAGGCTGGTCGTGTCATATCTTTTCTTCATTCAATGAATATCTCAACAATCATGCTGACTGGTGATAACTCAGCTACAGCTGCTGCCATAGCAAAGGAGGTTGGAATCGGGAAGGCGTACGCTGAGATGGATCCACTGGGAAAAGCTGATAAAATCAAAGATTTACAGGTATGCTACTTTGATCCATTACCTCGCTGGCATAGTATGAGTTATCTTGTTTTGGTGGCTTTGAATACTTGATTAAGAAATTGTGGATGCAAAAATGGTTGTGAAATAGAAAAAGAAAAATCCTGTTATTAATGATTTCGTAAGATGTGGGGTTCAGTAAGAAGCCAGTTTTGACAGCACAAAAGGGCAAATTACTTTGAAGCTTTATTCTAAAGATCCTTGCGAAAATGAAAATAGTTGGCTAAAACTTTTGTTTTGAAGACCCCCTGCCTTGCGGTGCACTATTTGGAATTCTGGACTCTGGTTCAAACTTTTCTGTTATGTTCACATTATTTACTTTCGCCCAATATCTTGATCTGATATCTTGTATTACTTTTTTTACTTGGTCTGATTACTTGAAATATAATGTGATTTAGATGAAAGGAGCGGCTGTGGCAATGGTGGGAGATGGAATAAATGATTCGCCAGCCTTGGTTGCAGCAGATGTTGGCATGGCCATCGGTGCAGGCACTAATGTGGCTATTGAAGCAGCTGATATAGTTCTCATCAAAAGCAACTTGGAAGATGTGATAACAGCCATAGATCTTTCTAAGAAAACCATGTTCAGAATCCAGCTGAACTACGTATGGGCCCTCGGCTACAACATCCTTGGAATGCCAATTGCTGCGGGGATCTTATTTCCTTTCACTGGTATCCGGTTACCGCCTTGGTTGGCTGGTGCTTGCATGGCTGCGTCATCCCTGAGTGTAGTCTGTTCTTCACTGCTGTTAGAGTCTTATAAGAAGCCTTTGCAGGTTCAACATTCTTGAAGGTAACATTGGGCCATCGCAATAGCAGAAACAGTCATCTTCAGAGAAGTGAAGCACTTATCTAACTCTAGATTGTATCTACGCTGATTTCTTTTGGTTTACGGCTTATGTATACAAAAAAATCTCAAAGTTTACAGCTCCACTTATGTAAGAAACCTCTTCCTAAATAAATGATGCCTATTGAAATGTCTTATTGTCTAAGTTTTAGTTTGTACCATGACTCCCTTTTGTTTTAATTGTTTTCACGATAAATTTGACAAAAATTGAAATCCCAAACCCTAAAAAGAAAGAGAGAAGAAATTGAGTTGATGTTCATTGGGTGTTCAGTACCGAAGGGTTTATCAATGGAATTCAGTAAGGGAAGGCTATAAACCCAGTTAAAACTGCAGCTAATAGCATTAAAAGTGAAGATGATGAGCCAGGTTCTTCAGAGGATTGCAATGGTGGGAGCCTGCATGGGTTTAAGAGGGAAAATGGATCTCCATGGTGGGGAATGAAATGGACAGATAAAGTGGTCAGTCTTCTGATAGCGGTAGTTGCATGTGTTGGGGATGATGATACACTTAATCCCACATCAAAAGTATGAGGATTGTTGGTGTGACATATAAGCTCAAGCCTATGATCTGAAGAGTATTTTCCTAGTATTAGCTTTTCTATTCTTTCTTTTTTTTAAAAAAAATTTTCTTTTCTTGTTCATACTAGTGCATGGTGTATAATTTATTGCAGTTATGCCTGAGCTATTTGCTAAATTTTTGCTTAACATTTGGAGACACAAATGGATGAAAAGTTGGTGACTTTTGTTGTATGTCAGAGGATGCAGTAGCCGAACAAACTTCTTTGGTTAAGGATTTGAATCCCGATATTTGCTCTGTTCTGGTATCACAAACATATTCGATAGCCCAGAATCCCCAACTTTAAGGGTCTAAACTCGGGGAGAACGATGATGCGACTGGTCCCCTCCTCTAGGTAAATACTCGAGGGTCTTCATACAATGGCAGTCAAACCTAACTGACCGTTGTCCATTTTACGGTTCTTATGTTCTTGTTTCACATTCTTTCTTCACCCCAGGAGGGAATTCATAAATTGGTCGAAGATATTTACTTGCCATTTGATTAGATCTCTAAGAGAGAGGGTTCTGGTTCCATCTTGCCATTTTCAAGCCTTGGGGTTAAGGCTGTAGCTGCTGGTGTTGTCGTTGTTGCCTTTGAGCAGCTGTTTCTGGGTGGAACATTGTTGCCTTTGTCCCGTTAAATCAGCAGCAATTCAATTCAAGGGCCTGGAGAATCTAAAACAAATTCAGCGGTGGCATCATTGGCTCTAAGGTTCAGTTCTATGTTCTGTCGTCAACCTTGTGTTCTCTCAAAATTGTTTGTGAGCGCGTGCGAGTAATTCCTCGCTTAGATGGTAACCAGCTTATTTAAATTATAGTTTCACCATTTGCTCTCTCTCTCTCTCTCTCTCTATCTCTCAAGAAGCATGTCCAGTTTTGATGCAACTAAATTCCCACACCCAACAAATGTCTTCTGAAATCAAGCATCTTATTTGATTGATGGTGGAGGGATCCTTTGAACTGTTTCTCGGTGTTTCTCTCTGAAAGTTAAGCGCACTCAACTACTTGAGAAATGATTGCTGAAGCTTTCAAGCCTAGTATTGAGGTCACCTTATGTTCTCTCAGAAGGTTAGAAGAGAAACAAAATATGGACGGGCTACGGATCTACCAAAGGAAACGCCTGAAACGAGACCGGTAGGGTAGGTACGGGAACCGTTGACGAGGGATGGTCATGGTGGGATGGATGAACCATGATGAGTCATTCACCATTACTAACTTGTTATAATTAATAATATGGCAACACGCCTTCAAAGTGAAAGCTACAAAACTACAAAATAGAGAAACCTAAACACATTCTCTTATCTAAGAAATTCCACCTAGCCACCTGTTGAGAGGATATTTCTATTTTATATATATATATATATATATATATATATATATATATATATATATATATATATATATGTGTGTGTGTGTGTGTATTCTAATAGATATGGAGCGGGTCTTACATGTAAAAGCTCATTAATATAGAAATTCTATATATATATATATATATATATATATATATATATATACTGGTCAAAGGTAATGGCTTAAGTATTTCAAACTCGACATTTATGGTGTAATACTTTAAGTAACCACTTAAACCCTACCTGTTAAATAGGTATTTTCATTTCTACTCCTACTTAATGTCTTTCTTATTTTTGGCTAGGTGTTGAATTTCTTTTTTTGCTTGTTGTAGGAAGTTGGTGGTGTATACAGTGTTTCCTCTGCTTCTTTTTTATACATATCCATATTTTTTCCCTCAAGATTATACGTGAATCTGTGTTGATGATGATGAAGCGTGTCTGCCACCATATGACTTTCTAGATGCCTCAATATAGATATAGGCTCTCACTCACGGAAACAACAGAAAAAGAATACGTATATTGTCTTACTTTCACATTCACTTTCGCTTAATCTCCCCATATCTGTTGGCTCTGCTGTCATTGTCATAATCCTAAAATGTGTTTGTGCTCCACTGCAAACCTGGATAAACATTTCTACCTTAAGGAACTTGTGTGTTTTTGTTTTATTTTCTGTATTGGGCGCGTGATCTTTTGCACTAGCTACCAGTCAACTACACCCGCATCATCGTGCTTTCGTTTATTTACAGTAAACCCTAGTCAACAGAAGCCAGGGTCCAGCCCCACCCACAAAAAGATGCACCAAAACTCAGAAATTAACTACAGATTAATCAGAACAATAACATTAAAAGAGGAAAAAGAGAAGAAATTGGACGTCAGAGACCCCAGAATAATCAGAAGAATCACTTGCTCCCTCTATAAGTCTCCCTGGAAACCGAAAAAAAAAAAAAAAAAAAGGTTTTTTCCAGGCGTTTAGAATTTGAAGTTGCCGCAGTGCAGGAAGGAATAAGCAGCAGTACATTTTTTATTTTTTATTTTTTATTTTTTCAATGCTAGGCTAATTATCCCATTTAGTATGGTTTAGGAGAGTGTATCAACCATCCATAAAATTTCTTTTCCTCTTTAACTGAAAAGATGTCCACCAGTGGGGAGGGGACGGGGAGGTGAAATGACAGAATTCTGTAACACAGATGACCGATCCTATCGTTAAAGTAAATGGGTTCATAAATCCTACTCAACTGAATCTGAACGAACAAAACCACCTACGTATACAGCTATTTTTGTACAGGCAATTTTGAAGTTGGAAATATTAAAAATTATTTCTTCATTTATCACAACATATCTCAAAGAGAAAAGAAAAATAAAACGAAAATAAACACAAATAATGAAGAAAAATATAACTTTCATATATTAAAATTTTGGCTACCACTTATCTCCCACCATTCCACTTTTCCTAAACTTATTAAATTCAAGGTATCACTCACCTCCTACCATTCTATTTTCCTTACACGCATTAAAATTCCAGCTACCATTCATCTCTCACCATTACACCTTCTTTACACCCATTAAAATTTAAGCCACCACTCATCTCCTGCAGATGTTGAATTAGGAGCCGATGAAAAAAATAAAATGA
This sequence comes from Santalum album, assembly GCA_034195605.1. NCBI lineage: Eukaryota > Viridiplantae > Streptophyta > Magnoliopsida > Santalales > Santalaceae > Santalum > Santalum album. The sequence goes on along the minus strand of CM067264.1, from coordinate 16,815,897 downwards.
TTGCATTCCTTCTTGAGTTCGAAGATGTGTTCGCATGGTCCTATAAGGATATGCCTGGGCTCAATACAGATATTGTAGTTCATCAAATCTAAGGGTAAGCCGAAAAAGCAAAAATTGAGGAGAATGAAACTTGACATTTTGCTTAAAATAAGAGACGAATTAAAGAAACAATTCGATGTCGGGTTCCTAGACATCGCTCAATACCTGAGTGGGTAGCTAATGTGATTCCGATGCCTAAAAAAGATGAGAAAGTCCAAATGTGCATGGATTATCAAGACTTGAATAAGGGTAGCCCAAAAGATAATTTTCCTTTGCCACATATCGATATACTAGTCGACAACGCGGCTAGTTGTAATGTGTTCTCATTTATGGATGGATTCTTGGGGTATAATTAAACCAAAATAAGTAGGAAAGATCAAAAGAAAACAAGGAACCTTTTGCTATAAAGTAATACCTTTAGGATTAAAAAATGTTGGGGCAACCTATGAACATGCCATGGTTACACTATTCCATGATATGATGCATAAAGATATTGAGGTGATACGATTGCTAAAACAAAATCTGGTGAAGACCATTTGAACACATTACGTAAACTATTTGATTGCACGAACAATATTATTGAATATGAGGCATGCGTTGTTGGTTTAAAAGTTGCTCTTGAACTAAAAATTAAAGAACTGGAAGTCTATGGTGATTCTGCCTTCGTCATCCACCAAATTATTGGGGAGTGACAAACTAAGGATGTGAAACTAGTCCCATATCGAAAACATTGGTTACAAAGTTTAACCAAATCAGTTTTCACCACATTAGTCAAGAAAAGAATTGTTTTACTGATGCCCTAGCCACTCTGGCTTCAATGGCTAAAGGAGATGAAAAGATAACCGTTACAAATTGAGGTTAGAGATGATCTAGCCTACTGCTCAAGTATTGAAGAGGAGTTCGATGGTAACCCATGGTACCCCGATATTTGACACTACCTCCAAACTCGTGAGTATCCTATGGGAGCATCTGAAAATGACAAGAGAACACTTAGACAGCTATCAATGAGTTTCTTTCCAAGTGGTGACATCCTTTACAAGAGGAGTTGGGATGACACTCTTTTAAGATGTGTGAATGCGACTGAAGCTAAATCTACTCTAACAAAAATTCATGAGGGGATTTGTGCTACGCATGCAAATGGGCACATGATAGTTTACAGATTCTTCAAGCTAGTTATTATTGGATGATGCTCAAAAGAGATTACATCAGCTATGTCCCAAAATGTCAAATTCATGCCAACAAAATCAATGCTCCATATACCCCATTACAAAACATGGTCGCACCCTAGCCTTTCTCGATGAAGGGCATAGATTTGATCGGTCTGATTAGTTCGAAAGCCTCCAATGGACATCGTTTCATTCTTGTAGCAATAGATTATTTCACAAATGGGGTTAAAGCAACATCTTATTCCAATGTTACAATGAATGTTGTTGTCACCCGCTTTGTAAAAAGGGATATAATCTATCGTTACGGTCTCTCGGAAAAGCTTATCATGGACAACACCCATAATCTATATGGGAATAGAGGTTATGTGAGCAATTCAAAATAAAACACCTTAACTTAACAACATATAGACCTAAAATGAATGGAGCGATCAAAGCAGCAAACAAAAATATCAAGCAAATTGTCAAGAAGATAACCATCACTTACAAAGATTGGAATGAAATGCTTCCCTATGCTCTTATTGCATATTGTATTGCTACGAGAATTCAACAGGGGCAATGTCCTACTCACTTGTTTATAGGACATAGTCTGAATAAATCAAAACCTAGTATGAGCAATTGAACTTGATTGAAGAAAAGAGGCTCAATGCAATTTGCCATGGTCAAATTTATCAGAAGAGAAAGGCAAATGCATATAATAAAATGGTACGACCAAGAGAACTGTAAGAAAGAGATTTGATCCTAAAGAAGATCCTCCCTTTTCAAACAGATGAAAAATGAAAATAGGCCCTCACTATGAAGGGCATTATGTCATAAAGAAGGCTTTCTCTAGAGGCGCCCTCATTTTGGAAAACATGGATAGGGATATGCTTCCAATTCCAGTGAACTCTGATGTTGTGAAAAAATACTACAGTTGAGCTTCATAGTAAAGTCATGAATCAGATGTCCTTCTATTTTAAAGCTTTGTGTGCAATCTTTTATTCTAGTTGAAATAAAAATTCGAGAATGTTATCTTTGAAACTGTACCCAACCACCCATAATTGGCCAACACATCATGCCACTAGTCTTTGTCCCACATATTTGAACTACGCATCCTGTTTAAAGCTCTAGCTTACTTTTCAAAAAAAAAAAAAAAAAAAGCTCGAATAATGGCCAACCATCTTGTCACCTTTAACAAAACACAACGTCACAACCTTATCTCTTAAAACATCAGAGACCCCTAAGACTAGTTAATGCCTCGAACCATAATGTCCAGGTCTTATTTTGGTTAAATACATAGTGTGTCATAAGTTTGGTCCACTCAAACTTGCTTATACTACTTTCACCTCACCATCAACCTAGTCTGGCCTAAATTTCCTTCTCATTCCTAATCCTTCAACTAGTATTTCACCTCGTTCTTCAATATCATCCTAAAGATACAGCTTCAAAGATAACATACAATGGTATTTATCTCACAGGATAAAAAGTACACATGCAAATCTCAAAAATAGGAAAGGAAAAGATATTAACATCTCTAGAAAAACTATTAGTATACACCGGAAGCCTTCACAGACAATAGGCATCCAGGCTCATCTTGGGTGGAAATTGATAACAATACTAGAAAGATCATCACCTTTGCAAGAAAAAAAAAAGGAAGAAAAAGAAAAATGATGCACACGAAAGACTTGAGGGGTCGATATGCCCTGCCATCCCAAGGTCCACACTCATAATTCCTAACTGGGGCAATTTCAAGGGTGGCTCATCATTGATCCCAAAGGCACATCAACTTGATAAAAGGCCCAAACGGAGAATGAATCTCAATGCGATATGGAATTTCAAAAAGGTGCCTCTAAAAATGGCATGTGAAAGGACTTACAATCATCTTCATTGTGTCTTATGTTTTCATTACCTTCCTATTATTGTTGATATTTCCATCCAGTCCCATTTCCTCAACTTATACGTTATTGTCATTCCTTACATCCTTATTCGTTGTACCATATCCCTAATTTTATAATAGTTATCATCATTTCTACATGCACATCGACCACCCCACTCATGTTAATAGATATTGGGGCAATTTTCAAGTGGTAGTCGGGTTAAATGTCTTGCTAATTCAACGTTGACAGAATTGGGAGTAGTAATACACTTCATATAATGCTAGCAGCATGTTTGGAACAAAAGGATTTATAGTGTAAACAACAACATAACTGACAGACTTTCGCAAGGTCTACAAGAAATCCCATGTGGCAGCATTGAAAAAGCAAATAATTATGGAGATAATAATTGAACAAATGAATCAAGCATTCCAACATGACATGCATTGCATGAAAATTCTATTTCTTTATCTTATAGGATAAGTCTAAGATTAGTGATCGCGTACCTTTGGCTGTCGCAACGTGATGGGGTATTTGCATGAATTATCCTCGTCATAACAATTCACTGCACGAACCTTAAAATCCTAAAGCTACATGGGCAGACCTGAATTTGTTTCATTCTTTTCATTCAGAGTTATTATCTAAAAATGATGATGAATAAACAAATAAACAGAAAAAAAAAAAAAGGGAAAGGAAAAGAGAGGCATCTTTATCCTCTAAATTTTGGGTGAGTTATTAATTTTTATGATAACTATTTCAAATAACATTTATGCGCAAACACTAGAATAGTGGTCCCAAGAAGTATAATTACAATAGCACAAATAAACAACAACAAAACAATGTAATCCAAATTTGGGAGAGGAGGGCTGCGCCTTCAATCCATAAGGTCACCTTCAGGGAGAGTGTAATACCCCAAAATACCTTCTAATTTTAGTATATTTTAGTGTGAGTGTTGTTTATAATTTAATAAATAACTTTAAATTCTAAGATGTGTGATGAATTACAGCTATGGGTACCTAATAGTAGTTTTGCAAAAAAAATCAAGTGAATCGGCAAACGAAAATACGCGAACAAGGAAAAGAGAGGATGGAGATCCACATCTGGGGAGATCTCCTTCCACCTAAAGAGGCTTTTTCCCATACCTTTAGGTAAGATATTACCAAAAGGTTATTATTAGCCTATGTGTATATATATATATATATATATGTGTGTGTGTGTGTGTGTGTGTGTGTGTGTGTGTGTGTGTGTGTGTATAGGACTCCTCCCTCTATCTATTACCAAGAGAGCTGAAAGGAGAAGATAAGGAGACGTGAGAGAAGAGTGAGGAGAAGAAAGAGGGATTTTTGCACCTATTCACTAGAGGTATTTTTTCTTCGCGCTTTTACCTTATTTGATGTTCTTCTTTGATAAATTCTTAGGGAAAAGTTTGATTCTCTAGATTATACTTGTATTTGGCTCCAAATCATGTTTAAATGGTGATCTACACTGTAGCAAGGGGCTGATTTTGGATTGTTCATAAAGGATGTTGCAAAACTTTATATTTTGATATAAAGATGTGATTTTGGAGTTTTGTGCTTTTGATCTTAAAGACAAGTTCCAAATTCACTCGATTTATGTTTAAAGGAAAATTTTAGTTGAAATAATCCTTTGATTTTGATCAAATACACAGTTTATAATTCATTTATTTCTTTGTGCTCTATCAGCTAGTGTAAAGAGTGTAAATAAAAAAATATATCAATTAATCCGATAACGAATTTCACGAGTACCACAAGGGTGGCTTCTGCGATCCTTCTCGAGATATTAGACCATTCGCTACTTGACTAGAAGGGTTGAGAGGGTAGCAAACGTAATCGAATAATTAAATATCGATAAATAATAAATTTTATAAATAGTATCATGGGACTATCTTTATTCAGGTAATGTCATAATCCAAGGTTAATTGGTACCATTTTGAGAAAATGGGCGTTGTGGGGTACCAATCACCTTCCCCACAAGTAATTATACTCCCGAACCCATTTCATAGGCAAAAAACCATTATATTTATAAAATTTATGGTTTTGCCTTATTTTTTCTCTAAAAAAAGGTAGGGTGGTAACTCCGTTATTTCAAAATTTCGCCCATCGGATGCAAGAGTGTGCTGACACCCTATATTATTCTCTCTGGTTAGGTTAATTTAGAAATTTGACTGCTAATTTACTTTTAGTAGCACTAACTGTTAGGATTTAAGCGGTTGCTTAAAGCATTACACCCTAATATTGAGTTTGAAATACCCATACCATTGCCTCCGACCAGTATATATGGTATATAACTAGGATTCTTAGGTTAATGGACTCTAACCCGTAAGATTCATTCAACCCGATCCATATTTATGTACCATATATTAGATCATATATATTAGCATAAAACAAGTCATGGGTTCTCTTCGGTGCTTTCTCCTATCAGTCTGATTATATGTTAACATACCTATTCAATTCTTTAAAACTATTGAATGAGCTCAATCCTTTCTCATATATATATATATATCGTGAAATTAACGAATGAAACTAACAATGATTTTAAGTTTACCATGCCACCGTATATGCTAAATCCTTGTCATTACTAGGTTCGATGCATCCATATTTACTAAGAAAAAAATTAGAAAATAATAAAGGCATAACACATGTTATGTTTTTAAACAATACTCTATGGTTTCAAAGAAGACACGAGTAAGTCCCATATTAGGCGATTGCCGGGCGTGCATTAGGAAATGGCATGTCTATCATGCTTGATAAACTTTATATATCTAAATTAGAAACTTCAATATTATGCATGAGTTTTCTTGCATACAATTAGAAACTTGGGTTTCAGAACTGTTATTTTATTTAACTTTGAATCTAGAATCATACGAGGGTCAGAATTGGAGCAAAAACATGAAAAAAAAAAAGAAGAAGAAAAAGAACGGTGAAAATCCATGACTATTATATTTTTGACCATCTAGAATCTATCTTAATTTCACGTGAAACAAAGTAGGGAGTTTGAACGCGAGGTACTAATCGGATCCTACTCCCTTTCGATACGGTTTACCTCTATTACCATTCAATAGACGTATTTTTAAACTTTTGATGCACTATTTAAAAGCTTTAACCACGCGGATGGGAAGAACATGCAAAAATATGTAAATAGCTTCATTTTCATGAGATTTAACGTTATGCTAGTTGCATATTTTAGTACTAGTGACACTGAAAAATCAGGCCCCTTAATAATTTTACTAAAATTTTAGTGTTTGGATCAAAATATGTTTTAAACTCTCAAATTTCATGAAAATTACAATATATATGTGTTTTTATATGTTATTCAAATCTGTATAATTAGAATAGTTAAAAAAAATATCTAAGATGTTGTAAAAATAGGTGCATTAAAACGTAATGAAACTAAAGTGTATAGTAAGAGAGCCGGATCCATGCTAGTTAACCTTGGTTCAGACAATCAAAACATGGGTGCGTGGTTTAAGACACGCATGTCGCAGTTTATTATGAAATTACATTTTACAACATATGTCATGTTTTAACTTTAAACAACGGTGTATGGTTCGATGAAGGCATCAACTTAACATCCCATTTTAACATTTTATGATGTGTGAAATCAAAAATTGTTCGATGGTATGTCAAATCAAGACTCCTGAAATTTTGTATAATGTCTACTAATCTATTTTCAAAACTTTCAGTCTTTTTGCATATACCTAAGACCTTGAGGCTGCATCTACACTGTGGGAATAAAAAGGAGATTGAATAAAATGGCTGTTCCCACTTTATCTTCATTCACATGTTTGATTTATTCATTATCATTCCCCTATTTAGCTATGCAATCAAACATGAAATAGTTATTCCTCCCTCAGTGAATGACCATTCCACTCATAATACTTAGGAATCGTTATTTTCGTCTCCAATTCTAGCATGATATTTCGACGCTATAATACCATATGACTCATATGATATAAGATGGTGCCATAAAAGTCTTGACGCAATGTTCTTAAAATTTATTTTTTAACTTTATGTTTATAAAGCTATTTGAAGTGACTACATTCATTACATTTCATTACATCATTGAGAAAACCAAACATTTGAATGAGAATGGAGTGGGAATAGTCACTCCCATTCCATTCTACTCCCACCATCTAAACGCAACCTAACTTCAAATAGCTTTATAAATATAAAAAAATAAATAAGCTATAGGAAAGTTGATTGAGGTGTTTATGACGCCATGCGATGTCAAAGAAGTCATAAGATGTCATGATGTCACAGTTCTATGCTAGAATGGGAGATGAGAATGATGATTCTCAAGTATTATGAGTAGAAATGGTCATTCCCTATGTCAAGGAAATAATTATTTCTGTGAAATGATCATTCTAGGTTAGAGTGCATAACTAAACAAGGAAATAAGTACAAGCGTTCTCTTCATCCAAACGAGCCTTCAATAGGGGTTTGAGTTGCCCATGCAAGGATTTCTTAACCCGTACATAATCATCAAGAATAATTATAAGTTTTTAAACTGATGGTTAAATGGGCGATGCAAATTTAAATAAAATGAGTTTTGTCTCTCAAAATTAAGTTTGACTCTTAAAATTAAGTTTAAGTGGCAAACAAACATGCATTTAAGCTTTATTCTCATTTTCAAGGTAAAAAATTAGGTTTGATTTGGTATTTTTTTCAAATGAATTTGGGGGGATGAAAAACAAAAGCTTCGTCTTTCAAAAATACACCAAAAGTCAAAAATCAATAAATAAATAAAACTATAGCGGAAATTTAAATAAATTAAATAATTATCAAAATTAATCTCCATCACACATGGCAAACAGATAAGTTTTAACGCAATAATCGTGAAAGGTACTGAGTAATTAATGGAAGGGAAAAAGATGGCCTTTTGCTGGTAGTGAGTAATTAATGGAGGGGAAAAAGATATTTGGTCTTTTGCTAAGCCCACGCTTAATGTTAAGATGGATGCTTCCAAAAAATAAAAAAACACACAAAAGTCGAGATAAATTTTGAAAACCAAAGTCAACTAATGACCCCTCACACAATTTGTATGGAAAAATTTTAATTTGATCCCTAAATTTTGAAAAGTTTTAATTTAACTTCTAAACTTTAAAATTTAGTTATCCAAGTTTTTAAAAAACTATGTACCTATACGGTGCAAGTGGATAATGAATGTGTCCATTAAGACTTGTATTCGTTTGCTGGGTCTAGTCTGAAGAGAAATTACCTACACTTTCTTGGCTAATAAATGCTCTAATACCAACAGCAATCGCATTTTTTGACGATGATCCTGTGAAGTCAAATATTTGTTTCAAGCTTTCAGCCACTCACTCTTATAAAAAATTATAATAAAATCATAAATTTTGAGGATTATATCCTTCAACTATTTTTAAAACTGTTTACCCGTGTAATTTTTATTTCAAATTGAATCGGCTCTGTTTCAATTCAACGGCTGGTAATCGTTGTGTATGTGAGATGGAGAGGGAGAGAGAGACACTGAGTGCGCGCGTTGTTGGTGACGAACATAGCCAGTGAAGAACTCTCTGTCTCTCACACATAGAATTATTGGTTTTATATTCCACGTTCGTGTCCCCCAAAAGCTGTAGTCAGACTCGCTCTCTCCCTTGACTACCGTCCTCTTCCCTTAGTTCAACTCAACCGCCACTAAAAGACGCCATATCCGTGACCTTCATTCGCTTTCCCCTCTCTCTCTCTCTCTCTCTCTCTCTCTCTCCCCCTGTAGAACCAAAAAGTTATCTACTTTTTTCCCGTTCTGATTTCGGATAAAATATTATTATTATTATGTTTTTTAACTGTACATCAGTAAATCATTCGTAGCTTTCACGAGATTGCACGAATCCCATTTGGAATCCATTGCTCCGAAGTTCCTCCATCCATTCCCCTATCTATATATAGGCCTCCTCCTCCAACAATTCATCCTACCTTCTCTTCCTGGCGAGAGCTTGGATCCTTTCTTGCCGCCGCGTTTTGAGCTCTGGGTTTCTTATTCCTTCATTTGGGTTTGCTTCGTTTGTTGGAAAAATCCCAGCTTTAAAATTGCTAGCACTCTCTTTTTATTTTATTTTTATTTTATGAAAAATATAATTAATTAGAGCACACGCCCGCACGCGACTTCCATTTCAGGGTGGGGTTTAATTCGTGCTCTGTTTTGTTTTCCGGTGTCCTAGAAATTTTATTCAATTTGGGTTCTTGGCCTTTCATTTTGATTGCTGAAAGAGGAAAAGGGAGGAGGGAAAAAAAATAATTTTTAAAAATGAAGGGGTTAGCGCTGATGGAGATCTTAGTAGGTGCTGAGTTGCAATTATTAATACTATTAATATGTTGTGGAGGAGTTACTTGGGGAAAGGAATGTACTAACATTCCTACGGAGCTCTCATCACACACTCTCCGGTCGGAGCTTTTAGCTTCGAAGAACGAGACATGGAAGGGAGAGATGTTCTCTCACTACCATCTGACGCCCACTGACGACTCCGCGTGGGCTAATTTGCTCCCCAGGAAGGTCGTAGGGGAGGAGTCCGATGAGTTTCTTTGGGCAATGACCTATCGGCAGATGAAACACGGAGGCAATAATAAGTTTAGAGCCCCCAGTGCCGGTGCCGAAGCCGGCGCCGGTGGTGGGAATGGGAATTTCCTAAAAGAAGTTTCATTGCACGACGTGAGGTTGGGTTCTGATTCATTGCACTGGCGGGCTCAGCAGACTAACTTGGAATATTTGTTAATGTTGGATGTTGATAGACTGGTTTGGAGTTTTAGGAAAACTGCCGGGTTGCCAACGACGGGCATTCCTTACGGCGGCTGGGAGAGTCCTAGTACGGAGCTTCGCGGCCACTTCGTAGGTATGTTTCTTTCCTCTCTGCATCCTTGTTGGCTTATAATTCTTCTGTTTCTTTTCTCTGTGCATCCTTGTTGCCTTATAATTCTCCGGTTGTTGTTGCTGCTGTTGGTCCTTCTGTTATAAGCTCATACTCCTGTGCGCGATGAAACATATTACCATTGGTTTCATAGAATTGTCAGGATTCCCTAGAATTCAAAACAAGATGCCTAAAACATTGCTTCTCTATTCTACCATCGATTTATCAATTGCAATTTCGATTCGTATTTTCTAGACTTATCCAAGTTGTTCTCTTTGAGCCTCCTTCAACTGCTTCAGATTCTCTTGTCTGAATAACTTGCTGTGGAATGTTGAAGGGCATTACCTGAGTGCTTCAGCAAAAATGTGGGCCAGCACTCACAATGATAGTCTCAAAGAGAAGATGTCAGCATTGGTTTCTGCTCTTTCTGCCTGCCAAAACGGAATGGGAACGGGATATTTATCTGCCTTCCCACCTGAGCAATTCGACCGCTTTGAAGCTATAAAACCTGTCTGGGCACCGTATTACACCATTCACAAGGTGAAACTGCTCCCCAGCGTTTTATCAGGTGCAATAAATTTGATCTTTAATTTAATATGACTGGTCTCACTCTTCTCTACCGTAAAAAGATATTGGCAGGTCTTTTGGATCAATACTCGTTTGCTGGCAATATCCAAGCCTTGAATATGACAACATGGATGACTGAGTACTTCTATAGTCGTGTTCGGAATGTTATAGTACAGAAGAGCATAGAGCAACACTGGGAATCACTTAATGAAGAAACTGGTGGCATGAATGATGTCCTTTATAGGCTATACACCATAACGGTGCGCAAAAAACACATCCACTTTCCCCTGACGGATCCTTCTATTATAGTTTCTTTGCGAGATCCATATTAATATGTTGCGACTCATTCGAATGGCACACCAGCATGAATGATTGGGTTCTGTGAACTGCATGAAGCTTCCATTGAACATGCTATACCAAGAATTTTCTATTTATTATGTACATCATACAGTTATGATTGGCATTCCAGTTATAACAGTAGAAAGTTTTACTCAGAAATCCAATCTGAACCTCATTCCTCCTTCGAATATTAGTAAAGCCAATATTTTTAAATTCATTGAGCCGCGGATGAATTCCTGTCCTTTGAAGAAGCATTGATCCACTATTAGGTCATAAGTTAGAAACTGTTATGGTTTGTCACGGCTGGTTAAGTAGGCAACCTTGTAGCTAGTTTGCACTATATATTTTCAAATTTCGCAATTATATATGTGCTTTACTGGAGATTAGCTTTGTATTTTCTTACTGTGCGCAGAAAGATGAGAAACATTTGTTGCTGGCTCACCTCTTTGACAAGCCATGCTTTCTAGGATTGCTTGCAGTAGAGGTAAAAGATTACCTAATCCCTATACTGAAGGTTAATTTGCTTTAGCTTCCAGATGCAATATATTATTACATTCTATTCTCTTACTGTATAAAATTGTAGTGCAACATGCGTCTCATCAGTATTACTTTCTTTGTTTTCCCGTGCAATGGACCCCGAGACTTACTAATTAGCAGCATGCATGCACAAGATGTTGATTATACGACTATCTGATTTTATTTTATTTTATTGAAGACAGAAAATAGAAGAGAACAAATATGATGGCTGCTTCACCCATGTTCAATTCCTCAGAAGCGTTTTTTCAGTTTCCAATTGCATTATTGGTGTAAAACAAAATGTTTAATATTCATACTTAAAAAAGTTTTGAAATTTATTTGGATTGAGTTTCTCTGTTTTCTTTATCCACAAACTACGTCGGCGGCTATATTACGCTTACTTCCCAACAAGATCTTGCCAAATTTTATCTTTTTCTTGCAGGCTGACAGTTTGTCTGGTTTCCACGCCAATACACATGTTCCGATTGTCGTTGGATCTCAAATGCGGTATGAAGTTACTGGTGATCCACTTCATAAGGTAAATGGTAATAACTGAATTACTAATCGTGTGAGTGGCCATATTTGGGACGACACGAGCACCCTTTTTACTCTCTCGTCGAGAGAGCTTTGATCGTACAGATGAAATTTTTTTCTAATCATTTTAGGTCGAGTAACTAAACAAAAATATTTATATCCTAATAGTTTAACGTGAAAGGCTATCATGATTGCTGCTTACAAAATATTTTTGACATTGTTCTGGAATTTGATCTGCCAGGAAATGTCGACATTCTTTATGGATATTGTTAATTCTTCCCACATCTATGCAACTGGAGGAACTTCAGTTGGCGAATTCTGGTACTACCACTAGGACTGATTAAAAATGATAATATTGCTAATCAAGCTCCTCCCCTGCCTTAGACCCCTGCATTGGGGGGGGGTGCACAAACAGGCTAAAAACCCCTCTATGAATCTTTTTCTTTTCTTTTTGCCCTAGCTTTTGCTGCTGTTTCCCCCTTTATTAATCTAATTTTTTTTCATACACTTCTCTGAACCAATACACAGGTCAAATCCGAACAGGTTAGCAAGCACTCTAGAAACTGAAAACGAGGAATCTTGCACAACCTACAACATGCTTAAGGTATGAGTTGCCAAGGAATGTGCATCATAGAGAACCCTCTAAATTCAATAACATGTCTGCAAAGAAATCCACGTCCTGCATTTCTTCATACAATTGCCTTGATATGTTAGGTATCTCGACACCTGTTTACGTGGACCAGAGAAATAGCATATGCAGATTATTATGAGCGTGCATTGACCAATGGTGTTCTAGGCATCCAAAGAGGAACAGAACCTGGAAAAATGATCTACATGCTTCCGCTGGGCCGTGGGGTTTCCAAAGCCTTGAGCTACCATGGATGGGGAAATTCAAACGACACTTTCTGGTGCTGCTACGGGACAGGTTTCCCAAGAGTTTGCTTTGTTACCAAAACCCTTCTTTTTTTTCTTTTTTTTTTTTATGGGCAAAGATTTCATTTTCGATTCTTTGTGCTGATGGTAGAGGAAGTCCTGCTAGCATTCTATTCAACACATTAATGTTTGTATTAACACTAATGGGGCTCTTGATGTTATGTCATGTTGGCTCCCATTCCATTTGACATTTTGCTTCTGTTTTTATTCTCTAGGAATCGAATCATTCTCGAAGCTAGGGGATTCTATATATTTTGAAGAGGAGGGAAAACAACCAGTACTCTATGTCATCCAGTACATATCAAGCTCTTTTGACTGGAAATCTGCTGGAATTCTGCTAAATCAAACGGTCAATCCCATTGATTCATCGGAAACTTTCCTTCGGGTGGCATTTACATTTTCTTCAAAGCAGGTTCTGTTGATCTCATGATCACTGAAATTTTAGTGACACTCTTCTGGAAACTCTATTCCACACTCTCACCACGTGGCCTGGGACAGCATAGTTCCTCGTCACTCAAAATTAGAATATACAATTACATCGATTTTGTTTCATGTCCTTTTTATATTTGACTTGAATCTTGATCCATTCAGTATAGCTTCCCTGTTGATTAGACTAGTTAAGTATAGCAAAGATGGCTGAATCCACAGCTCGAGGGGTGTACTGCAAAAATGAACATGATTGGACAAGATTCTAATGAACCATTCAACTTCTTAAAGCATGATAACTTCAAGAAAACAAATTGGTTGGGCCCGAGCAAGCACATATAGAAAATTTTCCTGTTCTCGTCTGTTTCTCCTTGGCTAGGCTATAAATATGGGGCTTATGCCTGAGACTGTCAAATTAAGCTTCCTTCTATGCGTGCAATGCTCGCTTCAGCAGAGTCGCAACTAATATTAGTTCAGTGCACAAATGTTCAGGGGTCAGGTCAATCATCAACATTAAACTTGCGGATACCCGACTGGTCATCCTCAAATGGCTCTGATGCCACATTGAACGGTCAGAAACTGGCTTTACGAACTCCAGGTGAATAATTTCTTTTCACAATATCTGCCTATTTTTATTTTTGACTTTTCATCGCTTGTCTGTGTGTTATCCTAGGTTTGGTTCATATTAAGTTTGCTTTTGGTGCAGTGAGCTATTGAATGACTTCATTTTGGAGTTGACCAAAGAATAGAGTTTTCTTTAACGTTGATATTGCGTGGGTGCAGGTTATTTCCATTCAGTCGCCGTGAGGCAAGGTGACAAATTGATGCTGCAGCTTCCCATCAGACTGAGAACTGAGGCCATTAAAGGTATCCAGGGTCGTTTCCCCGGGAAAGTTCTTATTCTCTCTATTTGGGTAAATTACATTAAACTGCATGACACAACTGATACATCGTTTCACTGAGCCTATTTTTCAGATGATCGGCCAGACTATGCTTCTATTCAGGCAATCCTTTATGGCCCCTACTTGCTGGCGGGTCTGACATCTGGTGATTGGGACATTAAAACCGGCTCAGCTACTACTTCACCCTTGGATTGGATAACTCCGATTCCCGCGGCTTACAATGCCCATCTTGTTTCTCTCTCATGCGAGATCGGAAATTCAACTTTTGTGCTCACAAATTCAAACAAGTTCATCACAATGAAGAAGTTTCCTGAAGCCGGCACCAATGCTGCCATAGGTGCCACTTTCAGACTCATTTTAGTTGATCCAAAGTCCTCGAGGCTTGCATCTTCAGGGAAAGATGGCACTAGTATCGGCAGAAAAGTGATGCTAGAACCATTTGATTATCCAGGAATGGTCGTAGCGGTGGCTCGAGGGAAGGATGGAAACCTTGTAGTTGCAAATTCTGATGGCAATGAGGGGGGATCTTCTGTGTTCCGTTTAGCTCGAGGGTCGAATGGGAAGGATGGAACAGTGTCCTTGGAATCAGAAGGTCATAGAGGGTGCTTTGTGAAGTATGGTGATTCAGGCATGAAGGTGAAGCTCAGCTGCGACACTTCAAAATCTAAGCAGGCCACCAGCTTTGTATTGCAACAGGGTATCAGCAAGTATCACCCCATCAGCTTTGTCGCAAAGGGAGCGAGGAGGAATTTTCTTTTATCTCCATTGCTGAGCTTGAGAGATGAATCTTACACTGTATATTTCAATATTCAAGCCTGAAAAATCTTCCATGTTTAAGACACGTTAGTAAGTTCCCCCTCTTACCTACTAATAAAGGCACCGCCGGTTTAATTTGCAATTTACTAACAACATTTGTACATAATGTAATTTGCTGGGACGGCAGATGGGCTATAGTCGATGTTGTCAATGAGACATGACTCGTCACAATATTATCGATACACAAATTTTTTACAAAAACTGGAATTTCGATACGTTTGGACACGATAAATTATATGACAATATTTTAAATTTATAAATATAATACTATTAGTATTTCAAATTCGTGAAAATTTTGTGACATTTGCGGGACAAGTATTCCAAGACTTTTCCTGTCAGTGTTAAATAATATTTACTCACGAAAGAAAATCAAGAACTACCAAGGAAAATTTAGGCTAAAGTGTGATATCACAACATTTGTGTCACAAACTAATTAAAACACATCATTTTATAAGGTAATTTATCACTTACTTTTCTTACCGGTGCCAAAAGAAATAGGAAAAGAAAAGTAGTAATGGAAAATTGAAAAATCGACCATAATCAACATAAACCGAACAGACTTGGTCAATTTTTTCCGGTTGCTTCAGTCTCGGTATTTTTTAGTAGAAAACCAATACGGTCAATCAGTTTGCGATTGCTCATGAAATAAAATTACATAAACCGACCAACCACTCATAATAATAATTATTATAATATATATATATATATAAAATAGTTGTATTATAAGTATATTATGATTATTATTATATTATAATAATATAATTATTATAATATATATTATTTATACATATATAATTTATATTTATTTTAAAAAACCATATAAGCAGGTTTTCCTCAGTTTTTAAACTTTGGGTCAACCGAATCGGTTGGTTCTCAGTTTTTTTTTCTTCCTTTAAAAATGGTGGGTCGATCGATTTTTGGTTTTTCATGATGGTATGTTAGGGTGATGGTAAGTTAAATATTTTATAATTTAGGAGGTAACAGTTTGAGTAAATTTAGCTTTATCAAAACTTAATTTTAAGTTGGGGTCATTTTGCAAAAACACGACTCAAAAAACTAAATATATCATGTTAATAAATTTAAACAAAACTAAATTTTGAGTGAGGCATGAACTAAGTCATTTTAGTAAAAGAATTAAATCATTTTAACCTTTTATTTTATTTTATTTTTTTTCTGGAAAGAAACGACATAGTTTGCATACCGAGGAAGCCCCTTTACACGGTTGGTTGCAGGCAACTCCTCTCACTTTCTTTATTTAACTGATGCGGCTGGGCCTTCGCTCATAATTACGGGAGCGGATGCTCTGCTGCATCCGATTGGCAGGAAGCCGTCCAGCCACCAAATGCAATGTCGATCTCCCCTTCGCGCCTCCCTCTCCTACTCTCCTTTTATTTTTTTCTTCTTTTTTTGTTTTTCAAAATAGACCTCCACTTTCTTTACTAGTTTCCCATATTTCTATTGAACGAGTATGCAAACAGCGTTGAAGGCACGTAGATTGATTAACTTAATGGAATAATTAAACTCAAAAGTCTTAATTATAATGGACGAGGAGTAGTAAGAGTGAGGGGATATTGGATTAGCAAGGTTGGAGGGGGAAGCCGCAGAGACAATCGTTGAAAGCGAAGGAGGCAGGTTCAAGGCGGTCGAAGGGAGAGCCAGTTGGGATGGGACCGCAGAGGTGATTGTGGCTGACGTCAAAGTGGCCAATGTAGGATGCGGAGGAGACGGTTCTGGGGATGGGACCTTTGAGGGTGTTGTAGGACAAGTCGAGGATCATGAAGTAGGACCTTGCTCCGAACACGTCGGGTATCGCCCCTTCCAGCGCATTCCGGCTCAGGTTGAGAATGTTGAGCGCCGACGTCAGCAGCGTCGCGGGCATCCGGCCCCGCATGTTGTTCCCGTCCAGATTCAGGGTGGACAGCACCGGCATCCTCCCCAGCCACTCGGGTATGGGCCCCGCCATCCGGTTGAAGGACAGATCCAGGTCCGCCAGCCTGTAAATGGTGGATAGGGAGTCCGGGATCCGACCGGAGAGCCGGTTCCCGCCCAGCAGCGCGCGGCTCAGCATCCTGAGGCTCCCGAAGCAGCGGGGGAGGGGGCCCGAGATCTTGTTGTTGCGGAGGTCGAGGTGCATGAGGGCGGAGATGGCGGTGAGGGAGGGTGGAATGGGGCCGGAGATGAGGTTGTCGGCGAGGTTGAGGACGGTAAGGCGAGAGAGAAGGCCAATGTTGAGGGGGATGCGGCCGGAGATGCGATTGCCAACGAGGTCGAGGATGCGGAGGGAGGGAAGGGAGGAGGGGATGCAGCTGGGGATGGGGCCTGAAATGCCCTTCCAGTCGGCCACGATGAGGCCGGAGAGGCGGGTGAGGCGACAGAGGGAATTGGAGAGGGTGCCTGTCATGAACCCCGTCCGGTGCGCCCTCTCGTAGATGGGGTCCTGTGACTCTCCCCGCAGGTTCACCTCCGTCACTCGCCCATCCCTCGGGTCGCAGCTCACCCCGTGCCACTTCCCCCCGCAGTAGTCCGTCCCCGCAACCCACGTTTTGAAGATCCCCAGCTGGTGCGGCTCCTTCAGCCCCGCTTTGAACTCCAGCAGCGCCTCCCTGTCCGACGCCACCAACGACGAACTGACACCCACCACGACCATACCTAGAGCCAACAACAACACCACCCTCATCATCATTATCATCATCATTCCCTTGGTGGCCTCTGTACTAATTAACGGCCTTGTTGGTTTGGTGGTGGTGTTACAAGGAGTACGAGAGGGTTCATTTATAGAAATGGACTTTCGCGGGACGACGAATTTGCCACCAACCTAGGTGGTGGCCACTACCCTACCGAGATACATATGTTTGTTAGATATAATGAGAGTGAATGAAGGAATGGGACAGGTGAACATGGGAACATGGGGAAAGAGATAATTTCGATGTGGAGTGCATGGGGAAGTGGGTCGCCTTTACCCACTTAAGGACGACCGCCTCATCCTTTAGCCCCATGTGGAACCTTTCTAACAATGAGAGAGAGCGTAGGGGCTGTTATCTCATACTTGAGCCCATGAGACGTCGTCGCATACAGAGTGACGCACCGACGGAAACCAATAAATCAAACGACAATGACACCTGAAAGGATTTGCTATCTTCCGAGTTAAATGATTGACATATTGAGATAAATCTACACGTGGTGGGGAAAGAAACAGAGCCTAGGCGGTTCCACCATAAAAAGGACGCCGAAATCGTTCTCTCGATTATTTATTTATTTATTTTATCAGGATTGACAGCTCAACAAAAAATATACACCCGGAAATGAAATGAAACGCGCGGGAAAAAATAATTCTTCTGGACCTAAAATGAACAGAGAGTTTTTAAGTTAGAGAGATGGTCTTATCAGAGTCCCTATGACCCAAGGGTAGTTCGGAAGTTTGATGACCCTTGATCAAAAGCTACTCTTTAATCCAAGGAGCAGCCATTACAAGGACCCCCAAAGTTTATGTTATCATCCCCATCCAAAAGGCACATGCTATGCTTTTTTACCCAAAATACCAATCCAAACAAACACAACCTTATTCCCTAATAAGGAAAAGATATTTATTAATTAAACAGATAAAATCATTTTAAGAAAGCAACCAAAGGCCCAGTCCGAATAGGTTTGGTTTGTTTGGCGGATGCATGTGCCAGTGCGTGATTCATGGTGGCGCACTCATGGGCAGTCCCTTAACTGACGCAGTACCAGTGCTCATATGATGACTGACAAGCACATGCACATGCACGCGCACAGAGAGATGCTGGTCATGAATCAGAAGAAATGGGGAAAAAGGGGACCATGTAGAGTAATTCAAGGTGCACCATGGCCTCTTCTGCTGCATTACTATCCTTGCTGGGGAAAGGATATTGAAAACAAGATGGTGGGAGGATGAGTTTGGGGCTCGGCCTTGCTTTTTGAAGGAAACAAGTAACGCGTCAATGCCTACAACAAACTCGGGGTTTTAACTCCGATGGCCCCTTTCTTTCTACATAAGTTTCCAGGTGTCTTCCTTTTACAAGTAACTCTTCAACGTGTCACAACAACTAGCCCTATAAATCTTTGATGAATAGTTAAACCCAAGATCTGGTCTTCGATTCGACTCCCTTGACTATACCTCTTTTCTGGGCACTCCTATATTTAATAATAATATTCAGATAAATACAACTCACAACCCAATCCTATGCAAAGTTGCCGCCAGCTTCTTGGAAATGGATTCTCAAATTATTTCACCTTTTGGTCAAACAAAAACATATCATAATCACCACTTCCGTAGTAAGTGACAAACCGTCCTCCTAAGACCGCCCCCGAAGACCCGGAACAACGTCACGATCCACCAACAAAAATATTAACCTTTCTGGCCAAGATCTGCTTTCTTTCCAAGCATATGTAGTAGACCCGTTGCTTCCGGTGGTCATGACAAGCTTCCTTAAAGAGGAGGTCTCGAATCTGGATCATCAACGAGGTAGTTTAGTCCTCATTTTCCCCTTTCTTACTAACACCAACTACTAATCCCACTAATGTATATCGCTTTGTAGCAAATAAAAAGAAAAGACTCACTCTTTATGGATGCCTACATGTCCACTTAAGTCTCATACAACGATCAGCTCTACCCTACAAGTGTTCTACTTGCATCAACTTCAAAAACATTCTAGTAACACGTTAAAGTACATAATATCGATGTCTTGGATCCTTGTACCAAAAACCACCATGGGGGTATTATTTTCCTTCTTCCACTTTCTGTCCAAAACAAAGAATTAACTTGGTGCCCTGCAAGTACCGGGAAGAAGGGGTGAGGACATTCTCACTGAAATGGATTATCGTTTAGAAAAACAAGATTAATCCTTCAGAATTAGTGCATAATGAGCAAATTTACTGTTAGGATGGACGGAAACGGCCGCACAATACTTCCCCTTGCTTTTATGTTCCGTTAACCCAAACCCATGACCTTGCAATCATATAGGAGCAACATTGCCTCCTATGCCAAGGCTCACCCCCTCAGCAAATTCACGATCACAGAAGTAAATTTAACTAAATAGAGCACACCCAATTCATGAGATTAATCAACAGAGAATGAAACTAAAATTTTGTTAGATAAACATGGTGAGAACTTCCGAGTCAATGAAATCACTGAATGCAATCAACTAAACCCAACAGGTGTCAAAGAATTCAAGGGTTTCCCAGAAGTGCATCAATCAGAATACTGAAGAAAAAAAATTTTTGAAACAGCAAATATATATTTACACTACGTTGCTTCAGAAAATGCCTTGGGAAGCTCTCAGAGGATATCATACTGGGTTTATGTGCGCACGCATGGGTGTATATGTGTTTTTGCAGTTATGCAGCTAGCGAACAACACAACCAATTAAAAACAGCTCCCTTCAAGAGGATCACAGGATTCACCCGAACAAGTTGCAAGTGTATTACAACTCTTTGGCAACTTAGCAAATGAGATCAACTAGTCATGCAAGACAGCATACCAATCTTACTGTCACAAGAAATGATCCCGGGGTCGCCCGGGGATCCAGCAAGAATAAAATCACCAAACCACAGCAATTGCAAATTTGAACTAATCACAGAATTCCATATGATAAGCATAGGAGCACAACAGTCACATTACCAGATAAAATAATTTTCCATAACTCACCTGCTTCGCGTTGTCAATAAAATTATGGCAGCTTGATGATGCAATGATATTGGCAGCCGAATTTATCTTCCCCATAATTAATTTGAATTGATCAAATGAATTGGCATTCAGCAATAAAAAATTTGCATATGTTGTGTCAAGCATTTTTGTTCCTTGGTGAAGCAAGCAGAAAGGAAGTGGCAGAGCAATCCTACCCCATATTGATGAATCCTGAACTCAAAACCAACCAGTACAAATGAAAATTAGATCTTCAAAGAGTTGAGGAGACAAAAAATAGAAAAGCAGATGGTGAAATTCAGATATACATGCTGCATCTTTTCTAAGCATACAGATCACCACAAAAGACACTTGTGAATACTCCTTACCAGATTTAGCTTGGCATATATATATATATATATATATATAAATCGTCACCAACACCCAAGTCCTGTTACAATTTATGTCCACAAAATCTATACAAAACAAGCTCCCATGATTCAAATTAAAAAGGGAAGCGTTTTTCGGGAGAATGTGCTAGATTCAAACTGTGGAACTGCGTTGATGAAACATTCTGAAACACTGCTGGCACCATATTATGGAACTGTGCTGGCAGGACGCCATGTAACTGTGTTGCCCTCATGCTGGAAAGATCCTGAAGCATACATCAAAGGATGGAAAGGTAAGAATAATGTGATAACCATAACAAATCCTACAGCACAGAAAAGATCAGGAAGGACATAGCATCAGAAGCATATCATGGCATTAGTACTCCTTAATAATGCGACAAAGACAAATTGCTGAATCACTTCTTAAAAATAAAAATTGCTGAATCACTTTTTAAAAAAATAATAAAAATACTGAATCATTCAAATGCCTCAGAACTTTTTAGTGATCAAAAATTACTTGAAAAATTCAAATCCCAAATAAAAACATTTCATCTAAACAACTTGAATAATTATTTTTTTTTTTTTAACACATGCACTTTAATCGTTTTAAACTCTATCAAAACTGAAGACTATTATGTTTTTGTAAGTGCTCTGGAGCTACATCTATATACAACATTAGAAGACATAAGAAAAGTGATAGGTGCTATAACCATGTGTCGGAAGCACCAGTACTAGCATGCGAATGCACAGTGTGGGGATTCGCCGGTGCCTGATTTCTTGAA
Source organism: Santalum album (assembly GCA_034195605.1). Taxonomy (NCBI): domain Eukaryota; kingdom Viridiplantae; phylum Streptophyta; class Magnoliopsida; order Santalales; family Santalaceae; genus Santalum; species Santalum album. The sequence continues at coordinate 16,794,114 of CM067264.1, read as the reverse complement.
AAATGGGTATTTGGGTGTGGCAGGGATGAGCAAAATTATTATTATCGTTATTATTATTACTATTATTATTATTTACGCACACTCATTAAAAAAATGTGTAGTTCATTTTAAAAATGGCCCAAACTAAGCTATAAAAAAGGTCCAGATGAAAAACCTAGCAATAAGATTACCATCTCAATTCTCACAACGCCATCAGCCAAGCTCCATCAGCAAAATCCATCAGGTGCACTCCTTATGTCCCTGCCGTGTCCCTTATTTATTTTTTATTTTTTAAAAAAAGGTGACATGTTTGTGATGAACTTGACTGTGATATGCTGCGACGATAATGCCACATAATTAAGTACTATGACACCCTAATTCTATATTGGAAGCATGGGGATTGTGGGTGTGACCTATGAGTTCAAGCCTTCAATCCTAAAAGCCCTTTTGGGTGAAGATTTGCCATGTGATAGGGCTGTGGTTCGGGATGTTACATTGACAAACTGCAAATGATTGACAATTAATCATATCTTAACAAATTTTGTGGCTTCAATTTTGCGCACATCTAAGAACGAACAGCTCAAGCGATGATCCTTCTAACCACAACACCATAAAATAGTAATGATTTTGTAAACACACTGTTTGTTTGTGGCACTAACAAACGACAATATCACTTCTTTTTATGGGCTAAATAAATATCTATTTTAATAATATCCACTTGATTTTTCTAACTATGTATGCCGTGTATCCAACATAAGCATAATTTATCCACTACATTATTAACACAAAATTTTCTGGCTAAAACAAACACAAGGCAGGATCCTTTTACTAAGTGAAATAAACATTGGAAGCCAATCCTTCATCAAAACTATACAAAAATGTGATACACCAACCATTGGGTGGAAGCGGTCTTGTGTTGGAAAACCAGCAACCCCATGCTCCAAAGTCACCTAATAACAAACACATGTAGCATGGTTTAGTTATTATCTACATTATAGAAAAAATTAAGTAGAAGGACAAAGAAGTTGACATATCAAACAACAAAAACCAACCTTTCCTTTTTTGCTGGCACTATTATCACAATTTTCCCTCACCCTAGGCTCAACTCTCTTTGATACACTGTTTACACCACTCAGAGTAGGTTCAGGAACCACCTCTCTAGATGTTGTCTGGCTTCCTTGATTCTCTTCCTCGATACCACAAATGGCATCAGTTGCTGTAGCGTTTATCTCACCAGAGTTACTCATGCTTGCACATTGCTTCAGGGCTTCTTTAATAGAAAATAGTGCAATGCTATAACTCTCTTGAGATAGTGATCCTTCTTCACCCAATATTATGGCCCGTCGGCATAAATCATTGTAACGGCGAATCTTAGATTGTACTTCATTCAGCCTTCCGGAAATGGTATGCCTGCTCGTAGCAACATTGGTCCATCGCTGCAGTATATATTTAATAGGGATGCAGAAAACACCAGACATCTGAAGAACAACAATAGCATGCCTACAAAGGTAACCTTTATATTCGAAGGAGCGGCATGAACAATAAATATCTGGCTTTGATTCATTCCATTCCACCATGAAATTTTTATTACTTTCTAAATCTGTAACAGTATAAATTATAGTTCCGCCTTCTTCATTTTCTTTCCTCAGATGGCATGCAGCTGCTCCCAGAACCTCAACTTGGAATTTCTTGAATATTTCATCTGTGTATACCAGTGACATCTGTTTCTCAAAAGGAGATGGTGACTTCAATTCAGGTGTTAAATGCCACGCATCAAAATCTGCTTTTGCTTCCTCTTCATACCTATCTTCAAGAATTGTCTTGAATTGTTCTATGAACTCCCTCATTGACGTTTCCCCATGAATATATCTATCAAATGAGGAGTTCAAACTTTCAGATCGCGAACTTGTAGATAACCCTGCAAAAGATACATCCCTCATAAATGTAGGTATCCATTGCACACGATCTTCATACAATGACTGAAACCATTCATTCTCCTTCAGATCAAATTTTTCCAGCAATTTCCACCATCTCTTCTCAAATTGTTCTGCTGACCACGAACTATTAATGCATTTATTAAATTTCACCATAAAATTGTCATGCCATGGACCCAAATAATCAAGCTGCCTAGGGATTTTCTCCACCACATGCCACAAACAGAAACAATGGCGCGTTTCTGGAAAGACTGCTGCAACCGCTGCTTTAATGGCATTGTTTTGGTCAGTAAGTAACACTCTAGGAGCTTGATCTCCTATTGAGACACGCCACGTTTGCATCAACCAAAAAAAAGTATAAAATGTCTCATCAGCAATCAATGCACAGCCAAGCAATGTTGGTTGTACGTGATGGTTTACTCCAGTGAAGAGAACTAATGGTATTTTATACTTGTTTGTGAAATATGTAGTGTCAAAAGAAACTACATCACCAAAGTTTGTATAATCATCCATGCCTTTGGAGTCTACCCAAAATACATTTCTCAAACGATGCTCTTCATTTAGGTCCACAGCATAGAAGAATTTGGGATTTTCTTCTTGCATGTGCATAAAAAGTTCAAGCAGAAGTTGAGCATCTCCCGCTTCCAAAGCCAATCTGCGTCCTTTATCGTGCTGATTTCTCAAATAACCGTCCAAACAGTCTAAATTATGATACACACTAGTCAACTGTTTGGACTCAGCAGACAAGATCTTTCGTCTGCGTACTCGTACATCATTCTTTATGGGATCAACACCCCTGTGGCTTCGAAAGAAATGTGATAGACCCGGTAAAAGTTCATGATTATGGTCCTTCACAAAACTATACACGTACCATTTCTCACTTTGCCGTCTCTTCACATGCATGCTTGCTTTGCAACCAATCTTTGGAGAAGGCCGTGGGTTAATAGCATCATCAGACTGTTGCTTGTTTCCATATCTCGTGCAAGAGAACTTTGCATCAATAAATTCCCCTGACGCCCTAGAACGACGACTGCTCAATTTGGCAGTTCCAAACCCCATAGACTTAGCATATTCTTTATAAAATGAATACGCTGCCTCATGTGAATCAAATTCCATACCCTCACTGGGCTCCAGTACTGAATTCCCCAAAACGGCTGTAGAATCCATCTTGTAGAGAATAAAGTTAACTCCTCTTCACCCCCACATTTGGTCTAGCTAGCATCTCGTAGGCTGGTACTGCAATTTTACAATTGTTTGCGTTTCAAAAGTCCAGTAATTTAGTGGTAGAACATCCGAATTATCACAACTCAAGTCAACTGATTTCTAATTCAAGCAGAAGATTCAAAATAACAAGCAATTAGCGGAAAATAACGGAATCACACCTGTTACAGAAGACTCCTTTTGAGAAGCCCAAGAACCTGTCATTAGCTTTTGCTGTCAGAGAGGGAGAGAGTGACGGGTACCAGTTCTTGAAGGCTAGGGTTTCACTGCGAACAGAGGACGGACAGAGGGACTTTTACTGCTGACTGAAGAAGGAGAAGGGGTCCTCGATCCTTATCGTGCAGACAATCAAAAGACTCGCCTTCGAGTTACGTCCCCCGGAGCCCAAGTGCTATGGTGAGTTTTGGCCCTCTCTCTTTCTCGATTCCAAACATTGCCTCCCTCCTTTCTACGCAGAACGTTTCGTTTGGATTACTCTGCAATTTTCAATTTTGTAGTTTTTAATGAAACAATGAGTTTTGGAATATTTAGATTATTCTATACTAGTGGCATCGCATGTGGTTTATATATAATATCTAAAATAATGTACATTTAAAAATTTTAATTTTTGAATTCTTTACGATCAAAAGCAAAAAAGATAACAATTATTGTATTATAACTGTAATATTTGAATAAAAATAAAAATAGTTATGTGATAACTAAAAATAAATAACCGTAATATTTGAGGTTATTTGCAAAATTTTAGGACAAATATATAGTTTGAGTAAAAAAGTCATTGAGCACGTGCAATACGACTAGTACTATTATAAAGTTAAAGGGTCCTTTGCACGTGCTCAATGACTTTTTTATTAAAATATAAAAAATTAAGTAAGAAAATATAATTAAAAAAAGAAAGAATATATACTTAGAAAAAGATAAAAGTGAAAGGAGTAGGAAAAAAAATTAGGGGGTGAATGATTAAGAGAATAACTTGTATAACTGTGAAAATTTTAAATTTTAAATTATAAATTATAATTTAAATTTAATTTTGGTCGATAAAACTAAAAGGTTTTTTAGTTTTATAATAGTATAGATAGATATAGATATAAATATAAAATTTTCATTTTCAAAAATTTCTTTTATCAAAAATTTATAGTTTTGGGACATGGATTTTATTTATTTATTTTTTTTGTTCGGTTGGAGCTTTGATTTTCCAACCACATTCAATAATTAGAATATTGAGTGGAACTAAATTCTAATAGAATGAGCCAAATTCGATTAAACTGAACTCATTAATATTATTTTTTTGACATAATATTTAATTTAATTTTTTATTTGAAATGAGCTCATAAAATAATAGAAACTTCATGATAATTTTGAAAAATATAACTATGTTCTTTAAATTGTTAATTTTGAAAATAAAAATTGAATTCACTCCCAATTTCCTTCCTTTCGATTCTTTTGATATATATATATATATATATATATATATATATATATATGAAAATATAATAATAATAATCATAATCATAATAAAGAGTGATATAGGAATATATTAAAAATATTAAGGACCATAAAGAATGATATCAAATATAATGTTTGTACGGATTCGACCCTTCCCAACTCAACCGAGACACCACAGCACATCGGAAATAAGAAGGGTGTCCATCACCCCCCACTCGACTGGGGTCACAAACATCATAGGTGTGACAATCCTTGCTAAAGGAATAATAATAGTAATAATTTTTTATTTTATTTTATTTTATTTACTCTTATGAGAAATAAAGCATGGTTTTGACTTCAAAAGACCAAAAAAAAAAAAAAGAATAATCACCCAAAATAGGGGGATGAAACCGAAAAATGAACCTCTTCGTTGAAGCAATGATCCGGCGGCCCCGCCCAGAGCTCTCCCTCGTCACTCACCGTCGGACGACGCTCCCGTTCCCATCGCCGGAGTTTCTACCATCCTGACAACGTCCACCTCTTTTCTGGCTGGCGATAACTTACGTGGACTATTCCAGCAGGGGAGCAGATTTAGGTCAGTGCGTTTTTCCCGTTTTTCACCCATTGCATGATATAGAGTTAGGCTCGTATTTGTCTTTTGACTCAGGTGCACATTTAAGGTTTAGGCTCGCATTGATGATTTAATTTAAGCTATGATTTATGACAGATTTTAGGGTTAAAATTTTGGATTTGATTTAGGGAGCGAGGATGGAAAAGGGAAGTGCCGGCGAGGTTGCAGCAATGGTATCGTGTGGTATCATCACGATTATAATCGAATGGAGGTTATTAGCCCCGAACGATTTGCCCGCTGTCACATACTCAGATGTTATGACAGATATAATTGGGGCTTTTCTGAACTGAAGAGGCTGATTCAATTTTAGGACGTATGGTAATAGTTGATTTTGATACAGGGACTTCTTTTTCTTTTTCTCTTTTGGTTTTTCTTAGTTTGCTTGGTTTGACAGAAGAAAGATGACGAGATTGTGTAACATGGGGGAAGAGACTGCTGAAAGAAAGAGGATGAGCATTAAGAAAAAGGGTAAAAACGAAATAAACGAAAAAGGGGAGGATCGCTGCATTGTGGCACCATTCCACCAGGCTCCCTTTTCCGCAATTAACATTTTTTCCTTCAAAAATCTAGCTAGGGCAGTTGGCCCTAGCGTGACTTCACCCCTGTACATTGTGCATCAGAGGGTTTTCTGATTATAGTTGAATCAAAAGTTGGAGTGATGGTGGCGTTTCATTGAATTTGTAGGAGACGGCAGCCATACGTATGTTTGCCTCTCTAAGCATGTAGTATATGTTGATCTAAATTGTGTTTCTGATTGTTTTAGGTTTTTCTTTTTTTCCCTCCTTTAATATACTAAATTGTTATTAATGGCTTGTTATGGAAATATCTATTTTACAGGACCTTAGGAGAATACTAGTTGCATGCTGACCTATATTGAAAGATGGATTCTCTGATGTATGAGTTATAGGCTAAAGATGCATATTGATTTTATGTCAAATTTATTAGCACAGGATTTTCCAAAGGCATAAGTGTTAGGGAGGTGCATGAGAGTGTAACTTCAGATGGGGTTGAGTTATGTTGGAGGATTCATTCTAGTTTCATCATGTTCTGCGTAGCCAAACCCAACACCCTTGGATTAAGGCTTATTTTGTTATGGTTGTTGCTGTTCTTGTTGTTTGTAATCTTAGCCAGATGCTACCCAAGTATCTTTTATTTCCCCTTGTTTGATGACCTTTCCCTCTCCTCAAGTTGTATTATACTTCTTTCTTGCCTTTTTGGTTTACTGTAGCATGCATATAATTTAAGGGACTCCTTGATGTATTTTTTGTATCAACTTCTGAATTCTCCCCAGATTCTTTGTAACAGGCCAGGGACTTGTATTCCTCTGTGCATAATTGCATTCTTGTTTAAGGTTAAGTCACTTGAGCCTGAAGTAATTTATGAAGTCTTTCTCAATGGAGCTAAATTTTGAGGGGATGGTTCACAAGATGTTGACATTGGACTGTGTTCAATCCTTACAGTCTTCTAATTGCAGGTCTTGGGGATTAAGAGGTCATCTATATTTTATGTCGAGAGTATAGCAAGAGTATGGAGGATTTTATTAAGTGGGTCGCTACTTCACAAGTTATGCATTGCTGATCAACTTTTTGCGCAATGGCCGCAACTAGAGAGAAAATATCTATCCTTGGGCTCACTATGTCGGTTGCCTCATGTAGTTCTCATTTCTGCGGCCATCAGGATGCTCACTTCAAGTTTTCTTAGTAGTAGGTTACTAGAGTCGAATTGGATGCTTAGCAATAGAGTTTGTGATCATTGTCAATGACGAGAGTTGTAGTGCTTGAAGGAACCTAACCACCCACTCTTCTTCTGTAATTAGCAAGAGAGTTTGCAAGTCCTGTATCCTGTGTGAGGAAAGTTGATTTTATGTCTCTGATTGAAGTTTACAGTTTTTTGTGGGGAAGCACTTTACAATACAAAATATTTGGGCCATATCCCATCGAAACATTGGTATGATATCTTGCACCAAGTTGGAAGGTTGTGCTACTTTTACTAAGTGGATTGTTTACCCATTCTAAGTCCCACTTACACATATGATTTGATGATGTTTCCTATCTTATTTTTCCTGGTTTTGTTTTTCTTAATTTATGCTGCTCGGCAATGTTCCACTCTGAAATAAATTAATCCATATGATACATTAAATCGAGAGTCGTCTTTGCAGAGTACCTTATCCGTGTCCTTTGAAAAATGAAAAAGTGAGTCATCCGTGCATAAAAGGTATATGGTGGGTAAGATGGCTGATGGTCTCGCCATTAGACATCTGAGAGTGCGTGCTTTTTTTTTTTTTGTTTTCTTCCCCCCTAATGTAATTTGTGTTTATATTTTAATTTATATTTATGCTTCATATTCCGTCGATGAAAGCCACTGGCTTGTATGACTTGATTTTAAATAAATTAAACACACAGAGAAAAGTATGACTTTCACGTTTGATGGTGAGTCGTGATCACAATCCCAGCCGAAGAGCATGATTTTAAACAATATGTTTTTTAATCTTCATACTATTAGAAAGCAGAAAGAGACAGGTGGGTAGCGGTAATCTTTCCCTCCATCAACGTCTCAATATTTATATTTACTATATCATTCCCACTTTTCTCTCCACTGCCCCGTTCTTTTCTCAACTCCCTTCACTTTTGTCACTTCTACCCATCATTTTTCCTTTTTTTTTTCTTCTTCCATTTTTTGTTATCATTTAATTTTCTATATTTAATTCAATTTATACCAAAAAAACAAATTAAAATGTTATTGAGCAAGTCTATAGAAATGGGCTAAGATGGGGAGCGGTTATGTCCCATCAATCAAACCTTAGAATCATGAAATACTCAAAATTTCTCATTTTTCTGTAAAAGATTTCAACATCTCCTCAAAATCAACGGAATAAGATTATGAATCAAATATTTTATAATTATGAAAGTTATTCTCTCAATCGCCTATTTCCTACTTTTATCTCTACTTTATCCACTTTTATCTCTTTCAAAACATACCCATTATTTTCTTCTTCTTTTTTTCTTTTCTCTATTTAGTCTTCTACATTGACATAAATTTATTCAAAAAATTATAGCAACAAAAGAAATAGTTGAACGCCCACAATGCACTTGTGATACGACTAATTCAAAAGAAACAGGGTAGGAGTTAAACCTTTGTAAGTATTAGGAATTTTAGGCGGTATTCATACCCTCCTTTGCTCCGTTCCTCCTCTGATCTAATACCCGTCTGTGCTTAATAATTATATTATCACAGCCACCGATGATTTGAAGTAGAATAATAATTGTAAACATTTTGAAGACTTACAATCACAAACAAAAAAAAAAAAAACAAAATTTGGAAACTTATCATAACGTCAATACTTGTATAATGAATAAATTCCACCGTTATCATGATTTTTTTTTTTATTTATCTGTCTAGCTATTTTCATTCACGCTGAATATTACTTATTACATCTATCTATACTCTAGATGGCATAAAGATGGGCTCATGAAAGATGAGTAAGATTATAAATCAAATCAAATCAAATTTCATCCCAAATACCCTTCACAAGTTTATTCGTGTGAGTTAAACCAATTGTGATGTGCTTGAACTGCATTTCATCTTTTATTTTTGCAGAAATAAATAAAAACATGTTTCTAGAAAATGTAGGGCAGATTATTTTGTCGCTTGATGGGATCAACTTGGGTTGCACTCACGCACCAACTAAGCTGTCCATATTTTCTGGGCTTTGTCACTTAGTGATTAAATTAAGCCATAGGGGATTAAACTAATGCAAAAGGAAAGGTGCAGCCAGATCTCTACACATTCAAACTCCCTCCCATAGAATAATCGTAAATTGGCTGGCAATATATCCTTTTCTTCATCACCGGTCAAAATCAGCGATAATTAATGAGATGGCACGTGAATCTGCACACTATTAGAGAGAGAGAGAGAGATTAACAAGCCTAATCTGGGGTTGACCTTATCTTCTTCCCCCATTGCTGTATTGTTAGATCAACATAATTAAACTCGGGTCAAAGGTGTGCTGTGCTAGCTATTGTGAAACACTTGCAAAGCGGGGAGACAATGCAAAAGAGAAGACAGTAGCAGTATGTTTCTCAGTCCAACTTCTTATAAGACCCATCGGGGAAAATTTTAATTTATTGTCCTAATACATACAAATTAACTCTTATAGCGTTCTTCTAGCATTTTTTTCTCGTAAATTAATTTGTCTTTGCTAATCGGCTCGTAGATGATGGCTTGGCGGTGAAGGTTGGTGGGCCTTTGAGTGTGTCACGTGGTGCCATGAATTCAAGGAACCAAGAAAAAGTTGCTTTGTCCCACAGAAAGCAGAGACACTTTAAGGGGCATATCCTCGGCCGGAAGGGAAACAGATGCACTAATTAAGCCAATAATATTAGATTAGGGGAAATATAGCTTCCCACATCTATTTGCCCAAACATGATACTTGTCTCACATATAACTTTTCATACATTAATATTTAATATTTCATAAATTTCAAATATTCTAAATAACTTTTGTACCTATAAGTTTCAAACCATTTCAAGATGTCTAACGCATCGATTTGAAGGATAAAAATCATTAAAATCTTTTAACTATTATAATATTCTTACATTTCTTCATTAGTAAGATGCGAGTCCTAAACTTCATAGAATTAAATGAAAATTAATAGGTATACAGATTATCTTATGTTATTTTAATTTATACAGTTAAAATTTTTACGAATGGTTAATAATATGTAACAAGTTATTTATCACTATAATGGAATAAGCAGGGGATGTAATTTTTATTGGTAAATTAATTGGAGGGAAAATATTTTGATTTATTCGTTGAATGGAAACCCGTCATTATTAGGGAGGGGAGATTAATTTAACATTAAAGACTTGTTGTTCCCCAATAAAAATGGGTCGGTTAAGGAAACCTCAGGTTTAGAACATCAAATGATAAGAACACGTGATAATCCATGGGATATAACTGAGAGGATGAACCCAGGAAGTTTGGAAAAGTTTATAAAACATCAAATGAAAAAAAAAGATGTTAATTGGGAACCCGCGATGATAATCCAAGTCCAGGAAAGAAAATTGAAAGCATCATTTTCCAATTTTCCAGCCGACGCATCTACCATAGCGTCAGATGACGCGCCGTGCCGGTCCTCAGTGGAAAAGAAAATACTATTGGTTGGTCATTTACGTAATAAAGTGAAAACTTGAGGACCAACACTGTAAAACCAGGCATCGATCTCTCCTCGCGCTGGATTACGACACGATGAACCGCGTCCGCCACTTCTTTGGCCGACTTTCACCGGCAAAGATCAAAGACCAAAGGAGCAAAGAAAATAAAATTGGCACTTTCCTTGCACAACATCACAAAACAAACGCGCGCGCGCGCTCTCTCTCGCTTTTCTATCTACAGCTCTTTCTACAGTCCATGGATGGAATGGAATCAACACCACCCCCACCTTTTCAACCAGAGCTGTAATATCATGAGAGAGAGATTTACTAGGTAGTGTAGTGGGGGGGTAGAGAAAGGGGTTTTTTTCCTGTTCTTCTCTTCTTCAACCTTTTTTGCTTCTGCAACTTCTTATTAAATTGGTATTTTGAGGTTATCGACTGCACCTGGTTGGTTCAGATTCAACGAATCCGAAGTTGGGTTTTTATCAAAGAGTACTTTTTTTTTTTTTTTTTGTAGCTTTCTTCCAAGTGAATCGAAGTTTGTGAAGCTTGAACTGTAATTTGATTAGGGTTTGCATTGATTTCTATCATCTGCTTTCGTCCCTTCTGCTGGAGCTATGATGTTGTTGTTGATGGAGTTTGGAAGAGCTGACTGAAGGAAGCCCATACTATGTGTTTGATTTAGTCGTAGGAAAGGATTATCCGTAGCAGCTAAGAATGGGAAAGTTCTCCTAGACTCAAAGCAGCAGCAGCAGCAATATGTCGTTTGGTCAAATCCGTTGAGCTGTAGGTCTCTCTCTCTCTGTTTTTTTTTTTTGGTTTTGCTGAAGAAAAAGTGTCTTGGAGAAGACTTAGATGGAGTCGGATCTTCGACAACAGCATCATCAATTTCAGAGTCCTCAACACCAACTTCCCCAGCGGCAGCAGCAACAGATGAGCTCCTCTGGTTTGATGCGATACCGATCTGCTCCCAGTTCTTATTTTGCAAATTTCCTGGACGATTCCGAAAGCTACCTGGGAACTGCTCGGCCTTCAAGTCCCGAAACAGAAAGAATCATCGCCCGATTTATGTCGGAGGATTCCTCGGCTCCGCCGGAGGAATTAGGTGAGGTTCAGGAGAATTCTCATTCACGGGCGACTGAAACCCAGGAGTTTCGGCCAGAGCTTATAGGGTCTCCTCTCCCGGTGGTGTACCAAAGCTCATCATCTCGACCGCCTCTCCCCAATCACAGCTCTAAAGCAGCAGTTTCTGGTCCGGAGATGGACCGCAGTCCCTACAGAGCGATGGCTTCAGTGGCCCAGACGAAGATGGGAGCCGCCAATACCTCCAATCTCGTTCGGCATAGCAGCTCACCCGCAGGCTTCTTCTCCAATTTGAACGTTGAAAACGGTACATCCCCCCCCCCCCCCCCCCTCTCTCTCTCTCCCCCCTAAATCAACGTTGAATACTTCTTACACCTTGTCTAGAGATTCATTTCAAATTTAAGTAGATTCTGAGTTTTCCTGATGAAAACAATCGACTTTATAAGATAGTGTTTCCTTCAATTATATAAGCTGATCGATTCAATTCTTAAAGACCATAGATCCACGGGGTCTCCTGCATGAACTAGTGGCTTATCAGAAGTAGATGAAAGGTGGTCCTCTTATGCACTCTTGTTTTTGGCAGTATAATTCCCATTTGCTTGCGGTATTGCTCTAAGAGATCCATTGCGAGGGAACATGACTGAGATGTGCGAAATTTTAGGTTTTTGGCTGTGTAAATTATTACCAATTATCGTTGTTTCGTCATCTGTAGTTTAGTACACTGACCAATTCTTAGGAAATGGCAGGGTATGTTACAATAAGAGGAATGGGAAATATGGGATCCATGGGTAGCAGTAAAGGAGAGGCATGTTTTTCTTCTGCGAACAGGTTGAAGGGTGAGATAAACTTCTCATCAGGACCACCTCCTCCTCCTCCTCCTGCAGGGCTAATGAACCATATGTCTGATATTGGGAACAAAAGCTTGGGAACCACTAGTCCTGAAAAGGGCACCTATGGCAAAGAAGGTCCCAGTGATAATGATGGCTTTCTCACAGGCTTCCCAGTTGGCTCCTGGGAAGATTCTCACACAGAGAATTACACTGGTTTAAAACGAGCTAGAGAAGATGACAGGAAGATTTATTCTGGTCTAAATGCATCTGAAATTCAGGTAGCATACAATACTTTTGAGCCATGGGCATTGTCCTGTGATGTCTACTCCCCCTTTATATATAAGTACTTAAATCATAATTGTTGTTGATCAGCATGGCGGGGGGCCTTCAGTGATGTTGTCTCGGCACATGAGCTTGCCCAAAACATCAGCAGAGATGGCCTCTGTGGAGAAGTATTTGCAATTCCAGGACTCCGTGCCTTGTAAGATTCGAGCCAAGCGCGGTTGTGCTACTCACCCACGAAGCATTGCTGAGAGGGTAATATTGCAGTGATTCCCATTTTCCTGTCGTGGTTAACATTTGAATGGAAAGGGCCGTCGTCTTTGCAAGTGCTTAAATTTTCAGTTAATCATTGTAGGTGAGAAGAACCCGAATTAGCGAAAGGATGAGGAAACTGCAAGAGCTTGTTCCAAACATGGACAAGGTAAAACCTTCACAACATCCTCTAATTTTTCATGAACAAAAAGAATAAAACTATGGGCTTTCATTTGACAAATGTAGTATGAGATTATACATGGTTTACAGCAAACAAGCAACGCAGAGATGTTGGATTTGGCCGTTGATTACATAAAAGACCTCCAGAAACAGCTCAAGGTATATCATCGATCTTGTTAATATCACCTTCCCCTCACTCTCCACATTTATCCCCCTTTGGCTATTAATTTATATAATATATGTAAATGGAAAAAAAAAAAACGTTTTTGCAGACACTCTCTGAAAATCGCGCCAAGTGTACTTGTTCAAATAACAGGAAGCCATAGGTACAAAACCAGCCGTGGCGTGTTGGGGGGGGGGGGGGGGGGGTGGGGGGAGCTCGCCGTACAGAACCATGACATTTAGGGAAAGAAAAGCAGAGCTGTGGGGGTGCTGTCCATCACCGAAAAAGAAAGAAGATAATGAGGCATCTTTTTCTGTGGGTGACACACCACTTCAAGGATAAACCATAAAAGCTGCACCACTTAGCGGGAAGGAGAAGGTCCAATGTAACAATCAGAGCCGTTGATGCCATTAAGAAGTCGTAGGTGTATGGTTAATTATTAGCTGTATTCTCATAACCTGTGATTTTCTAGCTAGGAGCTCAACCAACTTTTCTAAAGTTCTCCACTTGTCACAGAGGCGGTGTCTTTTGAAGAGAGGGGTCCCTACGAAAAGGGGTACTGACAAACGGGTGGGGCTGCAATTTCTCCCTTAAAATTAATGATTGAGCGTTACAGGGAGTCAGGGCGACAATATCTGAATGATGAACCATATGACTAGATTGACTCTTTAAAGTAACTGCAAATTTCCTCCCTTGATACAAGGGATCGTTTGTTTGGTGTTTGGTGTGAATGAGTTCTAAATGCAGTTAAAATTTAAATCCATCAGATGTACAGTAATTTAGAGCATTTGCTTGAGCTCATTCAAATAGAATCCAATCTCCTCCCTCCTATCTCTCCCGCACCAGCACAGCCGCCCACACCACCATGGCAACCCCTTCTAAGTTTAAAATTCATAAATAAAGAATAATAAAATTGAAGGAAGATTCATGACGGAGGAAGAAGTGTTTCAGCTGCAGATCTTCAGGGGAAAAAAAAAAAGTTGAAAAAAAGATTTATAAGGAAGGAGGAAGTAGAAACATACCTTCAAATCACCTTCACCGGCCACTGAAATTGCCACCACCGTCACCATCTCCAGCCATCGCTGACTTTGGGTTTGATTTTGAAAATGAAATCCAATCCCGATTTGGAGGTTTGAAACAAAATCAAACCCTAAATCTTGGGTTTGATTTTGAAAATGAAATCCAATCCCGATTTGGAGGTTTGAAACAAAATCAAACCCTAAATCTGAGCTTGATTTTGTTCTTGGCGAAGAAAACAAAAAGGAAAGAAGATGGGAAGAAGGAAACGGAGAAGAAAAGTGGAAAGATTGAAGTTTCTTTTTTTTTTTTAGAGAACATTTTTGACATAAAAAAGGAAAAATAAGAAAAAGATGAAGGGAAAATTGAAGAGAAAGAAGAAAAGGGGAAGAAGGGAGCGGAGGACGTGAGTTTAGGAAGGAAAAGGAGAAGATTCGGGAATTGTTTTTTTTTTTTTTTTTTCATACCTTCTAACGTAAAAACAACAAAAATAATTTATTTGGTTTATTGAAAAAATTATAATTAGTAAAATAAGTTAAAAGGCAATATAGAAAAATAAAATTTATTTAGATATTCTATCAATTTGGTTATCAAACATTTGGTTGATTTTATTTTTTTAATACTAGTAATCAATTCATGTATTATTGTCATCAATAGATATAAATCCTATGCCATACATTATATTTTAACCTTCCGTTATAATGATGATTTTCTCTTCTCCTTAGAGTGAATATAAATGGACTCTTTTGGTGCTAAATGGGGTTTAAAACTCAAAAATGGTGGTCGACTTGGATTTTCATGTCAAAAATAGTTTTGGATAAATTAACTATTTTTATAGATATATCTATAGACCAAATTTACCAACAGGGTTCATTATAGTAAATGCAAATTCAGCAGCGTCGCAGGGGAAAGGAACACAAGAATGAGTGCATCATTAATCCTTGAACCATACTAACAATCCGTACGCTTCTTAATGCTTGGAAACCCATGCATATAGAACTTCGTTTATTTTCTAATTTGAGTGCCCAATATGACATCATTCAAATCAAAAAATAAATATTTATCAAGTTGCTTCATTGATCACAATAATACATGAATTGTGAGCCATTGTAATTTGTAATTTGTTATTGTGAGCCATTGTAATTTTGTAATTTTTTTGCTACTTGTTAGTTTGAATTCCAAGGGGTGAGGCACTCTTATTTTATCATGGCACTTATTAGTTTTAATTCTTTTTTTTGTACTATAACTTTAAGTTTGCTATGTCATTTTAATGTGTAAGTATTTTTATTTTTTTTTTGGTTAGATTGTATGGACGATGCTGTTGTTGCTTTTAAACATAGGTTTTAATTTAAATTCTCATTATTTCTTGACTATTTAAATAAAACACAATATAACCTCGTAAATGAGCTTGGTTTGAACCATACAACTGAGACCCAATGTCGGTTTGGTCTAAATCTGAACCCATTTAAATTTATTTGGTATGAGCTCGAACCATCTAGGTCTAGGCTCGTTGGCGGGATTGACATGCTTAGGGTAAACTAGTTTGTCTATTTAAGTGAAAAAAATAATTAAAATGGTACAATAAAGATTTGAAAGGAAAATCACTTGTTTGATTGGTAGGAAAGGATCATGGGTCTAAACTATTGACCTTGTCTAGCATCAAAGCTTCATTATGCATGCTGGTACTACTAAATAAAGTCATAAGTAATCATTATTATTGTTATACTTATTTTGTTCAAATTGATGTTCATGTTGTTTGGACAATCCGAGTTCTTATGAGAAAATTCTAGAAGCAATAACACTACAACTACACCCTTTGGATGGGTTTGGTTTGGTTCGTAGAATCTCTCATTAATGCTTGAGAATGTAATATAATAATAAATTTCGAGAAATAGTATTATCAACTCTTTATTATGAATAACATATTTATTTACTACCAATGCTTTTACTGTTATTATTATTAGTAATATTATTTTAAGTTTATGTGAGCCATGTAGTTAAATGTGAATTTTGTCAATTTGTTTATTTACAAGGGTAGTTTTGAAATGTTATTTAATTTACACATTTCAATATACTCGAAATCTCACATTTCCACCTCTCAACTTAGGAATGTGACATTCCTAAAATCTCACATTTCATAGCCATATCCAAAGTTAGAATGTGCATTTTTGAGCAGATTTTGACTAGATTTCATGAACTAAACGGACCGTTAACATGACGTCTTCGAGTGAGTTGGAGGATGATCACTCAAAATGAGGAGCATTTAATGAACGGGTTTACATTCTCAAGTGTATTTTTCAAAGTTGCTTCTATTTGTACGTCTGAAAATGTTAAAAAACCTGATATATATATATATATATATATGTATGTATGTATGTATGTATGTATATATGTATACATATAGATATGTATGTATATGAAATAGGAGAATCCCCCAGTATGGGAGCATTGAATACGTAACTGAAAATCTTAGTTTTTCAAAAACGATAGAAGATGATAATTGCGTAGGAAAACAAGCGTTCATTAATTAGGTTAAAGTCAAACGAGGGTCTCCTTAAGTAATACCAAGAACACCAAAAGGGAATTCAACCATAGAATAAATAATCCCATTCAGTGCGCTAAGATTAAATTAATGAATCTCTTATCAATACTGGTTTTGGTGATTTCATTTTGCTCATATAAAAAAAAACAAGGGTGGAGTTGCATAAAATTTTAAATTGTTTGCGATACTTTGCTTTTTAAATATTTTTTAAAATAATTATTACACATACTTTGAAAATATGACACCACATAAACAATTTTCCCTGGTTTACAGTCGTGACATCTGGGTGGAACAAAATAAACTGGAAATGCAGGGGAACTAATTGGATCAGTTGGGGCCCTTCCGCTCCACACCAAAGTAATGCTCGGATATAGGAAAATGCACCAACGGCTAGTAGCAGCCTCGCTTTCCATTTTCATCACTTTTTTTTTTTTACCCGCCCCCTCCCCCCCACAAAATATATATATATATATATATATAAGTCAGAGAGTGAGTGCACAGAAGGATAGAATCCCGACCAATAAAAAAAATAAGTCCCAAAAGTTGCGGTTTCCCTCTCAAATCTAAATTTGAAAAAATACGCCGTACGTGGTTCAACAAATAAATAGCACTCGGATTTTACAATACAGTCCCCTCCGACCCCGAATTACGCTCCTCCTCCTCCTCTTCCTCTTCCTCAATGGACAACGTCGACGCCGCCGCTCCGGACGGGGTTGCCTTCTTCTCCGCCCACCCGCCGCCGCCTATGGTTTCCCTAACCCCGTTCTCCCCTCCTTCTCCATCCCCCTCCCTCCTTCGCCGTCTCTCCCGCCGATTCTCCGCCCCCACCCCCCCAGTTCCTTCTCGAAAGCAACTAGCATGGATCTCTCTCCAAGGCCGGCTCGTCGGCGCCGAAGAAGCCACCTCCGCTAGGACCATTGCCGGCCGCGGCTTGAGCCCTGAGCTGGCTGTGGCTTGGGAGCTCTTCACCCCCATTCATCGAGTTCTCATTGTCTCTGTTGCTGCTGTTGCCGCCTCCCACTCCAAGAAAAATATGCAGATTTCGCTGCTCCAGAAGTCCGTCCACATCAGGGTTTGTATTTAGGGTTTCTCTCTTCCCCCTAAAAATTTGTTTTATTTTTATACCTAGGTTTTGTTATTATAGATGGTGAAAGCATGCTGGTTTCAATTTACGAGTTGGATTGCTTCAACTTCGGCTCATCTTACGACTGTACCATTTATTTCTTTGACACAATTTGGGTCTATCTGGGTTTGCTCAATCTTTGTTATCATTTCTCTTCAGTGGTTCACTTAATTTCTCGCATTCACCCCTCAAATATAGACTCTTTTTTTGTCACAGTTTTATTGAGCACGTTTTATGTATTGACTACTCTTGTTATGGGTTCTTGAACTGGGGTTGTTTTTATGGGTGTATCTGAATAAATCTTTCTGCGATAGTTTTCTTATTTATGTTGATTGACTATTTGTAGTTCATAGATTATGTTCCCCATAAATCTGATTCTGATTTTCGGGTTATAATTATATATTTGCAGCTATTATGGCAGTTGTGACCCCAGTTATTCAGCTTTAATAATTGTAAATCTGTCTGTTTTTTTAAAAAAGTGTTCTGCTTTCTCTCTAGTGTTAGTCTCTGCATTTATTCAGTAATCTTTGCTTAGCAACACAGATACCTCCATTAATTATTGAGTAGCGCTATTTATCACGGAAAAAAAGCAATCTCACCTAAATTTTACGACTCCCATTGGGTACACTCCTTGTGGTCCTCATTCATCATGCACGTGGGCCCACTCGAACATATCAGTGGTGGGATTTAGGGGGTTGCCTCGTTTGGGATGAGCAGTATTAATCTTCTTAATTATTTTTTGCCTTCTTTTCTTTTAAAGTTCTGCCAACTGAGGGATTTTAATGACATTTTGCTAGATTATCTTTTTTAAGTGTTCTCAAACACCTTTTTTAGTCGGGAGCCCTTTTTTTCCCCCACCTCCACTTAACGTAAAAAAAATCTCTAGTGGCGCCAGTCTTTACTGATGAGGAGATAAGTCCTTTCAGCCGATTTTTATTTACCAAAAAAAAGAAAAATCCTTTCAACTGATTTTTTTTTTTTGCTCTGCCATCCTTTTTGCAGGATCAGGTTTTGTCAAATATGCAGCAGAAGCTTGATGACCTTTGCGAGCAGTTGAATAACATGAAGGACCAGTCCAAAACTGGGGCTAATATGCCATTGACGAAGAGTGCGGAAGATAGTTGTTGGCTTTGTGATCAACATTGGAGCCTGTCAAATGATTTTGGGGTAAAATTAAATTTGTATGGTAAAAGTGATTAATTTATTTTTATCTAATTTGAGCAGTACATTTGTTCTGCTATGGATCCCAAATGTTATAAATTGAGCTGAAGTCAGCCAAAATATACCATATCTTTTATTGGCTTTCAAGGTGTCCATTGCTTTTTTGATTTGTGTCTAGTCCTGCATATTTGGAAGCAAATAAAGTTTTCTGCTGGCTTGATGTCGTTTTTTATAAGAACGAGGTTATTCTCTGATTTTCAAAACTGATTGAACCAAATACCATGCTTATCTTGTTGATTGGGCTAGGTGAACTCTGCTGCTAAAGCATCAAGTGGTGATGATATATTTAAGTACAAAACACTGCCGACTGCTGCGGCAGAACAAGAAGAGCGGCGCATGTCTGATTTGTCTGATTGGGCTTCTTCAAGTATCACATCTTCAGCAGAAACTCAGGTAATTGTGATTCCAAGCATTCTTAAGCAGTTAGTTGTGCCTTAAGCTTGTGTATGGGAATCAATACCGAACTTAATGCAGATGCATTTAATTAATACTTAAACAGCCTTCTAGTTTTTATTTTTTGTTTGTCATGGTAAGAATTTAAGCCGAACCTGAAAAAGTCAGATGCATTTTTTCCCCACATTTTCACTTCTCATCAGCAGATAATTTTGTATAATATTGTTTGAAGGAGCCAAAAGACTTGAAAGGATGACATTCATTTGAGAAAGGATAGTCAAGTCCCTGGGTATCTTTCAGAATCTGTTCTTCACTGATCTTGCAGACTTATATTATAAGAAATGCAAGCTTTGAAGAGATAAAGTTCTTTGGCTTGTTTCTCATTTTTTCTCATTTTTCTCCAGATCTTCCCATTTTCCACAACCCAAACATGGCATAGATTTTCTCATGTGTGGAAACCTCTATGTAGTTGAGGCCGAGGCCTCGCAAGCATAACAATGGCATCCTATCTGGTTTTCAATTTTAACCTGCCTGCCATCTATCCATCCTATATTTTTCTATCTTTTTTGAGTCAAAAAGGAAGTCTTAAAACCAGTCCATATTTCTTAAATATAAGTTTCGATCAAGACAGCAGACAAGTATGGGATTAGTTACTAAGGCTTGTGTCTTTCAGTATAGGGGGTTTACTTGTCCAGCATGACTTGTTGAAAAACCATTTGATATGTTTAGGGCTCGTTAGGACAGAATGAGGGCTTTGTTTATTTTGTTTGAGAAAAACTGGTTCCTTTTAGGGGCTTGGCCCAAATGTAGGTTGCATAGATGGACATCCTGGGGTGCAGTTTCCAGTGAATTAGCATGTAAACTGTTGCTCCTTGGAAATTTTGGTTTATCTTGCTTGCTGGGTGCAAGAATCAGTTAGTTGCTTATCTTGGCCTGATAGGTGCGATGGACTCTGTGATCCTGGAATGGTGCTTGAGACTCCCATGGTTTATGGGACAGAATAAAGCATTTGGGTATCATTTGTGACGATGTGGCTTAGATGGCGCACACAGGAAAAAGTTCTAGCAGTTCTATGTTAAGAGCCTTTCATAGGTATTTCTAGTTGCTTTTTATGGGCTTTAGTGAGGCCTCTTTCCAAATCTTTCCTGTGAGAGTGTCATTTCACAGATTATCCCTAATGCTCTCCTTGTCTTACTCCATGAATCATTCTTCTTTGGTCATCATTCGTGTATATCTGGCTACATACTTATGATTCAGAGGTACACTGAAACATCAATTGATCTCGCATAACATTATGGGCTTTCTAGCCAGACCACAGTAAATGATTGTGGTGCTTTGGCTGTTTTCTTTCAATCCTGATCGGATGAAATTTCAGATTTATAGCAGATACAAACTCATGCAGTAATGCTTTAGAATTGAACACTAGTGTCATCTGCATCGTCGTACTTCTGTTCCTGATTGACTACCACGTGAACAACTTAAGATCATGTTATTTAATCTTTACAGACGAACACATCTGCCGCAGAACATTACATTTTTACTCTCAAGAAAGAGAGTGAAGAAAAGGATGCTACAATAAAAATGCTGTCAACGTTTCTCCAGTCATCCAATATTGATGGTTCGAAGGTATTTCTCTACTTGTCTGTCCAACCCTCGCATTTTCTACTGGCAAAAGTTCTTTGGTTTGTTAAATTTATTTCTGTTAACCTGCGACAGAGGATCGGGGAGTTGGAAGACATCATACGTAGGAAGAATCAGATAATTACCAAGCTTAAGAAAGACATGGTAGTTCTGGAACAAAAGGTATATTGGCCTTGATATCTGACCTAAAGGTTTTCATGTTGATTCTCCATTTAGATAGTGTTTGATGTATAAGTGTTTATCCATGAAAAGTTCAGTATCCAGCAAGTGTTATGACAGAATTGTAGGAGACATTTGTGGCATTGCAATTGCAGCATCCTGAAATCCATGTCCCGATGTTATATTTCTTTACAGGTGATACACCAAACTAGGCTTCGCAGACCCTCTTTCTCTGCCTCAAGCTCAAGCACTCGGCAACTTCCATTTATGGCGGATAATGTCATCTATGATATGGATAGTACTACTAGCCCTTCCTCTTCTGACTCAGATTGCTCACGCAAGAGCCTGCTACAAAAGACAGCGGCTAAAATTCAGGAAATCCCAGTTCAAGACAGTGAGCTGTCTTCAGGTAGAAGCCAGAAATCTACCCCACAAACTCCTGCAGCTAAAGTTGAGGAAACCCAGGCTTGGAATAGTGAACTCGGTAAAGAAAGAAGCCAGAAATCTACTTCACAAACTCCTGCAGCTAAAATTGAAGAAACCCAATCTTGGACCAGTGAACTCTCTACAAAAAGTAACCAGAAGTCTATACCGGCAAAGGCCTCAAATTTGGTGGGATCAACTGACCGGCATAAAGCGTCTCACTCGGCAAGTCCTCTTCAAGAAAAATCAATGAACCAGAGAGCTGAAAGTGTTTCTTCTTTGAAGCCGAGAAAGCTATCAGTTAGTGGTGGCGTCAAAACAAGGCAGCGAGCTCCAGCTAAATCAAAGGATTCTGCCCCCCATAAGAAATGGACTTAGCAAGTATCTAGAACTGGAATGAACCTCAGGACGGAAGCCCTTTTTCCTCGTGGACTTTTGTAAAATATTCACATGTTTATGGGAACAAGTGAAGCAGGGATGATAATGAGATGTAAAGCTGTAGGTCATCGAGTCTTAAGTAAGCATTGCATGTATTAGAGATGTCAAAAGAGTCCTAATTTTCACATGTTTGAAGCTTCTAATAGCTATGTCATTGTTGTATTGTGGGAAGATTTGGCTTCTATATTTTCTTCAGGCATAGGAACGTGATCATTTTCTGCTTCTAACTGTAGGTTATTGTTGGGGGGAGGGGTGGATTTAGTACGTGCATGGATTAACCGCCGGGTTCCAAAGGCTTGCAATTTGGAGACGGTATGCACTTATAGTTCCATTTGAATCTCTTTGTAATACGGAACAAAAAGTTTAGTAGAGATATTTATACCTTATATGTAGTGGATCTTCAGTGGTGAAAATGGTGAATGGATTTGTAAGCGCCAGACTGGAGCACCTGATCCACGTAGACCGTCAAGAACAAAAACATCATGAGTTAGTAATGGTTCACCATTTGATCTCCCAGCATGGCGATGTTCTACTTTACGGGCGGGTTCCAGCACTTGATCATGTTTTGTAAAGGCAGGTGAAAAGTGATGTGGAAGAAACGTTGCTCAGAGGGTCCGTTTGAAGAACCCCCACAACTCCCCACACAAGAGCCTTTCATCTAAGTCAAGAAGCGGTCGGTTCACTTAGCTGTTTTTCTCACCTTTTCTTGTTCTTTTTCTGAGAGAGGACTCTAACCTAGTAAGAGGATGATATAGGCTTATGTATATATTTCTATGTTCTACATATCGTTTTACCCTATTATAATTGAGTCGACTCGAGTCAAGCTCTAATAAAGCTATCTATTTTAGGGGAGGTGCAATAGATGGGATCCTTTTCAAATTAACAATGTAACCAAGCATGAAGAGTGACTTTATTAAAAAAAAAAATGAAGATCCCCAAACTCAACTCAGCCCAACGCAATTATAGCGGCATGCCTCCTCGACGAAGGTCAACTGTCTCATATGTTACGCGCGTGCTAAGCCGGTGTTGCAGCGCCGCCCCCCCCCCCCCCCCCACCCCCCCCCCCCCAAAAAAAAAAGCGCACACACAAAAGAAAAAGAAAAGAAACACTAGAGAGAGAGAGAGAGAGAGAGAGAGAGGAGGTCATTTATCAAGACAGAGAATGTGTGAATGCAAAGGGGTGTGGCGGCGGCTTTTAAAATGAGATCAATGGACAGGATTACCCCGAGAAGGCTTGATAAATTCAGAGACACTATGACGCCGTTTTGAACGTCTCCAGTGTCCCCCAACTACTCCCACCAGTTTCCTTTAAGGTCATGCGATCTTTCTCCTTATATTTCCACGCCGATACTCTTCACAGTTCTTCAAAAAAAAAAAAAAGCCCTTTCCGTGTTTCCATTATTACTACGCCCCACCCCCAAGAAGAGGAGCCCACGAAATTTGAGAGAAATTTCAAAGCTATTATCATTATTATTCTAGAAATTATTGACTCAATCGTGGGACTACTGCTCACCCAATCGATCCTTGATCCTTTTTGCCCTCCTCCGTAGCGAGAGTCATATGATCAGGCTCTCCGTTTTTTCTAAAGCTAGCGCAGAATTAAACTCACCCCAGCTTCAATCGACCAATCCTATACAGGTAGGTTGATTTCCTTGGGATTGCAGTTCCTGTTTCTGGCCAAATTTGAACTCTGGGGGCAGCGAGGAGAATGGATTCCGAATTGCTGCTCTGATGCTTTTATTATTGATCGAGAAGAGAGAGAGAGAGAGATAGGAGGGGCGGGGGCAAGGGGGGAAAATGACCATGGATCTGAGACGGTCATCATCATCATCATCATCATCGGAGAGCCGTGGCGGAGCGGGGGCAAAAGGAGGAGGAGGAGGAGGGACAGGGGTGGTTCTATCGATCGAGTGCCTGAAAGGGAGCTCGAAGGCGGAGGAATGGAACGGAGACATGCTGCAGACGGGAGACATCGTGGAGGAGCTCAAGATCGGGGGATTCCTGCGCCTCCTATCGCCCTTCAAGAACGGCAAGAGCGGAGTCCAGAAGCTCCTGCACAACTCCTTCAAGGCCAAGGAGACGTCCATCCTTGTCCGAGTCCGGCGCGGACAGGACGAGTTCGCCGAGTTGCAAGCCTGTATCGTACCCAACGAGTCGGCCGGCAAGAAACAGTATATGCTCAGATCCATTGATGATCCAAACTACGCCGTTCATTTCCTCGATCGCACCGAGTCCGACTGCCTCGCCTTGCAAGGTACCCCCTTCACCCTCTCTCTCTCTCTCTCTCTCTCTCTTCACTTTTCATTTTTCTACGCGTGCACATGCATCGACCAAAATATGGGGTACCAAAACTCTGGATATCCCTTCCCCACCCGTCACTCATTTCGCCACGCGTATCTTATGCATAATCAAACACACCATCATCTATAAACCTAAATTCATTTCATTAGCAAATCTTCTTGACTGTCTTCTTTAGCCCTTTTTTTTATTTTTAATTTTAATTTTAATTTTTTTTTATGTATTCAAATCATAATGCGCCAACATTTGAGTTGGTTTGTGAGTCCATTTTAGGGTATCTAATTTAACTGCGACCGACTACCCTACAAGTGAAAGGTAATTCTCCCAGGTTGAACTTTCCTTTCTGGAATTTCTGTCTATTGATTTCTCTAGGGGTAACATGGGCGTGCCCTAGCAAGGACATGTGGCTGTCTTTTTATTTTTGTTCAACATTATTATGTGCACATATAAAAATTTCAATTTGAAAGATAATAATATACCTTGGCAAATAGGTAATGTTCATTGCATGCTAAACTATTTTTCTTTTCTAATTTCTCCCTTTCATATTATCAATACATGCTAAGCTACTTACTTAAAAGTTATTTACTAATAAAAAAAAAAGGTTGACATTCATTCAAAATATAGCAAAATGTTGCACCTTTGTCCAATTCTTATTTTAACTTCAATATCCGTCAGTGTTCTAAAAAGCATTAGGTGGACATAGGCGCCTGACCTACTGTCTAGTGCCTAGGCGGGTTTTCTTTATTTAAAAAAAAATAGTAGTACAATACAATTATTTAGATAAATTTATAAAATATTATTGAAATAACCTAATAAAATATAATAAAATTACATAAATAATATCCCTTCACGGTTTAAGATAAATCATATTCTTTCAAGTATACCTCATTGCAACAATAGATTTATGATTATAAATCTTTTTTTTTTTTTTCCAAATATTGGTTAGGTGTCATTGCTGTAAAAGAAAATAAAATAAAAAATATAGTATGCATAGGCAACATATCCATTTAGGAATCTTGCTAGGCGGCTGTGCTTTTGACTAATTAACGGTGTTGACCGCTTAAGGGAGCAATTTCCCCTTAAACGAGGTGTTTCCTTGCCGCCTAAGCACTGGGTGGCCACCTAAGCATTTCATGATCGCCTAGCGTTTAGGTGGCCACCTAGACCACTTTTTAGAATACTGACATTCATATATACGCTGATGCTAACTCAAACCACCAGTTGCCTAGTCGAGTGGATAATAGCATCTATGATAAGTCCTTTGGGGTACGGAAGTCTAAGGGTTTAAATCCTTGTAGTTTAAAGGCTTAGTGTATCTGAATTTACCAATTAAAAGCAAATAATGCCTCAAGTCAAAAACATTCAGGGGGTGCTTGAAATGCTATGATCAAATTATCATCTTAGTTCTTACTTCAAAGAATTGCTAATAGTGACAGTAGATCCAATAAATTCCAAACGTGTTAGATTTGACATTAATATTGGAGATAATCAGTGGTTGGAGAATGTAAATGGTCTTGTGCTCGGTCATGGATAGTGGGATAGCGAATGATGCAGATTGCTCTGAAGTCCAACCCCTTCATTTGTGCCCCCTTGTAGATTTTTTTTTTTCCTTTTTCATTTTTCCTTATGGCACAACTTGGGTGTCGGAGGGGGCTTGAGAAGTTCAACTTTGGCGTCCACCAACATGGCAAGGTGTCAGAATTGGGTGTCGCAGTAGGCTATAGCATTTCAACTTTGGCATCCACCAAAATGATAGGGTGTCGAACTTTTTATTCAGGACGAATGGATATCATTCTTCCACGTGGAAGTTCCCCCTGTAAAGGCAACATGTCCATATTTTGCCAAACTTAGGACCCTCTCAACTTTGAATTTAGTTTCGTCTTTTACATTTGAGAATTGTTCACCAAGCTTCTCATAATCTGCTTGCAATTCATAAAGTAGTAGAAAGCATTTAATCTACCCAAACTTGCTTTATGTTACCTTAAATTGTGACTAATTTAGAAGAATTATACTTGGTAATTACAAATATGTTTATATTTTTCAAGGTTCGAAGCAAAGATGGATAATTCTCCAGACCTACAGCGCACACTTTTATCTGCCTATGTTTCTCTTATTGTATGTTTGGTTCCCGGTGATGTTGCCTATATATTTATATATATATTCTTGCGAAATGGCTAATACGTTTGGTTCATTTTTACAGCTCGGAATAACTATTCTTAGTCATGGTCCATGTGAATAGTTATTCTTTGGCTATTCTATTTCCCATGCAATAGCTATTTGATTCTCATTTTATTCTATTCCATGAACCAAACATGCCATTATTCTCTCTTCTGTAGATAGACTAGAAATGGGTTTGTAATGCTACAAGGTTGTAAGAGATATTGCTGAAATTGGACAATTAATTAGTTATTGGGGATTCATGGAATGCAGCTTCAAGGGCGTCAAGGATGGTAAATGCACTAACAAAGGCAAAACTTCAGGATGGATATGTGGCGTATCCATGGAAAAGGTGGATGCAAGAGCTGCTGCCTGTTCCCAACTCAAGTAGCTTTCTTTCAATACTACTCCTTCCAAAAGCCGCTGAT
This sequence comes from Santalum album, assembly GCA_034195605.1. NCBI lineage: Eukaryota > Viridiplantae > Streptophyta > Magnoliopsida > Santalales > Santalaceae > Santalum > Santalum album. Next base: position 16,767,144 of record CM067264.1, on the reverse strand, counting down.
CGAGCTGCTTCTCTCTATAATGATCTGGAGGACACCCTGGCAAGGGCCAACGCATGGCTCAATGCATCCCATGCCTCTGGCATCCCTGTTGTCTTCATGAACATCCAGACCGAATCCCTTCTTACCAAGGTATTTGATCAAAATCCTATAATTGGCCTAGGAATCACAGGATTTATTATAGAGAATGTGAGTTGTTTTAACACATGTATTATTTCTTGCCTGGAGTTTCTTCCTTGTAAATTTTATAAAGACGTATGCTTTAACTTTGCAGCGAGTGAAACATGCATGCCTTCATCCTCTAGAAATTTTATGCTGCTTCTTTTTCTTGACAGATTTCTGGAGGGTCCTCTTCCACGGTGAATATTGCTGGGTCATTTTCTGATTTGTCTAATCTTGCAAATGCAAGCCTCTACGGCTTTGAGGACTACCATGGCGTTGACATAGGTTTTGTTAGAGCCGTTCGTCTATGGTATGCTCCTCTCGGAGGAGAATTCTCCGTAGAAATCAAACTAAAAGAAGATGACTCCAAGCTGGGCTTCGCTATTAGTCGCACAGAAGAGGTATACACTCTGACCTTAGCTCCTCAAAACTCTTTTTTGAAACTTGATATAGTTAAAGCTTAGATTTGGAGGAAGTAGAACATATTTAATTGGTAAACGTTCCTCAAGATTACTGGAATGCTAAATTCGAAACTTTTTAATTCATGCCCGAAAATGTTAGCTTGTCTGAATTTAAAGTGCCATTGGTCGCACAGAAGAGGTATACACTCACATCTGAGCTCCTCTAAACTGTGTTTGAAACTTGAATTAGTTAAAGCTTAGATTTGGAGGAAGTAGTACATGTTTAATTGTTTAGTGTTCCTCAAGATCTCTAGAGTGCTAAATTCAAAACTTTTTAATTCATGCTAAAAAATGTTAGCTAATCTGATTTTAAAGTGCCATTAGTGGTATGGAACTGTCACCCTAGCTCCTCAAAACTCTTTTTGGAAATAGTGAAAGCTTAGATTTGGAGGAAGTAGGACATTTAATTGGTTAGTGTTCCTCGAGATCTCCAGAATGCTAAATTTGAAACTTTTCAATTCATACCCGAAAATGTTAGCTTATCTGATTTTAAAGTAGTATAGGTGGATAATGCATACATGGTCTAACGAACCATCTGTTTGTTAATAAAATAAACAGGGTTTCATTTATATCTCATCAGTCATTGACGGTGAGGAGAACCTGCCAGCTACACGGTCGGGGCTGAGTGACCTCTACAGAGAAGCCATGAATGCATGTAAGCTACTCGTGGTGTCGAGAGTCTCAAACCAAAAGGTCCTCCCGTGGTTGGTTTCCTCCTCTGGTGCCATCCGATGCTTTGACACGGTTTCCCTCAGCCAGAAGCTCTCCTTGCACCGTCACGCAAATGTCCCCATTGTCATCCACGTATTCCTCTGGGACCGCCCACCAGCTCCCCTGGCTGGCAGCGGCGGAGGCAGTAGCAGCACCACGCTTAGGGCGACGCCTCCGCCTGTGATGCCATTGCCACCGGTGGTGGTCCGTCATGATGATCAGTTTGGGGGGCGCCGTCCTAACGAAAATCAAGTAATGCCTGTGCACGATGATCATGATGGTGGAGACAGTGATGAGCCAAACATGTTTAGGCTGGAGAGGGACACTGCGGGGGAATTCTCCTTTCGGTTCCGCGACTTCCCACTACCAAACAACTGGGTGTGATCTTCTTCTGTCTACCCCCTCGTTTGTTCTAGATACATTTTTGTTTGATCATTGTGCCCTTGTATATCTGAAACAGCAAGATGTTTGTTTTGATTGAAGCAGAGAGCTGTTGGTCGTTAACTTGACAGGGTAAATAAAGGGTATAGCAATACAACATTGTAGTGTAATCTGTACGTGACCCCACGTTTTGATGTGAGAATTTTGTGACCGTCTTTGGGCAAATGTCGTGTAGGGTAGATACTTTGTGGAACCCTCTAATGCTTGTACGAGAGAAGAATGATTTGGACGGTGTAGGAGCCTCACTTGAAAACATTCCAAGCCGGATTATTGCATTCTTAGGTTTTGTGCTTCGGGAGAAGTCTCAGTTTCGTTCCTATACTTTACTCTGCTGTATTTGCAGTCTCAAATTATTTAAGCTGTCTTAATTCATGATGTTGATTTTCAGCCACTTTATGGTCCCATTTAAAGCTTTCCTTTACCAACCTCATTTATTTGCACACCTTGCTCTTAGTCTCTTAGCTTTCTTAAAATCTTTGTTATATTTTTGCGGTGTAATTGTAATAAATGGATCTAAAAGGTTATGAATTTATGAAATTAAATAATCTTAGTCATTTATAGTCAAAAAAAAAAGAAAAAAAAAGAATTGTAATTATTTCTCAAGGTAGCCGCGGAGTAGAGATCAAACCCAAAAGGGCTTTTGCTTTTCATTCAGTAACGTAACAAAAAAACAAAACCGACCTTGATTTCATTCTGTTTTCCGATTCATAGAGGCTATGCCCAAGGAATGAATGTCCGTCGTTAACATAACTAATTCAAATCCTACGGTCCACATTCAGCCGTCCCAAAAGTTTCGAAATATGCGGTTTGTTTTTTATTCTTTTTTTCTTTTGGGTGCCCCGTGCCGCCCGGCGGGGTGGGGTTGGGTTGGTGGTTGTAAGTTCCCGCCTTTCGTCTTCTCCTCTCCGCTTCAAATAAATATCCACGAAACCCTGACTCATTCTCCATTCTTCATTCTTCATCTTCCCTAAATTTCACATTGATCTTTCAATCCCTCTGACAGAGACAGAGAGAGAGAGATGGCGCGAACGAAGCAGAAGCAGAAGCAGACGGCGAGGAAATCGCCGGAGGGAAGGCGCTGGCGGAAGCAGCTAGCCACCAAGGCGGCTCGGAAGTGGGCTCCTTTACGGTGGCTCTGAGTGAGATCAGGGAGTACCAGAAGGGCACGGAGCTCTTGATTCCGGAGGCTGGTCTAGACGGATCGCCCATTCCAGAGCTGCTCTCCAGGAGGCTGCTGAGGCCTACCTCCTGTGTCTCTTTTCCAAGACACCAATCTCCATCATCATGCCTATGGACAATCAGCTCGTCCGCAGGATTGGAGGAGAGAGAGCTTAGAACAACATGACGCAATGCATGCCTCTGCTTCGCTACATATCTTTCTATTTCTGATTTCTTCTCTCGCTCTCTCTCTCTCTCTCTCTCTCTCTCTCTATTATCAAAGGATGAAAAGGTTTAGATTAGTTCTCTTCGATTGGGTTTCCCTTCGTCCGGTATGTATAGGGTGCGTGGAGTCGTAGCTTTTTCAACAGCTTGCTAGAGTCAAAAGGGCAACTTTCATGTTTTCTAGTTTGTCAAATTGAAGTTTTGCTTGGTGATCGTGCATTGGCTACGAAAGGGAAAATCATGGAAATGGTCCCATCTGTTTAAATTCCCCTATTTGTATGCACCGAAATTCACAAGGGAGGAGGAAGGGGGACGCGAGTTCAATTCTTAGCCCGTAAATCACTGCCAAATATTGATTCTTTCAGTGTGTGAACGTGAAGGCTATGGTTCTTATACATGACCACATTGTGCCAATTTTTTTTTTAAAAGATGTATATAAATAAGAAAATCATTTTCCCAAGGAATCTTTGAGTAGTTATCCGTGAGCTTGAATTTGTACTATTACTGCTGTAAAGGGATTCTTTTTGGATTTTCTTGCTTTCACTTTCCCAGTTAAGACTTGAGAGTTGAAATTGGTTGGTAATGTGAATGATATATCCGTTCCTGCTTCTTCCATGGGCAGGCCAGGCATTGTATGATTATGAAGATGGCAAAGCATCGAGGGAGGCCGCTCGACCATTCGAACTCCACTAAGCATGCGATGACGTCTCCCCTACTGTTGTGACTATTTGAACCTCAACTTCTGCATTGAAGGACCAAGCGGGTCACTCTTCCTCTACATTAGTGGTATTTATCTCGAGTCACAGGACCTGACAAATCATTTCTCTCCTTAGCATAACATTTCAGTGGGACTCGGTTCTAAATTATTTTTCCCTACATTGTCGTGTGTGGCAGTTTTATTAAAAAAATTTCAAGACGATGGGAAGGAGTTAGGATTGAGATATGAATCCCCTGAGTTTTTAAATAGGTATTTGGCTCCACTGAAATTATTGGCAAAAATGTAATAAAAAATAAAAAGGCACACGAGAATGAACCGAACTTTAAATTTAAAAAGAGAATCCTGGAGACAAAAACAAGACCGGAACAAAAACAAATAATGAGAATAAGCTTTATCAAGAAGAAACAATCAAAAGAGGACAAGGGTGAAAGAGCAGCATGCATACGAGGAAAAGGCTGCCAAAAGAATAAACACACACACTCCCTGCTTCTGCGTGGCATGAGATAACCTCGTTACAAGCGAGCACCCACAACACACACCTCCAATAATTCATACAAATACATACATATGGAAAAAGTGAACTGTTGGGGGGGATGACCTTCTTAAGAGTTGAACACCTGGGAGCATCCTCGGCAGTAGATATTAGACAAATGAATCCAAGCCAATCTATATACTTAGATGAACTGACCAACCCCCTCTCATATCTCACTTGTTACCACCTAAAAACAAGCCAAAAGAGAGAGAGAGAGAGAGAGAGAATGATGCAAGCGTGGTGTTAAAAGGGTCACCAATAGAGTAAGTCAAATGGTTTTTGGGGAGGTAGGACGCAGGAATTATGTATGCACAGGACACTTGTTGCAACAGTTGGGTTGAGTAATTTAGACTACATGATTGAAATTTCATCTCTCTCTCTCTCTGTGTCACCTCAATTGTTTTGTGGACTTTATTGAAATAGGATAGGAATGAATTCTATATTCATACATCCTCACCCATCTAAGGCCCCCAAGTCTAATGTGTTCATTATGGCAATGATAATCCTTTGTTAAGAAGACACATGCAGAGTACTTTTTTACATGTGAGGTTGACAAACCCAGCAATCCTTTTTCCTGGGTGGTTGGCCAGAAAGTTAAATCCAATAAAATAATGAATTTTATGAGTGAAGTGGTTAGGGGCAGCGGGGACACACTGAACATTCCCAAGATCCTACTCGGAATTCCACCACTCGCAGTATACAATTCCTAATGACAACACATACATAATTCCTTAATCCCCTGTTTCCCTAAATGCCCCTAACGGGGCAGTTCAAAAATCTCTCTCTACACCCTGGCGAGCGCCGTGTTTGTTTGTACCCTTATGAATAACTGTCTAGACCTTTTAATGAGATTATTTGATTTCCCTTGTGTTAGAATGTTAATTTGTTTTAAAAAAAATTCACAAACACCTAGGGCACGTTTGGCTGCCACCGTAAACTTTTAAGTGGTCAAAACTTGATTTCGTGTTGATTAAAGTCATGATTTTGCAAACGCACCCCTTCTCATGCAAATCGAGTTTTATGAACGTTAAACGCATGTCATATGAACATGATTTTATTATAAATTCAGGTATTGACTCTTGAAATTTAATTTTGAATGCCAGATAGAAAAGCACGGCACTACCATAAACATCAAGAAGGGCTTGTTTGGGACAAAAGTATTTACGAGATTCACCGTTGAAGAGAAAAGAGAGGGAAGGCATTGTTTCTATCTGGGGGAAAGGTATTGGAACGTTGTGTTCCCACCTCCTGCACCATCGACCAGCTCACTGTTACATCTTTTTCATGGACAGCTATTTATATATATATATATATATATATATATATATATCCCCACCCTCCCCTCATAACTTAATAATCCTCAGAAAAAATAGTACTCCTTCCTCGGCGTGGACGCATGCATTCTACCAATAAATGTAATGAGGGGCGGACGTTTGCTAACTCAGTCCTCAGAATAATAATCCCGCATTTCCCATTTGATTACCCAATTTCTTTTATTTTTTATGAGTTGTAAAAATGAAAATTTGAATGGAACTGCAGAGTGCAATTACTTCAGCATGGCGACCAAAGGTGGAGGAAGCCTACTAACACTAGTAGAGGTATCATTTTCCATTACCGTTTCAAATATTCCTCTTAAGTTGGACTTTGGTTTTTTTTTTTTCTTTTTCCCCCCATGGGCTACCCACTCGAGAAAGAGGACAAAAAAAAAAAAAGAGCTTATGACTCCATTAGGAATATTTCCGTAGACCTTTTTTAAAATTAATTCTAGTCCAGCTGGAAACGTTTGCTTGGGTTAAATGATACGGAGTAGTTTAATATATTTGGTTGGATTAAAACATGCTTGTTATGTAAGTCACGTCTACTCCAAAATCATCCTCGTTTTCAACCTATTAATCATTTATATTTTTAGTGGGCAACTGATAAATATATGATTTTGAGTGAAATATTATTCGCTCAATTAAACAAAAATTAGAAAATATTAACGTTATTAATTAATTCGGGTGGTTTGAAAATTTGGGTTAGTAAAAAATAAATAAATAAAAAATTGTTGGTTAAAGAAATCACCAGTGCTACCGGAAGGAATGCACGCACAGTTGTTTCCCATCATCATGTGCGGGCATATAAAGAAGAACATGTGGTAATGGCAATGATGGCAATGATGGCAGTGATGAGTATCATCATGACATTAGTACTGAATCAACGATGTAAAACACATCCCGGAGACAGGGTGAGGACGAAGTAACAGATAAGAATCCATTCATCCATTCATGTTAAAGCAATTTCATGACAACTCCAACCCCTCCACACCGCACCACTTGCCTTAGATGGTCGTCTATTTCAGGAGGAAACTAGGGGCATTTCAGTAAACAAAAAAGAAGAAAAAGGGGGCGAGTCGGATATAGGCCTCTTCTTTATACATAAGAAGAGTAAAAACCACTTCGCTTTCCCCCCCGCACCCAATGTCTCTTGCCCCTCACATGCATTCGCTCGCTCCATCAATCCATCCCTCCGAAAATGAAGACAAAATCCTAATCAATTGCTTCAGATACCTCCAATCCTCAATTTGGTTCTCTTCGGATATGACCCTCTCGCCTCTCCAAATCGAAGATCCAACAGCTAGATATGCCCCCACTCGTTCATCCTCCTCCATGTTCGCATATTATTCTTATTATTCTTCTTATTCCCTGTGAGTGAGTGAGTGAGGGAGCCTCATCCCCTTTGCCCTCTTCCGAACAAACTGGGTGGGTGGGCTTATTGTATGCCAGGCCGTGTTGTTCGCGTCGTCTCCCGCGAATGTCTGCAGCTACCATTGACGCCCAAGCCTTGCAAAGCCACGGCAGCGGGAGCAACGGCCATGAAGTTGGGAGGAAAGAAATCCGATCGGCCATTTCCAAGGCAGTGGAGCTGAGGGCTCTTCATGCTGCTCTGGTGCAACAAGGGAATGCGGTCAGCAGCCCCGCTAACCTCAGACTCCCATCTCCTATCACCCCCTCCCTCTCTCATCTCTCTGCTCAAGACTACCCTGTTTTCACTCCCGTGAGTTGTTTCTTTCTTTACCACCCCCTCCCTTTTTTAATTTTTAATCAAGCGGCGGTTCTCCATAAAATTTGTTTTGTTGATTGATTGTATGCTTTAATCACATTAGCAAACAAAGTAGCACTTGCTTTGTTGTTACTCTATTACCGGTCTTTGCATTTTGCCTTCCGCTGGAAGTTTTGTGGCTCCGGTGTTTCCCACAACAGTCTGACGTTCTTCATTTTTGGCTTGCCAATTCAAGGAGTTCATTCGACTGCTTATTGTCTCTTTCCTCCGCCGCCAACTGTCGTTTTTGCTGGGTTTCTCCTTTAATTCCCCCCCCCCAAAAAAGGAAAAAATTCCATGCCAAGAATTCAATTCGAGTTGGAAACTAGACTAGTAATTGATTTTAATTATTATTTAGTTTTCAATGTTTTCAGTGTTTCCGGTGTTTGATTTCGAAGATTTCCCTAGTTGCGTCCCATCCCCGGTTGAAGCAAAAGGGGGTTCCTTAACCTAGTTTAGTTCACGTTGTTCTTGGATTTGGCCTGTTCGTGTCGTTTGGGTTAATTAAAGTGCTCCTATAGCTTTAGCTCCACTAATTGTTCGAGAGTATTTTCTTTGTATTACGTTTTTTTTATTTTTCTTCACAATAATTTGAAGAAAAATGAGTCGCTTCCAGGCTAAGAACCTGCAAGTGACGATGACCTAGTAATGCAGATCTGAATAAAATTAGGATTCTTCACTCTTGCTAATTTTACTGAGTTCGGGAATATTTACAGACCTACGAAAATGAACCATTACCTGGGTCCCAGCAAAGTCTACTGGATAATCAAGCTGTGCCAGAATGTTGGCGTGAATATGGCTTAGGAGGAGGAGGAGGAGACCAAGGGGAAGACACCATTCTTTCCGATTATTGTAAGAAGGAGAGCTCATCATCGAGGAAGGAGATGCCTTCTGGTTTTGCCAGCTTAGAACCTCATACTTGTCCAGCTGAAGATCATAGATCCATTAACAGTACTTCTGGAGGAAATCACCACATTACAGTCCTTCAAACATCGCCGGGAGGAACCGATTTCTACAAGTCCAAAAGAAGAAATAGTTTAGGGGATCTGAGATCGGCATCATCTTGCAACAAATGTAAGCCTGCAATCATAAGTTCCGAGTCCGACACCGTCAAGAACAGCAGCAAAAATTCTTCTAATGTTGTTGTGCCCTTGACAGATTCTCACTCATCCACTCCATCAAAACCCAAAAGCAAGGGAGTGAGTCTTGCGTGGCTGTTTCCTCGGTTGAAGAAGAAGCACAAAAATGAGAATTCGCCTTACCGATCGGAATCTGAGGACATCTCTCAAATTTTAAAGGACTTGGGGATAATGTCAATCGAAACGCTGAAGAAACAGCTCCTGGAAGCCAATGAGAATAGAGATGCAGCCTTAAGAGAGGTGACGGAGATGAAATCTTCTTTGGGGGACCTGAAGCAGAAGCTTGACTACTTGGAAACTTACTGCGAGGGTCTTAAAAAGGCTTTGAAACAAGCAGCACAAGCCAAGGATCCCCGGGGCCCTGAAGAGCTGTTGAATTTTCCCAAGAGAGGGAAGTCCATGGACGGAAATGGAGAGAGTGTGGTCATGCCTGTGAGCGAGGAGGTAATGGTGGAGGGTTTCTTGCAGATAGTATCAGAAGCAAGGCTATCGGTAAAACACTTCTGCAAGACCCTCGTGGATCAGATTGGAGAAACTGATAGCAGCCTGTTGGAAAATCTGAATGCGCTTCTACAGCCTTACAAAGTGCCTCTAAATTCCAAGTTCTCAAAGGCTGCACTGTACCACTTGGAAGCCATCGTAAACCAGACACTGTACCAGGACTTCGAGAACTGCATATTTCAGAAGAATGGGACGCCTAAATTCCTAGACCCCCAGCAAGATCGCCAAGCACAGTTCTCGTCATTCGTCGCGCTAAGAAATCTGAGCTGGAATGAAGTGCTGAGGAAGGGAACAAAGTACTACAGCGAAGAATTCAGCAAGTTCTGTGATCTGAAGATGAGTTGCATCATATCGAGTATGAATTGGACTAGACCATGGCCAGAGCAGCTACTCCAATCCTTTTTTGTGGCCGCCAAATGCATATGGTTGCTGCATCTGCTGGCCTTCTCGTTCGATCCTCCCCTTGGGATTCTGAGGGTAGACGAGAACAGGAGCTTTGACCCGCATTACATGGAAGACATGATGACAATGATGAGGTTGCAGGGTCCGAGCCGAGTAAAGGTGATGGTGATGCCGGGGTTTTATGTGCAGGGCAGGGTTTTAAGATGCAAGGTTCTTTGCAGGTATAAATCTCCAGCTTAAGCAGTTCGGGATTGTAGTGTTACCTTACTCTTGTTCAATCTCAATGTTGGAATGTTTTTTCTTCCCTTCGTGGTGTTTTTTTCTTGGCTTCTTATCCTTAGCTTTATGTTCTAATAAATGTTGAAACCGATCCATTTTCGTACCCAACTGAAACGGGTGGCTCATAGATTGGCGCTCCTCCCTCCCCCCCTTCTGTTAGTTTGTCCAATGATGAGCATATCTTATCTTATGGGAGAACGGAGTAAGCCCAAACTCTATACCGCCACAAAAATTTCTTTTGCCCCGCTGAACGGGATTGATTCCGCGGAGACAAGTTTGTTGGTTTCAGAGTAAGGGGCACTTAGGTCCCTCAAACGGAAGTTGTGGGACGCTTGAATTGAAACCCATGATAGGAGTGGGGGAGGATAAGACAGTTTGGGGATTTAGAGCTCCTCGGTCCCGAGACTCTCTCACTTGAACCAGGCACCAACATTGGAAATCTAGGGTTTGATTGGGTTGGTTGGAGCACCACCCATGAGAGGGAGGGTTTCTGAGTGTTGGTTTCTAATTTAATGATGAAAGTGTGCGGGGATTTGGAGCGTGGCCGGGGGGGGGAGAGTGTGACCTCTATAGATTGTGCTCTTCCAATTTTGGACTAAAACGTCTCGTGGAGTGATACTTTTTGATTTCCTTCCCAGATTGACTATCTGGATTTGGGAAAATCCTAAGTGTTCATCCCATCTACTATTAATGTTCATGCCTCCGATCAACTGGATCGAATGTTTATCTTTCTCCTATTTAGATCCTTATACGTAATCAAACAGGATCATAGATTCACATACCTTAACTATTTTTCAATATTCAGGTTGATATTCTTAAACATTGAATTTTATCAAAACACCGCCTAAGACCTGGCCTTTGCCTTTGACTTCTCATTGACCTTTTTGTCAAGGAAAAAAAAGAGAAAAAGAAAATAGAAGGAATATTTATGTTTGGTATTAGGGCTTGATTGGTGGAATTGGTCCTACAGATGTAACTGACCAGGTTAATTGTCCATTCAGAGATGCTGCAGCAACGACAATATTATTACTCTTTTCTCTCTACTTTCTGTACGTTGTTAAATTCAAAATTGGCAGCAGACCTTTTTATTTTTTCCCCTCTTTTTACTTTATTGTTCGTCTGTCTGGGTAGATTTGCATTTTTAATATGCATTGATTGGAAGGAGAGAAACGCAGCAAATCCCTCACATATCTCCAAAAAAAAAAAAAACAGCCAAAAGAAAAGAGACCCACACCTCTTTCGTCCCCTCCTCTCCCAAAGAGAACCGAACCGTAAGGGAGAAATATAAAAATGCAAAACACAACCCAAGGGGGTTTTACAGAGGGAGAGGGAGCAAAGAATGGCGGAGGAGAGGAGAGAGAACATAGTGATGTTCCCGTTCATGGCTCAAGGCCACATCATCCCATTCCTCGCCTTGGCCCATCAGATTGAACACCACCGCAGCAGAAACTGCAGCATCACCTTCGTCAACACCCCTCTCAACATTGCCAAGCTCCGATCCTCCCTCCCCCCCCAATCCTCCATTCGACTCCTCGAGCTACCCTTCTCCGGCGCCGACTACGGCCTCCCTCCCGCCACCGAGAATACCGACGCCCTCCCTTACCCCCTCATCTACCGCCTCATCCAAGCCTCCGTCTCCCTCCGACCCGCTTTCCGACGCCTCATCTCTCGCGAGCCCCGCCGCCCTCTCTGCATCATTGCCGACATGTTCTTCTCCTGGTCCGCCGACATCGCCCGCGAGTTCGGCATCTTCCACGCCATCTTCTGCGGCGGCGGAGGCTTCGGCTTCGCCTGCTATCACTCGCTCTGGCTGAATCTGCCCCACAAGAACCAAACGGAGCAGGGAGGGCACTTCCAGTTGCCCGATTTCCCCGAGGCTGGCGCCATTCACCTGTCGCAGCTCGCTCCCGCGCTCTTAGCCGCCGACGAGACCGATCCGTGGACGAAATTTCAAGCGAGATGGCTTCCCAAGTGGGCAAACGCCGACGCGATACTGTTCAACACGGTGGAGGGAATCGATGGGATAGGATTGGAGTATTTCAGGCGTAAGACGAGCAAGCCCGTTTGGCCCGTCGGCCCGACTCTTTTGCCCTTGGAGGACCGGTCCCGTGCCGGGAGAGAACCCGGAGTCACGCCGGAGATCTGCCGGGAGTGGCTTGATGAGAAACCCCCAAACTCAGTGGTGTACGTATCGTTCGGGTCGCAGAACACGCCGTCTGCATCGCAAATGATGCAGTTGGCCATGGCGCTGGAGGCCAGCGGCCGCAACTTCATATGGGTGGTGAGGCCTCCGCTAGGGTTCGACTTGAATTCCGAATTCAACGCCGGAGAATGGTTGCCGGAGGGATTCGAGGAACGGGTCGCGGAGGGCAAAAGCAGCAGGGGTTTGCTGGTGCACAGATGGGCACCGCAGGTGGAGATTCTGTCCCATGAATCAATCGGCGCGTTCCTGAGCCACGGGGGATGGAATTCGGTGCTGGAGGGTCTCAGCCGCGGGGTTCCGATCATCGGGTGGCCGATGGCGGCGGAGCAGTTCTACAACGTCAAGTATCTGGAGGAGAAGCTGGGGGCGTGCGTGGAGGTGGCAAGGGGGAGCAATTCCGAAGTGAGGAAGGAGGACATAATGAAGAAGATAGAGATGGTGTTGGGGGGGGAGGAGGAAGGGGAGATAGGGAAGGAAATGAGGAGAAAAGCACGCGAAGCGATGAGGATGATCGTGGACGCCATCAGGGAAGACGACGAAGAAGAGAAAGGAGGGGGAGGTGGGTACAAGGGGTCTTCGGTGAAAGCCATGGATGAGTTCTTTGATGCTGCGGCGGCGATGAAGGAGAAGACCAGGGAGCGTGTGATGTGAGGCGATTGATTAGCGGTTAAAATTTTATTCATAAAAGGAAACTAGTTTTTTTTTTTTTTTTTAAACCATAGTGGTCAGCAGCAGTAAGATCTCTTTATTATAAGTACCCCTCTAATGTATCCATCAACCACTTATATCTATATTCAATAAACTAAATTATTAACGGGAAGCCTCTTCTCTCTCTCTCTCTCTCTCTCTCTCTCTCTCTCTCTCTCTCTCTCTCTCTCTCTCTCTCTCTCTCTCTATATATATATATATATATATATATATATATATATATATGTATATGAATGTTGTGCGTGTCCAGATGCAACATTAAAATAGTTCTCCCTGCCTGCCCTAACGATAATAAACAACGGTTCACACGCATTGACATTCATAAAACAAAACACAGCCGAAATTGAAGTTGCATTATAACGTAGGGGGGTGGAAATTTCCCATGGGCCATTTTAGGTCTCCTCGTGAGTCAACAACAATCATAATTTTCCTCCTCCTCCCTGGGGCTCTATTGTCCATTGCTTTTTTCACGTTTCAAATTTATTATCTACTTTCACAAACTTTAAACAATAAATTGGTATAGATGGTAAAAAAAACAAAGGAAAAAAAAAAAAACTTTCTATCTTTTCTATCAGATAAGCGTGGGTGGAGGGGCCTTCTCTCTCAATTGAGATAAAATATCCAAAACACTAGTTTCTCATGGTCCCATTCCACAGCAAAGTATGCAGCAGCAGCAGCAGTGGCAGCAAAAAAGTACTTTCTTCCCCCTTCCCCTTTTTTCGGTGTCTCAACATACATACATCACAAACCCTCCCCCACGTTCCAATTACAGACATTCTAAAAAGTGAGGAGAGCAACGCGAGAAACAGTATAACTAACTAATTGCAAGTTTAATCAATTCAGTCTCCCGAAGAAATAATGCTAAAACGAGTACACTAAGGATAGTAATAAGCAGAGCTAAGAAAGAACCGTTGGAAACACGATGGCCATATAATGCATGCATGTGCAAATTCAAAAGAGTGGAAGATTAACAACGTGAAGGAACCAAAAAAATTGATTCGGGTATACAAGTGCATGCATGCGTCTGTAAAACTCAGGGACGGGGAGCAGAAGCAGCGGAAGGGGTGGCGATGATGTTGTGGTGAAGGGGGTCGGGGCCGGTGGGAACTTGCATGGCCGAGTCTTCCACTTCCTCCTCACCTCCACCTCCTCTCTCAATCTCAGATCGCTTCTTCAGCATTACTCCGTTGGGTTTAAGATCCCTTCCCTTCTCAACCTATGCAACGAGATCATACCGTCAAAATCAACACCAGTCTATACGCAAGCATCAGACAGAGAGAGCAAATGATGAACAAGTGTACTGGTGTGCACGTGCCCTGATAAGTAGTAGCTATCAACAAGGTTCCACCTGCACACATACACATTTGCTGAAACACACCCACAGAAAGGGAGGGGATGAGAGAAAGAAGAGAGAGGTGTGTATGTATGTGTACATATACATATATATTATACAGGTATGGGAATCAGCTTGGACCATGAGAATGAGGAGAAAGGTGAGAGCCTTTTGAGACACCACCATCCCTTCCCTTGCCATCTGAGAGGGTAAATCTCCCAAAGTCCTAAACCCTAAACCCTAAGAGGAAGAAGAGAAGACGAGGAAGAGGGATCACGCCAAAATGTAAAGCAACGCCTGACAAACACAGAAATCACAGATAATCACTGGGACCATTGTTGATTCCTTTGCATGAGATTTTATTTGAATCTCTCCCCCTCTCCCCTCCCAAAAATCCAGCATACAACAAAAGCGTAGGATGTTTGGGCTCTGATCACTGGACAATTTTACCCTTGCTCACCCTACTCTCTAAATGATCCATTACTAGGCTTTACAGCTAAAGTTTGAGAGAGGGGGGCAACTTGGCCATTTAGGAAAGAACAGGATAGCAGAAAGAGTATGCTTTTTCATTGGTACCCATGGCACTAAATAATGCATTTGGAGAGCTGACTTCTTCCGTTGCCTGCCTACTAGTAGTAGTAGTAGTAGTAGAATACCAACACCGCCACCACCCCACCACAGAACCAGATTCCCCCCCCCCCCCCCCCCCCCCCCCCCCCAAATTCCATGGTGCAGTTTGCCAAAAATTGTCACACAGAGACAAAGAGTCATACCACTACTAGCATTTTCTAATAGTACTAGCATGTGTAATAAATATTTCTTTTTTTGATAGCACAGAATTCCCGTACCATCCGGACTCCAAGAGTCTGATCTGGCCAGGCAGCAAACTGGGGGACAATGAGGATGTCCCTGGCTCCCCACTGGATAAACATGTGTAATAAATCTTTAGGAAAGTCCGAGAGTTCGAATCCTTGTACATACTAGGTCTAGAGCATATCAATTTACCTCAACAAAAGAAAGATGGAGAGCTGTGGGAGGGATTAAAAATATAAGAAAAACAAGAACAGGGACCAAGCGCAAAACTTGCTTCATAAGACCCATTCGGGATTGATTAGGACCAATGGAGAGGATCAATAGTTATAAAAACTAAACCCACAGCTTGGTGCTATAAAGTTGCCTATGTCCTTGGAACATCTGTTGTTCCATCAGAAAGACACACTGGTCAGTTGATTTAACAGAGGAAAGGGATGCTGCCCACTATATTCCATAATGTTATAAGAGATATCTCATAAACCCATAATTTACTATTGTAGGTGGGTACATTGAACTAAATGTCTCCACAAGCTTTCATTCATTTATGTGCAACGTAATAAGCTACAAGAACAAACTACAGAATGCTTCAATCGGTTGTTGAAGCAATGGATTGATGCAACAGGCTTCAACACTTCACACTGAACAAAGTAGTCATGATATTTCACCACTTTGATGGGAATACAAGATTGCAGTGAAAGTGGAATACCCACCATATCACACCTAGAAATGAACCAAACTACAGAAACATGTCCACACAGTCATACACATAGCCACACAGAGAACTAGTGAAATTCTCCTTTATCATTCTTTGGTTTTGAACCAGAAACTTTTACTGACATGAATTACATCTCAGGTACCAATCAGATCTATGCAGATAACTAGTCTTCTATGTCCTGATTTATTTGAAGTAGCATACACGATGATGCTGGTGGTGACTATGATGATGATTGCAATGGTAATTAATGATAACAGCGAAGGTAGATAAACAGCAAAAGGAAAATGACACACATATCAGACGACCAAAGCAGCAAACTTGCCGTGTCTGTATACATTTATGTTGAAATAAGACTAAAAATTCAAACAAAAAAATAAAAGGACGCCAGCATGAGAAATAACACCATCATCAACCTCTGAAATATCAAAAGATTCAAAATAATAATAATAATAACAATAATAATCAAGAGAAATCAGCACAAGCAATAACACCATCACTAACCTCTTGAAATATCAAAATAGATGAATTATGCACCGAAGTATTGGATCAAGTCATCATCATCAAACAGAAAGTCCATATCAGTAGTAGCATCTAACGTGCTTGTTCCTTCAATTCCAAGATGGAAAGGACTGTCAAATCTGAAATCTAATGACAGGCTGTTAATTGGAGAACCAAAGTGATTTTCAACGGGCCTCTCACTTTGAAATGCATCTTTCACATAATGGTTCGCAATCTCATTATCATTGCTATTCAAGCCCATTACATGATCCCCTTCCTGCTGCGGCTTAAGCTGGTCTCCATTAATTGCCACCTGGGTCTGCTGTCCATCATGAGTGGATCCAAGTTCCACAGATGAATTGTAAAAATTATAAGCAGTGCCATGATGCAACTCATTATTTCGGATAACTGGATAAAGCAGGGGCCTCCCATCCACAACCATACTCTGCGTGGGGATTATGTCAGAAGAAGGAAGAGAAGGCAAATGGTTGAACTCAGATGCTGCATGAATAGAGCCCTGAAGATCATTTTCCTGACGCTTCAACGTGACGATTGTATCATTATTCTGTTGGATGTCATGCATCTTGTAAACCACCAACTGACCATCACTATGATTCATGTCAAGTAGTGTAGTTCGAGGATCTTCTTGTAGATGATCGTTGAGAGGCAATGTAGGCTGTTCATCAACGGAAACTGATCTTACATGCTTGTTCGCAGACACTACTGGCTGTAGATCTGTTGGGGTCTCTCTTGCACGAGATCTTTTCCTCCTAGGCTGCTTTTTTCCATGCTCCTTATCTTTGAAAGATTGATGATTGTCATTATGATGATCACCAACTGGTTCTACATCTAACTGTTGATTTCTCCTGTCATCTTTAGATGAAACTGAACCTATACAATCATCAACACCATCAACATCATAATCACTTTCACTACTAAGAGCACCTTTCATCTTTTCACCATGTCCAGGTGCTTCAGTTATGCCAGACATCCCATTATCACTGCTAGGTTGCCGGAGCAGAGATTCTTCTCGACTTAAGACTCCCAACCAAATCGAGCTCTCCTTGGCAGTCATCTTATCCTGCAAGCACTTTGATCGCCTAACAAGCCTCCTAATCTTTGCAATATCAGGTGACATATGCTTGATGACAGCTGTCAACACTCCAACTTTCCACATCTTCTTCAAATCATGTGGCTTCTTGTAAGGAGGAGTCTGCCCCTTTTGCAGCCCCAGTGACACCCACCAATCCTCATCCCCCGAAGGCCACCATGGTGGCGGGACACCCTTTTCCAATGGATACTTGCGCTGGGGTGGATCGCAATGTTGCATTAAGGATGACAGAAGAGACCCTAAGGTTGCATCTTGGAGATCTTGAACAATGCTTTGTGCGTTTGCATTTCGGATATTATCAGCCTCAGCCAGGGCAACACACTCCGCTTCATACTTGGCTATTGCTGCTGGCCCATTCTTATCAAACTTCACCTTCTCTTTCCACCAGGCTCTTATGTTATCTGATGAGCCGCTCACCGGTTTACCCTTCTCAGGGATAATCCCATACACGAACCCACGGGCTTTGCAAACTTCCATCAGCTTCAGCATGTACTTAAGAATCCCATCTTGGGCTCTAGACATTTTCTTTCTGCGAGCCTGATCAGTGGTCGGCTTAGACTTTTGCTTCTCTGCAGCTTCCTGTGCTGCAAGCTTTTGTCTCTCCTTGATCCTCTTAAGCTTAATCCGGTCCCTCCACATTCGCCTCTCCAAATCTTCTGGTTCAATCTCTTCATCGCTGACCTCTTTATCTGCACCGTTACCATAACTTGTATCATCAACTTCAATATCCGAACTGTCACCCAGTGCATCGGCTACCATCATGAGGTTCTCCATTCAAAACTTATCACCACGTACAAACTAAAAGGAAACCTTGGAGCTCTTAAACGTTTCTGGAAGAGCCACACAGTCTGGCTCCTTCTATCGATCGCCCTCCTACTATCCCAAATGGAAAACCACTAAATAAGCTAATTGCAGAATTATACAAAAGGCCAACCACTATTCCGGACAAAAGAAATCCCCCATCCTCTTCGGATCTTTATAAAATCTTCGGCTGCTCCAAAAGAACAATTTATTAACAACTCGGGTTCTCTAAAATTTTGATGGGCGGCAATTATGTAGAGAATTCAAAGCAGCAAGATATCAACACGCCTAACAGAGAATTTTTACAGAAACCCATAAAAACTTGCTAAACTAAAGGCAGTAAAGTCAAGAACTTGTTAGAAGATGCACATCGAGCAATAGAAACGCAAATTGGAGCATCGGGCGTGCATCGATTAGGATAGTCTTACCAAATTATAGCTCCAAACTCCTCGAATTCCCTAAATCCTTTCGATGGAAACCCTGGAATCGCACACGAATGATGGGAACCAGAGTTTTCTATTATCCTCCTCCTCTTTTCTGAAAAACAAAATTGTGTAAAGAACCCATCAAGGGTTTTGCTTGTTGGAGGGAGCACAGGGTATCCCGAAAAAGTCAGGAGGCACGGAAGAGGAGGGCAACACGAAGACGATCACAATAGGGGCAATTTCATCGCCGTCAGCAGGTGGACCAACTAATTTTCGGGCCGCACGGAACTCAAAATTTACCCTTTCTTCGTGTGTGTGTGTGTGAGCATAAAATGGATGGATATATTATTTTATTTTATTTTCCATTTTCACGGACTTTTCCTTTTTTATCCCCTCCGAGCGTAGTAATTTGCCTCGCGTATCTTTTGAAAAAAAATAAAAAAGATTTCATTGAGATCATCAGAGGTTTTCTAATCCAAAGAGAGGGGGAGAGAGGGAGAGAGAGAGAGAGGCAGGAAGGGACTCTTTTTTATTATTAGAAAAAAAAATACATCTAAAGCACGAAAGTATAGTTATACACTTTTCCTATGAAGATCCTTAGATATTCATGCCTTTTAAAAAAATAAAATGTAAATGAGTTAAAGATAAATTACACTCTAATAGTTTCCTATTCAACCCTATTTTCCTTGATCTAGAGGTTACATATGTCGGCAAAAAATAAAGGGCAACAAAAAAAGATCATAACATATGAAAGTAGGGGTATTTTCTGGTCGGTTGGTCTCTCGGTAATAAATATTCAATGGGTTTGGTTTTTGAAATATAAGCATATGACGAACAGATAAGCTGCATTGCTTTATTGGTTGATATGGATACATGATTCGCATTATTAATAGGAGCAATTTTCACCAGCAAAAGAGTGTGAACTAGGAATCGGAGAAATTAATGAGAGTAAAGCAAGGGTGCAGTGGGAATAATATATTGCCATTAAAAAAAATTTGCGGTACACGTAAGCAGTTGATGGCATAATTATAGCCTAATAAATGACCCCAGAGAGAGAGAGAGAGAGAGGGAGAGAGAGAGTCAAAAGGAAAGAAATAAAAAGGAGACGTCTACGTTCAATGCATTTGCCAAATTCAGAGGACACGCACACAAGATGTCGAGGAGGAGGAGAGTAGGAGGCTTGGGCCTCGAACCTAAGATTCTGGCCCACTTCAAATATGGGCCGCCCGTTTTCAGCATTGGGCATTTTCTGTTTTTCTGGATAGGAATGAGAATACAGTCCGTTGGGTGAGCTAAACCACCCCCGAGAGGGGAAAAGAATTGTTAGCGCAGAGAGCTGCTCCTGATCTGTTTTTCACAGTCAGTAGTAAGGTGTTCCAATTCTCTGTAATCCAATCTGCAATGGGCGCACACACCCACACACACACACTCCCACCTCCCTGCATGTCATTATCAACAAGATAATTCATTAAGAAAGCAAAGAGGAATTAGCTTTCTCAGAAGAAAACAACAGCCTTCTTCCAGATTCAGGCCCACCACCCCGCTTTGCCTTTGCCTTTGGCTCTGCCTCTGCCTTCAGCTTTGGCTTCTGGTGGTGATGAAACGTTCAACGCCATACAAGAATCACATCAAAAGCCATCAACCTTGGCCTACTCTCCCCAGGGCCAAAAAAAAAAAAAGGCATCAACCTTGGCCTACACAACTTTGCCTTCCATTTCGCTCGATTACGAGACCACTCCCATGGACTGGCTTTAAGGTCACTCTCCTTTTCCGTTTTTTTATCGAAATTGTCTCGATTGCTTCATTTGGACCTTCAACGAGGTTAGGAGAAATCCATAGGCTCGTCTTTGAAACCAAAAACCAGCTAACTAGAGCAACGAGCCTGCTTTTTACTACAGGTAGTCCAGAATTTTAACATCAAAAAAATAAAAAGACAACTAGATTGAGCAGATGATCTCCATCTATTCTTGTGCCTATGATGCACGGCGTGTGGGTCATCTAAGTCTTCCTTTCGGTCCACAATGCCATAAAGCTTCCACCGTAGGAGCTAGGTATTTCCCGGCATATTGCTGTTGGGACCGTCCTAGCAGGAGGTGTGGTTTGCAGTAGGAGAGAGCACTTTGAATGAGGACTTTATTCTCCAGATATTGGACTGCTTAGAAAACCGTTGAATGAGGACTTTATTCTCCAGATATTGGACTGCTTAGAAAACCGACGAATCGAGTGTGCTAACATACAGCTGGGGGTACAAACATTTAACACTAAAATGATTCCACAGAACCCCTCGAGGGAATTTGGAACATCATTGTCGTAGTTTCTGGAACCCTATGTTGGGGCCTCGTGTGCTTCAGTGTACCACATGAACACCCTGCCTACACCATTCCATAACCGAGCCCATTCTGAATTTACCTTCCTAGAAGGTGAAAGAATCCTTTATTCAGGAGTGCCACTTCAACAGAATACATGATCACAATTGCTTCTAGAAAGCAGAACCAGGGAATTTCATATCCAAATAATTACGTGGAGAGCACAAACAGCATGGAGTCTTTCCTGTGGTTTAAGGATATATCCAAAAGAACTAAAATATCGTACTCAAAAGCCATGCAAAAAACTCTACTTTAAAGAGCTATAAAATAGCATGTGATAGTTTTTGCATAGACTAAAACGAGACCTACACAGAGCCAACATTCATTGATTGCCAGAGACATAATTTAGATCAACAAAATAAAAACCTGCAATTCATCGATTAAACAATGCACACAAATGGGAAATTACACAACATACCAGGCCATCCACCACCTGACAGAAGAAAATTAAAAGGACCTTTTTTCACATCGTCCCTCCTCCAACATCCACTGAGCAAGATATCCTAGAGGCAATCATGAGGGAATGAAGTAGATGGTAGATCATTTTCTACAACATGCTGTCTGTCCTCGCAGGCAACCTCCTAAAGAAGTTAAGTGGAACTGAAGGTAGTTTGTGCCGGAACCTTGGATGCCTTAACACGTAGAAGCCAGCGAGGAGGGCCACTACTCGAAACGGTGTGACATAGAGCACAATTGCAGCAATTAAACAGAAAGTCACAAAAAGAGCCGTTGCTCTTGGGTCTCTCCAACTCAGCAGTGACTGAAACCTCTCTCCTTGCGTTGCCATGTCTCCAACCACAGTTTGGATCCTCCCTGCAATACTCCTCAGACGATCATATCTCATCCTAACAATATCTGATGGCCGAGAAGTAGGAAAGGTGTCAAATTCTTCATCAAGCTCATCAGGATGAACAGCGTCAGCATGAGACAGCCGTATATCCATGTGAGGAGGATGCCTCGGCCTCCATCGGTAGTGCCAAATCCCAATCAAGAAAAGGTAGAGAAAAACAGTGGGCAGTATCAACTCGGGATAAAGGACCAATATTATAAAAAGGATGTGAATTAGAATGGACGTGATGGGGTTTTTCCAATTGCAGATCTGATCAAACCATTTTCCAACTGCAATCAAACCACCTAAAACTCCCATAATCCTGAAAAAATTAGCTTTGCTTCTCCTCATACTCCACATATGTGAATCTACATCCAGCATATACTCCACTACCTCTTTCCTCAACGGAGGCTCAGCGCGGCTTAGCCTCATTGAGACGATCTGAGTAGCCTGGTGCCTCAAACTATCAAGCTGAATGACAGACAGTGGATAAATATAGTGCATTTTAGGCAATAAGGGATGCGTATAAAGATGCAACATGTTGATCAAATAGGAGCACGTGAAGCGAACAGCCAGTTGTATTTCACCTGTCTTCTTCACCCCGGTAGGATGCAAGACCAGGAGTGGATATGAATGTGTATAGACCCGATCCGTTTCAAGTGTTGATAGCCGAATCCTCACCTTCCCAATTTTCGCATCCTTTGTCCCTCCACCACCTTTGTCACCTCCATGTAAATGACCATTATCGAACACGCCTATAGTAACAACAGTGCATGGATCAAAAACCTCCCAAGTGTATTGCTCATTCCATTTCGGAATGGGGCTATCTATGATCGTGCGTGTTCGAACCCATTTCTGCCCATATTTAGCCACGCAGTAAGCATCAGTAGTTCCACGGCCATCCTTTTGCTTCATAGGCATAAGGCCCTGGGCGCTTAAAATTCCCAATTCCAGAACCCCAATGCTCGACTTCCACAACTGCTTGGCAGTTGGCCTCAGATCACTGCTGTAATGGGTTGATTCATCCAGCACGTGATACCCACCATCCAAGCAGATCCTCAGATGAATCCTACTGGCAAATTTAGTCTCCTTTTTATGTTCACCCTCAATAACCACATGCTTTTCAAGATTGAACCACCTAGCATTCACAGGCTTATGGTCTAGCCGCCTAGGCACAGCCTGTAAAGGAATAATACATCTTCCCAAGACTTCATCCTTATTAGGTCCAACTCTATCCTCAATCGTCAGAATCAAGGGCTCCTCAAACGGTTCAGCGACTACAAACATCAGGTCTTCATTCCACATTGGATTGATACTCTTAACTTGAGAAAATTTAGTTCGCAATGCCTGATTCCCAACAACCACCTTCACAAAAGATTCCGGGTACCTGGTCTTATCACTAGGCAGCAAGTCTTGAGCTTCAATCACGTTGACCCTAAGATACCAAAGTTTTGGGGATAGGTATACCTTGGAACGAATGTTTGCAATGCCCTCACCGCTAACTGTTGCAGCATCTGAATGCCACGCATCAGGAAATGCCTCATCAGCTTGAGTTCCCATCCAAACAGCCAGCATCAGCTCTCCCTTCACCTTATCACCCCTTCGATCTTCCAGCCTATACCACTGCGGTGCGAGTGGGCTATCGGGTGGAACACGTTTTGGAACTTCATTGAGATCAAACGCAACTCTTCCCATGAAATCATCTTTCACAAAGTCCTTATCTTTTACCACAACTTCAACTACAGAAGCTTGAATTCGTTCCTTCGAGAAAGCAAATACCTGATTCCATTCAGGGTTGGACTTCTTCTCAAAATGTCGAGTAGTTCCCCTGTAGTTTCCAAGCTTAACTTCAACATATGGATCACAAGAACCAGTAACATCTTTCCCGGGCAAATCCCTAGCTTTAACAACACGAACATAAAGGTATTGCATCTGCTCAACGAGGTCATAGGTACTTGTGAGCTTATCGCCGCTGACACCTCCCCCACCGAGGTGAGGTGAGGTCTCCTTCAGCTTGAAATCTTCAGGTGGTGGAAACCGCTGCATTTTTTATCCTTTACTAAACAAATCTCAAGTAGCTCCAAAATGCCTGAATGTTCAAAAAGAAGAAATGAGAGATCGAAACAGCACGAAAAAAATTCACATGCACCAAATGGGACTTTTAACTTTAACCATCCGACAAGCTTTAAAAATCTACAGCTCAACTGCCATTAGCAATATTTACATGTTTCACAAGAAAGGCAGTCCAAAAGCCCAGACATTATTAAGATGAGTACTGGGAGCTAAGGGATTATAAAATTTTAGATCGTTGGGAACACTTTATGAAAAAGAAACTCATGAACACGACTCAACCCTCTTACGGCGGCACCTAAAAGCCAGGAACTGTATGGACCTGTTAAACCAAAGACAAAGAAATCATAAGTTACAAACAAGAACACTACCCTTTTCAAGTCAAAGAATCCATAAACTCGGAAGCTTTATTACGCTGCTGAGAACAAAGTAAGAATAAAAGCATGACATGGCTGTTGGGGACCTGAGAGGATGGAATCAGCATTCAACCAAGCATAACAAGACCACATGGTTAATCTGAGATAATGCGATTATAGTTTCTTCCGCTTTATTATCTTTCTGGAAACAAAAACCAAAACAGCCAAAATTTTATCTTCTCTTTTACCCTAGTTTTGTTAACAGCCAAAGAAAGATGAGAAAACCATACATAGTCAACACATTCCTGCCACAGAAATTACAGATCTGAATGAAGAAAAGCCTAGTAACTTGAGAGCAGCGGCAACAATCGAAGATCAGGGGTTCAAGCAGAATCTTGATGGCATTCTCCAAGGAATGCAACAGAGACGTGCAAGTGACATCGTTCAAACAAACAGAGAAACATCCGGATTTAGTCTAGAGAGAAAGGAGAAAGCGAAGTTGCTGTAAAGACACTCACCTCCTTTGTCAGCTGAAGGCAGAGAGTTTCTTCAAGTTGCAGCAATGGGAAAAAAAACTATATAAAAAAATGAGAGTAGAAAATAAGATAAAGAATTAAGGGTAGATGAAGAAACAAAAGAAGAAAAAGGGAGATGAAGTGGGTTTGATTGAGAAAGAGAGAGTTTTGCACTGGTGGTGGGAGGAGAGGGGGTGAGATCTGAATCTTAAAAAGGCAAAAGGGAACATACCCACAGGTACTACTGTTCCAATCTTTTACTCCTCTCCTCCTCTTCTTGACCCTTGCTTCTGCTGCCGCTGCTGCTGGATTATTAACCAAACCCCCCCAAAAAAAAACAAAATCCCTCCTTTCTATCAAACAACACCAACGCTAGTTCTCTCTCTCTCTCTCTCTCTCACTGAACAAATACTGCTGCAACTCAAAAGATGGGCTACAAGCAATAACTTATTGCTCGTGCCAATGGAGTTTGGACCCAAAAGAAAAACAGAACAGAAATATAAGAGACTATTGACTACTACTAAAGAAGACGAAAGCAATCCTTTGGCAACGAACGCGGCGAGAGAGAATTTGCGTCTTCAAACCCTAAAATTGGTCACGTAAAATAAATACTATCGGCTTTCAAGGGGCTTCCATTAATAAAAGTCCGCATTTCCTTAATGAACCATTTTATCTTCTTTTTTTTTTTTTTTTTTAAATGTCCTAAATATTTTTCATTTTTCTTATAATCTCTCGAATTTAAGTCTTTTTTCTCCCTCGTTTTTACCAGTTTAAAAAAAAAATAAAAGGACCGGAATCTATGGTATTAGAATCCACATGATTTGACGGCTTTGGATCATGAAAAGAATATCGAATTATTAATATTTAAGGGCTTGGTCATAAATAAGTTGTCTATTTAAATTATTTTTTATATTAATTTTTAAAATTTAAATCTTAAAAAATTAAAATGCAAGGTAAATTTTATATAATTCCATTATTACATATAAATCTATTGTCCATTGAGCTTAAATATTATAAATCATTAAATGATTTATATCTCTTAATTATTCTTAATATAAATAAATGGCTCAAATATAATTAGGACCAGAATTTTAAATTTTGACAAAATTGGCATGGTATTATCAATCTCAAAACATTAAGTATGTGGATCTTGTCCTCCTCTGCATGTACATATATACAAAAATAAAATACATTGGAACATCAAGAATATAGCTAAAAGCTTAAGCTAATAAGATTTCTAGTGCGATTTTTTAAAAAATATAAATAGAAATAGTAATTACGGAGCGGTAGTAGGAGTAGTACGGAATAGTCGGATGGCGAGCAACTTTCACCGACTCAAACGGTCAAAAAGAGAGGAGAGAGAGAGAAAGAGAGATACCGTGCACCCACCCGAATATTTGATTCGAAGGAGCAAATATTCGTGGGAGGGGGACTGTTGTGCTGTACTCTCTCCTTATCTTCTCGTTGCTTTTTTTTTTTTCTTTTTCTCCTTTTTTTTATATTTTATTTCTATTTATTTATATTTATTAAAATTTTTGTGAGAAAGAAGAAGGCGAGCGCCGGTGGCGGGTGCGGTCGTTTTTCTTGGACCGTCACAGACGGCGTCGGTTTGGCGTCGGACACGGCGTTCATTCTCATTTCTTTCTTTTTTTTTTTTTTTACTTTTTAAATTTGGTGGAGCAGGGATCCGTTGTATCCGCATGCATGTGACGTGGATGCTCCAAAATGGGTACGTAGTGGGGTCCACACTTTCTGCTGTCCGTCGTAAATTGTAGCCACACACACAAACACACACGCTCACGCACGCAACAACGCGCCATATTTTGCACACGTACAAAGAGAGACGGGGAAGTGCATGCCAGCTATCTCCCCAACTGGTCCTCCACTCAGGGTTCGCCACGTGTGCCCAATTTCTTTTACCCAGTCTGCCCTATAATTTAAAAGATTAGGAAAAAAAAAAAGAAGAAAATATTGGAATAGATTTGCTCCTGTGGAGAAAGTCATTCATTTCAAGGAAATAATTATTCAATCTATCCCTAGTTATCAAGGAAAAAAAAGTATTGCATGCAGACCTCGTTTGTTCTTGTCTTTTTTTTTTTTTTTTTTGCCCTTTTGAAGGCTTCCAATGCCTCTTTCAAGATGTTGAATTCATCAACTTTTTATACGTAATTTCTTAAATTTAAGGAAAGAAAAATGTCAAAGAAAGATATAAAGTTGGCACATCATCGAATCAAGTTTATTGGATCTAAAATATTATTTAAAAGTTATTTTCTCCACCAGAAAGTCAAAACTTAGGCTATGTGTGTCCTAGTTTTTATATATATAGCTTAGGTGGGCTATCGCACATGATGCGAGTGAAATATTATGCAAATATCAAACTAATGAGTTGAAAAAAAAAATAATATAACTTTTAAACACCCGGGAGCACGTATCACATTTGTTCGACTTTCCAATAATTATTTATAAAGGAGTTGTAAAATCAAAGAAATTAACTGGGCGTACTAACCATGTTAGTTTCTTTACTAAAACAAAGTATGTCTAAGCCGTGACTTTGTGAAGGCGCCATCTCAACTTTTTCATTTTCTGTCGGAGGTTTATTTCTGACATTTAGAGTATCAAATACATTGTCGTTCTGATAACTTCATGATTTCCAACAAAAAAGTGGTTTCAAGCAGATGTTCATTTAGTGAATAATAATGAAACATACATTTTGTATAAAACTGGAGCATCAATCCATTTTCGTTGCTGTCGGTGCGTTGTATGGTAGTAGGACATGGGTAAGTTTAGCAAAAGTGCACTAAAAGCAAATCTTAGGGATGTTCTTTTCTCTCTCCAATTTATTGTGTTTTTTTTTATTTTCCCGGTTGAATTTATATAGGAAGAAGGGGAAAACCACGCGAAAAGATTTTAGGGTTTTTATATAAGAAGAGCACTAAGCTAACCCCATCTAAATTATCGTCAAATGACATAAATCCAACTAAATGACATAAATCCAGCTCAATAATGCATGACTGCACTTGTTTAATTGAACCTTTCTTTTCTTTTCCTGATTGGTCGACTGGGGAGAAGAAGACCACCCAGCTCTTAAATTACATTTAAAGAAGGGCCTTTGCTCATGCCATGAAAAAAAAAAAGAAAAAGAAAAAAGAAAAAAACCTCTCTTCTGGGCAGAAAAGAAATCAGTAAATGTAAGCTGTTGGTGGATTCTAACTATCTCTTTTCCATAGCAGGCAAGAAAAGCCCTTCATGTTGTCAAGCTTTTAACTACGGCGGCCCATTGGGCTCCATCCAGGCCCATCCCAAAAACCTTCCCAACACACACACACACACACACACACAATTTTATATCATCTTGATGTTTTTACGATGTGCAAATAGCTTACTCTCTTTAATATTTCCCATACAGCTAACTAAATGCTAATCAAAGCATTTCAGACTCATCACAGCATATATGGCATTTCGGATCATATATTACAAAGGACGAACGAGTCTCCCCCCTATCAAAAGTGCCCTGATCTTTTATATTCCTGAAATAATATTATGTTATAACTATTATTATTTGAGAAAAAAGTTTCGTCCAACCTGCTGGTGATAATTATTCACACTAATTCTAATGCCACTACCATTTTCTATGAAATCGTTGCTACAATCATGCGTCTACAGCTAACCAATCAATAAAGATTTATTATTTCCCAAAGAAAATATAAAATTTGAAGATTTTGAGCTGGCCTGACCTTGTCTCTGATAAATCACTAACATCGAGGTTGATATGGGTGAAGAATCCTTGACATGAAGCTAAAACTTCTTAACATGAACTGGGGCTCCCTGCTTCATTCCAGATTCAAGCATTGCTTCAAGAAGTGCGACGTCTCGAGCACCTTCCACAAAAGAGCTCCGGGATTCAGCTTCATAACTACTCCCTTTCTGCACAAAGCAGCACACACGATCAGGACATGGCCCTGCTAAAGCTAAGGTGCAGCACAGAAGGGTGTCAAAGCCATACAATCCATACGAACCCAAATGGGTAGATGATAGATATTCCAGTGAATTATCTAATTTCAAGATCAATCATGGGGAATTTCGGTGACTGAATTAAGTTATGACACAATTAACTCATCAAAGAGACCAGATCATGAATATGAAACGGGAGTAAGAGGACACAAAATCGGGCAGGCATAAATCAAGTGGAGCAGGGATGAACAAATACCATAAGCTTGATTAACTCACGTTAAGGGTAGTATCCCAATGGTGACGTTCACCATAGAAAGCAAAAATAAGGAAATATGTGATTTTTCGTGAGAGAACATCTTCGTAAGTTTGGATATATATATATATTGCATGTTTACTTGTTATTAGTAAGTCATTTGTTCAAATAGGCAATTATTCGCATCAAAGTTGAGTCCTAGGTTGCAATATATAGTAAGTTTTGACTTTACTTACAGGAGATTTGATCAATCTAGCAATAGTATTCAATTCTACTTAGGTTACTGTATTGGTTGGGATTGTTTTCAGAAAGATATTGCTTGGCTAGCAGGTATTCAAGAGTCTCATAAGGATGCTTCTAACCATACGAATTGGTGATGGAATGAATGAAACCATGAAAATTTTGATAATTGTACATGTCCATGGTGATCACATCTCTCTCTCTTCCTTTTACTTTGCTTGTTGCCAAGAATTTACAGCAACCTTCTCAATCGGATTAGCCCTTATCTTCCAATCTAATCTCAATTAAAATAGAGAAAGACTCTTTTCTAGCCCTAATCCTACTTTCAACTTGAGCCAAAACTCTACAGTTCCTTCCTTTGCTAAACCTAAGACTACCAAAGCCTCATATACAGAATATTTGTATCTGTCCTGCACCACCCAATGAGTTACTTGCATATATGCTTAAGAGCAGGGTTTCCACGCCCAAAAGGGTGGACTCTGGTTCACAAAGCTTCCCGCTTTGCAAGTGTTGGGGAAGGAACGTTTATCATGTGACACATGCTTGAATCAGGTTATGAGGACCAACAAGGACAAAAAAATGTTCAGGGGATCAATGAAAATTAAAAAGTACACGAACAGTCAAGTTGATGGATAACGAGCTTCCATCGGGAAAAATGAATGTGTATATGGCAGAAATAACATCAGACAATACCTTAAGGGTGGCCTGGGACACATCATGTGCAAACATTTTTAATTCTTCAGTGACCCCAATGAAAGGGTAGAAGGAATATTTACTTTGCCCATTAGCATCATGAAGTGAAACCTGTGAAATGATTGTAATTACAATTTGCAAAACATTATAGTCCCTTGCTTTTACAAAGAAAAGAACTTTCCAAGTTAGTACAAACAGAAATCCTCACAGAGTAAATTTTCAGCATACCAGGTAACCATGCTTCCCATCTTTGTTGCCACGCTCAATCTGCAGCGTTCCTTTTAAGCAAGCAACACGCCAGAGTATCTGGAAGCATTAAACACGGTAAGTCACAAAACAATAATTCAAGAAACATGCAAAAACTTCGATAAAACAATCTATTTATAACATGCCTTTGGTGATCTTGTGGAAACCACCATCACAAAAACTCCAGAACATCCATTCTCCAGTTGGCTAAAGATGCACAGAAACTATTAGTATCAAAGTTCCAGTTGTTTCAATGTAAAAATCTATGGAGAACAAATTAACTTAACAAACTTACAAAACAGAGGATATGGTATCTGGTGGAGGCAAAGTCATATCTACATGAGAGGTCATAGCTGAGACTGAAATCACTTCACATCCAGCAAGCTTCAGACAAACAATAGAATTCACAGAGGATTAAAATTATCCAAATACACGTGCTACAAAATGTTCAATTCATGTGATACGTCATACGTGATGAATTATTTTTTCAACATGGCTGGAGCAAGATCTAGTCTTGAGTTGAAAAGGTATAACATAATGCTCATGACAACAGTAGTCTGCTAACTGGCCGTTCCTCTTTCTTCCAAACTAAAATTATACCAGCACCATCACAATGAAATGGTAATTTAAGATTCTGCTTAACCTATGAGCAACTTCCTTAAGGATTTCTTATGTAAGTCAAATTGCCATTGATGCATTTGAGAGGGAAAATTAAGGCCTTTTTTCCAAATTTATTTTGTACACTTAATCAAGGTTAAATAGTAGGTGGCACCGAAACTATTCCATAACATGTGGCGCCAATTTTATACAGCAGCCCCATATGACACTGCTGTCTAGGGTGTGTAAACATAATTCAAGTTGGGTCAGATCACAAAAAACCAATATAAATCAACCCTTTGCAAGATAATCATTTAGCAAAGTGCCAAAGTAGAGCTCCAAAGAATTGTAGCAAACTGAACCAATATAACTTGGCTCAGCTCAATCTTGTTTTAGGTTTCTATAATTAAATATTAATAAATTATTAAAAATAGGACTACTAATTTCTTCATTTTGTCAACAGACATCTGGATTTCCAGACAAATTGTGCAGCTGTTACAAATAGTTCACATTAAATTAAAAGAATAAATTCACACAAAATAGTTCAACAAGTAATTAGGACACAACAATACTTGAACAAATTTTTTACTACCGCTTCGATGCTTGAACAGTTGAAGCAATTCACAGAATACAACTCAACATCTAGCAAATATTCCTAAAAAAGATGAGGATTATATGTCTAAAGTTTTTGCAATCAAGCATGAGAAACAAAATGAGCTTACCATCCTCAGTCCTGCAACAAAATGTACCCCCATATCTAGAACAAAGCCACCCTGCCACAAGGAAAGCACTTGTTTGCTCAAGAGTATTTGTAATGGCTAGTTCAAGTCCCATAGCAATTGGAGGGAATTCATTGCACTGACAATCGAACGTGACATAATAGATACTAGAAATCTAGAAGCTTCAAAAAAAAAAAAAAAAAAAAAAAAGGAGAGCAAATGTACTTATATTTGTATCAAATATAGTAGTTAGATTCCTAACATTTTCCCCTGGCAGCAATGTAAACAACACCTAATAAACAATTCATGAAAGATGAGATCATTTCTTTCTTTCCTTTAAACTTCTAGCTAATCAGTACTTCTTGCATCAAGTTATAGCAATTTGGTGGTTGAGACCGCATCCTTTCTACAAAATAGTAATTTAGCACATACAGTAAAGTTGCGCCTCCAGGAGCTTGAAAAGTAAGGATTTGAACTGTTCATTGACCCTTCAACAATAACTTGGATGCTCAGCATATCGCCAATATCGGCCATCAATTTTCTCCCCTGAAATTAATAATGATATGGAAGAAGCTAGACAATGTGAACCATGCAAAAGAATATATTTATATTTCACCAGTACCTCAACAAAAGCAGTTTCAAATCGATAATTTTCTGCAACAGCCCATATTGGTTGACAAGGGAAACTGGCAGGAAGAGAATTGTAGCAAGACAGAGCAGTTTCAATCTCACAAATTGCTGCATCATTATATCAGCAATAACTTGTCTACATCAATTCAATACAGGTTCATCACAAATTTCAGAAATAAAAAGGAATCTACTCACAAAAAAAATAAATAAATAAAAAAAATCATATAGCCAGTTTTTCCAGGTTCAAGGAGCCCCGCCCAGTGGCCCTAACTCGTACTTACACAAAAGTTCGCATTCTTTGCCTCGATGTATATATATTCCACATAGACAACTCAACAGTATCAAACAAAATGAATAATGGAAAAAATTACACATTCATCAACTTCCTAGGTCCGGGTCTTCTTCAAAATTTAATTTGACAACTTTATTTTTCCTGTTTTAGTGGCTGGGCTCATAAAAGATTAAACAAGTGAAAAATGAAAATATCGATGAATTTCTTTCATGAACAATGGTATATAACAGGCTGCAGAATTCATTTCAATACAATAAAAACCACACAAAACTTACAAGTTGCAGCCGGTTTTTCTTCAAATTCGCCACAATAGCCGAGCAAACCATAAGCATGCCCAAAAGGGAAAATTTACTATTAGTATGGAAGTTATGAATACTGAAGAAGAAAACAACAAACGATATTTATTTACCAAAAGAAAAAATATATATATTTTTTTATGTTTTGATATTGTTTAGACAAATAAATTACCTTGAAGGACATGCTTCCCAGCGTTCAGCAGCTTCAGTGAGATATCAACCTGGATAAATTCTTCCACCTTTAGCGACAAAGCTAATTTGCAAAATTATGAGCCAGCTATAGTTGTGAGATTAAAATTTCTAGTCTTAAATAATTCTGTAAAATCTAGGAGAAAAAGCATCAAGACTCCAAGGCCAATGTTACTGAAAGTCAGCTCAATTGCCCCTGAAGGGCCGGGAGTCCTATTAGGATGAAACATCTCACCGACATACAACATATCCAGTGAAATGTTACTGGGAAACCAAGTTATAATGTAAAACTGAGGACGGGCACTTCAGAAGCAAAACAAAGTTTAGTCAGCCTTATAGGCATCTAATGATCAAGAAATTCCTTGAACCCTCTCACATGGCAGAACTCGGCAAACAAAAAACACAGATGCATATCAGCAGCTAGGATGCGCTACGTCACTAGTCCGAAGCTTGGCAGGGTTCACTCCCCTCATTTCTCAATAACTCTTCCTTACGAGTCAGCTTTCAGCCACCCTATAGGGAACATAACTGCTGAGAATCTGTCATCGGTTTGGGACTTATTATTCTGGTGCTTAAAGCATATGCTGGGCTACTCCTCCCATTAACAATTGTTTTTGAGGTGGAACCTTAACATGGTATCAGAGCATGGATCTATTTCTGTTTTGTTGCTGAACTCCTCACTACAGGAAAGGAACTACGTAGCCATCTGTTTGGCACACCATTTCCACACTCTAACCACTTCAATCCCACTTCTAAAACTGTTTGGCACTCCATTGGCAGGGCGCGTCCAGGCGTTGGAGACCAAATGAGGGAGTTCCTTTTATCAAAAATAGCCAAATGCAAAATCTAAGCTCGTGGGAAGTAAGTAATTTATCATTTTAATTAATTCATCTAACACGCTGAACATGTGCAGTTAGATTATTATTATATCCTATTCAATCCTCCCACTTGCAGTAAAGGCAGTGTTCAATCTTTCATCAACTCGATTCTATTAACAGTTCAATTTTTATGTGCACACAAATATCAAAAGCGTGCTTGCCTGCACGGATCTATTGAGAAGATGTGTATATAAAATAAAAAATAAATGTGATAAGCATACGAAATAAAAATTAATATATTCAGAGAAAGGAAACCTGAGTCTGTCCAGCAAGAACGACTGCAACAGCAAGGATGGAATTATCGTGAATGATTTCATCAAGGCCAGACTCTCCCCACTTGCATTCTACATTCGGAAAATGCACCCTAGCAAGTTCAACAGCACCTCTCGCCGATTCCTGCACAAAAGTAAGAAGAAGAATATTTTAAGAAGGTAGATAGAACGCAGGAAGAGAAGGCATGAGAGGGTAAGGTAAGGTTGCCTCAGAACGGCTCCAAATTGCTCCGAGGATAACGAGATCAGAGATCTCCGCTAATCGGGGAATGTACTGACTTCTGACAAAGATGCCAGCGCCAAGAATGGCGATCTGGGGTGGCTTCGACGACATCTCCTGATCTGTGCGCTGATCCGGATTCTCCTCCAATTTCCAATCTGTGGAAGAGGTACTCAGAATTTACAAGATGAGAAACGACGGAGAATTGCTCCGAGTGCGGTACACTGACTGTGGTAGTGGTGGTGGTGGGGAAAATCTTTCTTCATGTTAAAAGCCTACCGATCAAAGGAAATAATGTGGAAGCAGTGGAGAGGGCGCCGGGCAGGGGATTGAAAGCGGAGTTTGTTTGGTGCGTGCGGGAAGACAGAAACGGAGTCAAGAACCGGAAAGTCCCCCGGAGAAATCCATCCAATCAACAAAACATGAGGCAGGGGATTTTCATTGCTCCCTGAAGAGTTGTTACTTCAGAAATAACTCGAAACTAAAATTTAAGCTCTTTTTTTTTTTTTTTTTGCCTCTTTTCCTGTTAACTTAAGCATGAGAAGGAAAAAAAAAGAAAAAGAAAAAAGCTTTATTCCACGTACGAATCCTAACATCCCTAGATAGAATAGTTGAGCTCCATTTTTCCCCTCTAATCGTTAGGCTTGTGATTTTCCCTCCCCCCCCCCCCCCCCCCCCCCCCCCCCCCAAAAGTTAGCTAAGCTAAAGAATTATTTTGATGTTGACAAGGAGACCTGAAAAATTGACACTTGTCCACCGCATAAATTATGAACGCGAGACCCCATTTGAGGAAAGAGTCGATTCAATCTCAATCGGTGCTCATTTCAAATTTCATGTGCATAGCTTAAAAAAGACAAAAAGAAAATTGGACTAAAGCCCCCTTTCCATGAAAATACGCGCAAGTCATTTTTCAGGTGATAATTTAATGAACCATTGATCCTTGGCGTTGGGGAGGGGAGGCGCTGTTCACAACACAAATCAGATCACAAGATCCAAAAATTGAATGAGAACTCGTCTAGGCTTGGTATAGCAGTGAAAGATCTCAGTGCAAATCATCTGCTGCAATATCAAATGTTATTTGATAAGGGGCCAACAACAGTTTCAACTTGCAAACACAATCACCAAATCACTACCCCTGATCAAACACAGGGAGAATGCTTAAGATCTAGGGCTCCAGTAAGGGAGGCGCATGATCCAACAAATCTACTCGACCTCATTTTAGGGGGTTTCAAAAGCTTGCGCCCTCACCAAACTTGAACCAACGAGCTTGCGGGGGGGAAAAGTCGTATCCGATGCAGGAACACCTGCATGCGGCTCAGAATGTAGTACATTCACCAGATATAACAATCAATGCAAATCTCTCCTCTGCGGTACTCGATTTCATCACAGGCCTACACTCATGCTTTATCCTTATTAGATACCAGGAAAACAAATAAAAAACACAATGCCTTTTATGATGACACGCTCAATTTTTATAATCAAACAGTAACTGTACGAGGGTCATTTGTGCATATCCTTGCCAGCTGCTGCGCCAGATGGTGCAGCGACAATCCCGACCCTTCATCTAATTTATTTTCCCCTACAAAATTACTTTTGGAGGGTCCAAATCGCCATTTCACCATGCAATGATTGGGGAGAGTCCAGACTGACTAATGAATATTTCAGCAACATTCTTACGGGATGAGCCTGAAGACAAAAATGGGACTATGAAGGTCAATAAAGTTATCCTTTGATTCCAGTGACTGGATGTATATGGTCTCTCTGGGTTCTTCATTCACTCCACTTTGTGTAGCATACTCCAAGGCCATCTCATAATCCACCTGCATGAGAACCAAAAGATGGACATTAACTGCAGGATGCAGGGCAGCCTACATCATTCTAGTCGATACAGGGCAGCAAGCTCTACAAATTTTAAGATTTTATCATATATTTTCTCCCTCATTCTTGTCTTTCTATTCTATCCCTTTTCAACCGCTCCTCGTCCTCAATAAAATTACTCTCTTACTTAGTGCCCCCACAGAAATGAAATTTGCCTAACAATTTTCTCAAAAATGGCAACTGCAGCTGCTTTTCAAACTTCTTAATATCCACGAACATCAATGCCATTTGAATTTGTTAAAGGAACAGATTCAGAATGAGTGAAAATCACCTGCTGAACATGCTGACCAAGTTTTTCGCTCAATGTGTCTTGTGTAATCACACGAGCCGACACTTCCTTTAGCAAGTCGGCATCGTCTTCATCGTAGCGCTTCTTTTTTGATGCATGCAAGTTTGCCATATCTTTCAAGACATTATAAACTGCCCCTGTAGCATCGGGGATGTACCTGCAAATTAACGGAAATCCGGTTCGGACTTAGCTGAGACTGAAAAAGATGCCCACTTCCTGAACTCATGAGACCAATGGGCGGTTGGAAATTACTTGCTTAAATTTCTTTTCCTCTCCTGCTGCTCACGAGCCTGAATTCTCTTCACTATTTTGGTTTTTAGCTGGACACAGCACTGTTGAATGGCAGACTGAAAAGGAGATTTTGTTAGGCCCACTCGATATTTTAGTAGCTGGATGGAGTTTTGGAACAGAAAAACACCCACCTTGACAGCAGAAGCAATCTCACTTATATCATCTCCAATATATTCCTTTCCAGTCCCTTTAAAGGGAATCTTAGTACTCACGATGCTAACAAAGACGCCTATTTTATCTTGCATCTGGTTGATCTTGTAACTATTCCAACTGAAAAGGATGCTTCAGTTTTGCTTCTTAGATATTGCAACTTGTTTATTGCCAAAAGACAACAACATTAACTTCTAAATGCTATACCCAACAAAACCAAAATAAGGGAAAAAAAAGAGAATGCGTTCTGTCACATTTCTTACTTGATTCTCTTCAATGCAGTCCGGGTAACAACATCACCACCTTGCTCAAAAAGCAGAGGAATCCGGTTTGCAAACCGAAAAATATTCAGGCCCTACAATTTAACTTGGCGTAAAAGCTAGTCACAAGAAGGCTGATTTCCAAGAGAGGATGAACCACATTCTGACCACTTCAGTACTCAACAAATAATAACTATAGGGAGGCTCCAAAAGATAGTCGCTTTATATGTAAACATATATGCTCCTTGAATAGACACCCAATTAAGCATATGGGAATGCATGTATTAAAAGATGATTGAACAATAGGCCACAGACGGCAGATAGATTCATACATAAAATTGTTGATTAAAAACCAGTGAAACGTCTAATGTTCTGTTCCTAATTAGATGAAGAAGATACCCGTTCCAATCTTCAAATATTTGACTATCCCAAAGTAGAAAGTATATTTCAATCTTCATAAATTTTTTAAGGTGCGAATGCACTTTATATAAACATATGCAGGAGTCAAATGTGCGAGCAGTATATGCATGATAATGACAAAACAGCAATGCAATACTTTGCTCGTCAACAAACCTTTGGCATGGGAAACAGGCCCAAATCATTATTGGAGTGCCTAAACAAAGGGGGAGCCTGCGCCTCCTCTCCCACCCCACCCCCCACATCAAGAATATCCCAAGCAAGCCACATAAGAAGAATTCAAAAGACTTAGTTTGAGATTCCAGATTATTGTTTGCCTGTGAAATTATAACAGAAATACGTACCTGCTTTACATCTTTTCCACCTACACTAACTCCAGCTTCCACAATAAATGGATGGCCTTCAAAAACTTGAGCACTGTAGATAATGATCGACACAAAAATCAAACTAGCAAAAATGCTTTAATGGGTAGCTAGACTTATACTCCAATGTCTTCACCAAAACAAAGATTTATGTTCCCATTTTACATACGAGCCAGGTTACAACAAAATTTTGATTGTAGCAGATCTAGAAGCTTAAATAAAATATACAACCTGCCTGAATAAGTTGCAACCATGTCTGGATGCAGCTCCTTTATAATTCCAAGACGAAGATTGTATTCTCCTGCAGGACTAAGACACTGCAAATAGTTTCCAAGTAATGCACCAAATTACATGAGAATGTGCAGGCATATTGATATTAAATGTAAATGAAAACATATATATAACACAAGAAAAAAGTAACAAGTTGTGCAAAGCCAAAGCAGCTTACATCACCGCTGGGGTCATCAAACTTAGCTTGACGAAACAACTGATGAATGCGAACTATTTGTTGAGAAGTTAGGGATTTAACGGCCATTTTTGGGCTGAAGTCTGGACCCATTTCTCCTATAAGAAAAAGAAGACGAAGAACCATCAAATCGGAAGCAGTTCAAACAGTAGTATCAAAATTGTATACGAAAGCATGAATTTGAGGGGGGAAAAAGCAAATTGTTCATATTCCAGCCACATCCAAATGGCTGAGAACTATTGAAAAAATGAGTCATGATAAAATGGCTACAATCCCCAAGTGTGGAGTATGGTAATGAAAATCAGAAAATACAAACTTTATAATAAAACTGGGCATCTCAAACAAGAAAAGAAAACTACGGCGTCAAGTTTATAGTTAAAGGTGAATCATGTCATTAAGGAAATTCAAGCACACATTAAGCAACAGGCAATAGTTTGAATTTGATCCCATGATTCCCAACCCTAGAGGTTTGACTACTGGCCTTGGGATGTTGTGAAATTAAGCTGCCATATAGCAGAACATCTAACTTCCATGGGAAGAACCGAAGCCTGACCAAAGGATTAGGCTTGAGATTTAACATAGATGAATGTTTCTTCAACTAATGAGATGTGTTGCAATGTTAGTCTCATTTTAGATGGCCGATATATTACCAAATAAGTAATCTTAAATAAGGAATAACATGATGCGTAGAATAAATAAAACAACTTAGGAAATTTCACAGCCCCATGGGCTTGCTGCTGCAATAAAGAGAATTTGTAAATACTTTCATCCTTGAAGCTTTAAGCAGGTTAGAACTTTATGCAACGTAGATGTTGCAGACCAAGACAATATAATTCTTTGACTCATGCTTCCAGTAACTATATTCCTCTTGCACATTCTTACCAATTAGGCGTTCAGCATAAGGCTTTCCTATATTTACAAATTCATGCTGAAGAAACTGCAAAAGGTTCTGTTTTGAAGTTTCTGCAATCAGGCGTTTGATGAGTAGTAAATCAACAGATGAAGGATGGTGCTTTGTCTCAAGAGGGACTGGAGGCATTATATCCGTTCTTCGAGCAAATTTGATAGTGACATTTTTACTACATGGAAAAGAAACTGCCATTACTTAAATGTACATTATGGTGGATTTGAAGGCAAGAAGCAAGAGGCAGGAGGAGGGGGGGAGAGAGAGAGAGAGAGGATACTCAGATGTGTCCGATACATATTTAAAAAGAAATTGCGCATAGGGGGTGATGACTGCCATTTGACGCATATAATGCAATATCTTCGACTGCAAGAGCCAATATGGAAAAGGGAAATTGATAAAATATAACAATCTAAAAGACTATTTTAACCATCTGTTCAAAAGGAACCAAAAAACTCATTATGTAACAGTTTTATATTAGTCAAGGAAATGAACTGCATAATACGATTTTGGGCGAGGAGATCTTAACTACATACGCGATAAGTGGTCCAGTTCCCTTCAATAACAACTTGAATTTCAGCACCATGCCAGCGTTCCTTATTGTCCCGTTTTTCATGTAAATGAATGTTAGGTATGTTCCTGAAAATTAAATGAATCACCACTTGTACATGAGAAACGAGAAAGAATTAAGTATACCACATCAAGCCCCCTGAGAAATTGTTCTCATTCTTTATGTTTCCATACCTATGTATATCTATGTCCAGCCTGCAGAACGAAATATAGTTTTGTCCCCTCATTGATGATAAGATTTCTATAGGAAGTCCAGTGCTCATCTTGGACCAAATTAGCGCCTGCACTAGTACTCACAGATCAAATATTTATGTCCCATATGCCATGATAAATCAAAAGAATCACCACAGAAACTAAATTGTGAAATTGAGCTCAGTGTCATGCAGCATTAAAACTGGGAAAGCTTTGTCTGCCAGCATCTAACAGAAGAATCACCCCAATAAAACAGATGGAAGAAATTTTGGCATTGAGAGAGAAAGCTGGCACCTTTGTAACTGTAGTATTTTTAGCAAATGCTACAAATCTGAAAAGACATTTAATTTAGAATTTGTCTAGCTATTACCATTTTCGCACCAAGTCCAAACTTCCCACGTGTCTGCCTCAAGCCATATTTGGTCCCAGAGAGAACTGCATGAACAAAGACACTTGTAGCAATAGAAAATATAACTGATATTATAACCTTTGGAAATAACATTTTTAGCAATTTTTCAAATCCTGTAAATATTACGGAGAAAATTCATGGAATGTAAAAATCAAATCACTTTAAAACCTCGTCCAAACATATTTGGTATGTCATCATGTGTCATCCCTCTTCCATTATCCTACATACGAGAGAATTACAAATCATAACAGTTCAATATCTTAAAAACCATTTGTAACTGCTTTGGATCCACTCAAAGTTATCCAATATATAAATCAAATGAGGATCAATGCATTAAAATATTACTATGCCAATAGCAAAATGATATGGCTGCAGAATCACACCTTGCAAATTACTCTGAAAAATGACGCCTCACCTCGACCCTTAATGGCCTTTGGAGCTGGAGCGTCCTTTACTTTCTTCCCAAGTGCAGCATTCTTTGCTTGAATTTCTTGATTATGAGCTTCCTTGGCCAATCGTTTCTAAAAGGAGATGAAAGAACTGTAACAAAATTAACTTGAAGAAAATCAAAGAACTCAGACTATTTGTGATCCAAATTTCCTAGTTTTCTGATTCTCGAAAGAAACAAAAATTTAGCAACCATTTAAATAACAAACAACAAATAACCATCCAATAAGATTCAAACCAAGCAAGGCCTAGCATAATCATCCACCAAAACATCAAATTCAATTACCATTTCTATAGATCTTTATAAAATGATGCCACATTTTTAACAAAAATGAACAAAATGTACACATCTAGCACGCATACCTCACGAGCCTTTGCTGTCTCAAAATCATCATAGAGTGCCTCATCAACACGTTCACGGTCAACTAGTCCAATCATGGAATTAAATTTGCTTCTCCCTATTTCTTCACTACACAAAAGATTTAGTTGACATAAACGCATTGTATGCATGTTCAACTAAGACATAAGACTTTTTCTAGTAAAGAGTATGTAGATATTCATTCTACCCAATTGCATAAACATAAACGCTTACATAGTTATTTCTACCACTGGAAGCTCAGACATTGACTCTGCAGAATCAAGCGAATTTTCAACAAGTTCTCTCACAGTAGTATACAGGGATTTACCAGGCTGAAATTCATAGAAGTACTATAAGCCAAGTGGGATTTCAAAAAAGAAAGAGAAAATCCAAAAGCAAACAAACAAAAGTTTGCAGTAGAACTCTCATTCTACGTTTTGAAGTTCATACGTTCTGGGATACATATTCAATTACGTATATTATTAACTGCTCGGTTCAGATTGTCTATGTTTCAATGAATGCTGAGCAACCTTCATAAAGTATTAAAGAAGGAATACCCGTTCAAATTATTCACAATGCTTTTGAAAATTTTCAATATTACAGGCATTGGGGGGACCTATTTCATATGGATTCAGGAGACTAGTTTATAGCTTTAAATGAGTGCAGTCAAATTCAAGCACTGCCTGTTGCTTGGTATAGAAAAAATACGAAAACCACTTTGTGCTTGATTGGTCATATATCTATTACCAGAATAGCACCAAAAAAAAAAGAAGAAGCAACACATAGCATCAAAATTAATCAAGAAGTAGATCGCGGGAAGACAACGTGAACATGTACTGCACATAAATGGGAAAGGGGGTCACAACACAACTATAAAAGCAAAACAGTAAATCCTGCAGAAAGCTTACATTGTCAAACCCAGCAATGTTCTTATTCTCTGCAAAGAACTCCGCCGGAGACTCTGCAGAAACCAATTAATCACTTGAGATAGATAGCATAATAATGTTTCACTTTCCCCAAATTATTTACGCCTCCAAATCAGGGTGAAATAAAGAAGTAAAGAGAAATGCGAAATGTGTAATAGGGGAACTCACTCTGCTTCAGAG
The DNA here is from genome assembly GCA_034195605.1 of Santalum album. Lineage (NCBI taxonomy): Eukaryota > Viridiplantae > Streptophyta > Magnoliopsida > Santalales > Santalaceae > Santalum > Santalum album. The sequence continues at coordinate 16,725,019 of CM067264.1, read as the reverse complement.
CGCTTTCTTTAGAAGACTTTCTGGGGGTTTTGCATTTGCCTTTCCTCGGTTCGTTCGGACTTTCAGTGCTACCTCCAGGTTCCATGAAAATCCCGAGAAGCTTCAAAAGGGAGGAAGAAGAACTAGGGTTCGAATCGAATGATCCAAGGACGCAACGAAGCTGCTGCTGGAGTCAGTGAAGAAGAACTAGGGTTTGAGCCGAATGATCCAAGAACGCGACGAAGCTGCTGCTGTGTCAGTTGAAAGGAGGAGCTCTCTGTCATCAACGGACTGAAGATTTTGAGGGAAAAAAAAAAAGAAAAGAAAAAGGAACGATTACTACCGTGCGGTGTAAAACATGCAAGTTTATGGTGTGTTTACCACTGCCTGTGGGTTCTATGCATATATATTATGAGTTTACGTTGTACGGTGTGACATTTAAATGTGTATATAAATTTACTAAAATTATGTGATTTTGATGAAAAGTATATTATATTTTAAAATTATTTATTAAAATGACGTTATTTTGAGACGGTTCTAATATTATTAAGTAAAGTGTCGCACTATATATAGTGCAATCTAATTGTGTATAAAAGTATTTCAAACTAGCATCATTTTAATAAATGATTTTAAAAATATAGTCTATTTTTGTCGAAACAAAATAATTTTGGGACCTTTTTATAAATAATTACGTAAATTTTCACACCGTATATATATCTCCATGACATGCCGTCCAATAATTATTAGTTTAGGGGTAATGAAAGATTTTCGAGTGAAGGAAATAGGTAAGCAAATTAGTTGCATCGCATTATAACAGAGCTGATCATCTTTTCTTAACTCTGTGTATCGCTTCTCTCTAACATTAGTGGGATAACTTTCTTCTCCTTATTATTATTATTATTACTATTTTTTTTGGTTTCTTTCGGCTTTTGTCCCTTGCTCAAGAAAAATAAAATAAATAAATCTTACATGGCAGTATCTCATTCTTAAGTACAACTCCTTTTCTCATTCCCTTGAGCAGTCCAAAAGCTCCATTTTTCTCTACTAATTCCTATTTCAGAACCAACGTAGATACGGTAATTCCTCACTGCCAGCAAATGTGATCGATTCAGCAAAATCATCACGTACTGAACCGACAAAAACAAAATAAACAAATACATGAGTTATATCAGTATACCATCCAATGAGGATACAACACAAGGAACCGGATTTTCTTTAGATGGGTTGCGATTGAATAGCGGTGTATGAAAACATATCTTTGGAACATCTTAAAGCGCTCGTGGTATCATTATGAATATACAAACCAAAACTACGAAAGCCTAAGGAAACTTCAACACCAGCTAGGTCTAGAGAAAAGTGATGAGCATTACCCTCGTGCATAACCTCCATACCCAAGTTAGTACAATTAGCGACACCAACCCAAATTTGTCGAAACTATGGGATGTCAAAATGCATTGATAGGGAAGCATTCCCCCTTAGAGGGAAGCACCTGCTTGAGTGGTGGTGGACGAAGCGGAAGTGAGAATACCGGCTTGAGTAACGCAAACATTAGTGAGAATCCAATGGCTAAAAATGTAAGGGTTAGTCTGTGTGTGCAGTCCGGAGTGCAGCTTCTCAATTTTGTTATTTTTGATAAATTTTTGAATAATTTGAACTGGAAATAAAATATAAAAATACATATATATATATATATATATATATATATATATATATATATATATGTATGTATGTATGTATGTATGTATGTATGTTAATTTTCATAAAATTTGAAAATATAAAATTTATTCATCCTACGAATTGAAAAAATGGCATTTTAAAAAATTATACTGAATTGACCCTCCCAAAACAATATGAAACTTGGAAAAAGATCGGCAGGATAACAGTAGCAGCACCGGATGAGTAATTTCGTCAAACAATTTGATAGGCAATACAAGAAAACACAGCAATTTGCTCAATGAAGGATTATAGACAGAAGGGCGCTTAACGGATTCTGGTTTGCCAATAATACAGGCAACAGCTTTGGTGGCGTCCACCGGATCGTTGGTGAAGAGATTCAAGGAGGGAATTTTCTTCTTCTTCTTTCTTCCGTCCCCTTTTTCCTTTTATATCTTTTATGCTTTTCCCTTCGCGTCTTTTTAAATTCTACAGGGAACTCGCACCGCTTGCATTTACCCCTTGAACTTTGAGGAGGAAGAGAGGGGAAAAAGAAAAAAAGTTGTAGCTAAGAATGTGATAGCTGTCGTATAGGATTTAATGGAGCAGTAATACCTCTCACTCATAAAATATGTCACACGAATATTATCACGTCGGAGGGATGGTGTTTACTATTTATAAAAGAAAAAACTAATATTCGGTAGTTGCACGTAAGTTGAGTGCAATTGCTGTCTTGAGGTATTTAAAAAAAAAGTTTCAAAACTATGCCAATTTAGATCTTGTTTTATCTTTTTTTTTTTTCCTTTTTTGTATGTGGGCTGCTCTTAACTTAGTTACAGCTGCACCACTAAAGTTGACCCAATTAATAAATCGAAATAAATTCATAAAACAAATTACCTGATTTTAAAGTCCGAGAACTAAATTAATAACTAAGCCCAAATTCAAGGGCCAGTTTGATGTTTTTGACCTTTTTCTTTTAACATCACCCCCAAACACTAGCCAACATTTTATTTACCAAAAAAAAAAAGAAGAAGAAGAAACGCTAGCCAAAATTTTACACCTCTGTCTGTTCTTTCGATAATTCTGTAGGATGGATCGATTTCCGTGGCAGAAGCAACGGAATTAGCTAATGAGAAATTTGCTTCAAACCATAATATACATTTTCCCCCTTTCCAACAATTTATTAGGCCGCGGAAAAAAAAAAAAAAAACAGTCATACTGTACATGTGTTTGGAGATAATAGTTATCGTACATTTATCATGCAACGATGAAACATGCAGTAATTCTCTTATTCCATCACATAATTTTCGGCCGTCAAATCAAAATCATAATATACATTCACGAGCAAAACTCCTACTGTGTGCATTTTTCATGGTAGGATGAGATAAATTTGTATTGTACCACCGTCAGGCCCATTTCTCCAACCCCTTATCTATATGTGATCCCAGATCATGCTGCCAACTCTCCGTGCTAACGCCTGAAGTGTCTTTGCTTCGGATCATCTGATGCCTGGAGCTGCTCCTTGTTGGTTTTGCCGCCTTTGGCATGACAAGTCAACTTTTAACTCAAAATCATGCTCAAAGAAGCAAAGTGGTGCAGTCTTATACCAGTTTTGATCATATACGTGTTGCCTTTATGTCTACCAGAAATCCTTGCAAGAGCAAACCCCATCTTTAAAATGGTGATATCTAATCCTGTCCCTCGCGATAATTTCCCGGTCATAAACCTTGGAAATGAACTTGCTTGCCTGGTGGCAATCCCCGCATATTCTCAAGTTCTTCACTATTCGAATTGGGGTTCCAGGCGGGGTGTTCATCAACCCAAACGCAATAGCCAACTTCTCGCTGTGTTTTGATAGAGTTGTTTCCTTGTCTTCCTCAGCATCAATATCAAGCAACACTTCTCCACACTCTGGAACGTAACCCGCAATTTTCAACTCAGCGATCATCCCATCCAAGAACGAATAGAGCTGCTTCGTTTGCGGGTGAGACCGGTCCCCCACAAGAAACTGATGAAACGCTCCATTCAGCATTATGGAGCTGCAACCAGGGATTTTATTTGCGCCCCCTGCTTCAATCTTCTGCCTCCCAGCCTTTGCTTTGTCCCATCTTCCTGATGCTGAAAATATATTGGCCAATAGAACATGACAACCAACATGGCTCAAATCAAGTCCTTTCATCATTCCCCCTATCCTTTCTCCCCTTATGAAATCCTTATGAATTTTGCAAGCACCGAGTAACGCTCCATATATGGCAGCATCAGGAGCCATTGGCATATTCAATACAACCTCTTCAGCTTCCTTTAACAGCCCAGCTCGGCCAAGAAGATCCACCATACACCCATAGTGCTCTAATTCTGGCTTGATTCCATAAAAATTTGACATGGATTCAAAATAGCCTCTTCCCTCATCAACCATATTACCATGGCTGCAAGCATTTAACAAGGAAACGAATGTGACTTTGTTTGGAGGTACTTTTTCAATCTTCATCTTCTCAAATAGACTAATTGCTTCCTCGACTTTACCATTGATAGCAAGCCCACCAATTATAGCATTCCAAGGCCAAACTTTTCGCTTAGGACCATCTTCATAATAGAAAACTCTTGATGCAAATTCAATCTCTCCACACTTTGCATACATGTCGATGAGGCTAGCAAGCAACCTCTCATTCACCTTAAGTTCCCTCTTGTCAATATAAGAATGAATCCACCTTCCTTGATCCAATGCCACTAGATTAGCACAGGCTGCTAGTGCACTTGTCAGGGTAAATTCATTTGGTTTGGGACCTTTCTGCAGCATCTTGTGGAAGAGGTCCAAAGCCTCAATATAGCAACCAACCTAAAGACAAAATCATAAGACATGTCAACTGGTTGCTTCCATTGTTAAAAGAGTCACTCCTGAACTTTCAGTGATGAAAAATTGTTGACGGGGTAGCATAAAAAATAAGCTGCAGCTTAATGAAATGTAAGTCCTATTAATGGTTTACGTTATCTTCTAATTAGTGCTCTTGGGGCATCGGATAGGGATCCGATTCATAATAATATTCACGCAATCGATGCAGAAAATTAAATCAACTTTTGTAATTTTCACAGCAAACGAATACATAAGCCTCTCTGTGAATGGGGGTCTCATCCAATGCCTTTAAGTTTCAAGTATTCCTTCAGTGCACAAAAACACTTGTTAGAAAAACCCATGGTATATTACCTGCACATAGCCAGCTATGACGGTACTCCAAGAAACAACATCTCCCTTTGAAATAAAATATAAAAATACATTTATATATATATATATATATATATATATATATATATGTATGTATGTTAATTTTCATAAAATTTGAAAATATAAAATTTATTCATCCTACGAATTGAAAAAATGGCATTTTAAAAAATTATACTGAATTGACCCTCCCAAAACAATATGAAACTTGGAAAAAGATCGGCAGGATAACAGTAGCAGCACCGGATGAGTAATTTCGTCAAACAATTTGATAGGCAATACAAGAAAACACAGCAATTTGCTCAATGAAGGATTATAGACAGAAGGGCGCTTAACGGATTCTGGTTTGCCAATAATACAGGCAACAGCTTTGGTGGCGTCCACTGGATCGTTGGTGAAGAGATTCAAGGAGGGAATTTTCTTCTTCTTCTTTCTTCCGTCCCCCTTTTCCTTTTATATCTTTTATGCTTTTCCCTTCGCGTCTTTTTAAATTCTACAGGGAACTCGCACCGCTTGCATTTACCCCTTGAACTTTGAGGAGGAAGAGAGGGGAAAAAGAAAAAAAGTTGTAGCTAAGAATGTGATAGCTGTCGTATAGGATTTAATGGAGCAGTAATACCTCTCACTCATAAAATATGTCACACGAATATTATCACGTCGGAGGGATGGTGTTTACTATTTATAAAAGAAAAAACTAATATTCGGTAGTTGCACGTAAGTTGAGTGCAATTGCTGTCTTGAGGTATTTAAAAAAAAAGTTTCAAAACTATGCCAATTTAGATCTTGTTTTATCTTTTTTTTTTTTCCTTTTTTGTATGTGGGCTGCTCTTAACTTAGTTACAGCTGCACCACTAAAGTTGACCCAATTAATAAATCGAAATAAATTCATAAAACAAATTACCTGATTTTAAAGTCCGAGAACTAAATTAATAACTAAGCCCAAATTCAAGGGCCAGTTTGATGTTTTTGACCTTTTTCTTTTAACATCACCCCCAAACACTAGCCAACATTTTATTTACCAAAAAAAAAAAGAAGAAGAAGAAACGCTAGCCAAAATTTTACACCTCTGTCTGTTCTTTCGATAATTCTGTAGGATGGATCGATTTCCGTGGCAGAAGCAACGGAATTAGCTAATGAGAAATTTGCTTCAAACCATAATATACATTTTCCCCCTTTCCAACAATTTATTAGGCCGCGGAAAAAAAAAAAAAAACAGTCATACTGTACATGTGTTTGGAGATAATAGTTATCGTACATTTATCATGCAACGATGAAACATGCAGTAATTCTCTTATTCCATCACATAATTTTCGGCCGTCAAATCAAAATCATAATATACATTCACGAGCAAAACTCCTACTGTGTGCATTTTTCATGGTAGGATGAGATAAATTTGTATTGTACCACCGTCAGGCCCATTTCTCCAACCCCTTATCTATATGTGATCCCAGATCATGCTGCCAACTCTCCGTGCTAACGCCTGAAGTGTCTTTGCTTCGGATCATCTGATGCCTGGAGCTGCTCCTTGTTGGTTTTGCCGCCTTTGGCATGACAAGTCAACTTTTAACTCAAAATCATGCTCAAAGAAGCAAAGTGGTGCAGTCTTATACCAGTTTTGATCATATACGTGTTGCCTTTATGTCTACCAGAAATCCTTGCAAGAGCAAACCCCATCTTTAAAATGGTGATATCTAATCCTGTCCCTCGCGATAATTTCCCGGTCATAAACCTTGGAAATGAACTTGCTTGCCTGGTGGCAATCCCCGCATATTCTCAAGTTCTTCACTATTCGAATTGGGGTTCCAGGCGGGGTGTTCATCAACCCAAACGCAATAGCCAACTTCTCGCTGTGTTTTGATAGAGTTGTTTCCTTGTCTTCCTCAGCATCAATATCAAGCAACACTTCTCCACACTCTGGAACGTAACCCGCAATTTTCAACTCAGCGATCATCCCATCCAAGAACGAATAGAGCTGCTTCGTTTGCGGGTGAGACCGGTCCCCCACAAGAAACTGATGAAACGCTCCATTCAGCATTATGGAGCTGCAACCAGGGATTTTATTTGCGCCCCCTGCTTCAATCTTCTGCCTCCCAGCCTTTGCTTTGTCCCATCTTCCTGATGCTGAAAATATATTGGCCAATAGAACATGACAACCAACATGGCTCAAATCAAGTCCTTTCATCATTCCCCCTATCCTTTCTCCCCTTATGAAATCCTTATGAATTTTGCAAGCACCGAGTAACGCTCCATATATGGCAGCATCAGGAGCCATTGGCATATTCAATACAACCTCTTCAGCTTCCTTTAACAGCCCAGCTCGGCCAAGAAGATCCACCATACACCCATAGTGCTCTAATTCTGGCTTGATTCCATAAAAATTTGACATGGATTCAAAATAGCCTCTTCCCTCATCAACCATATTACCATGGCTGCAAGCATTTAACAAGGAAACGAATGTGACTTTGTTTGGAGGTACTTTTTCAATCTTCATCTTCTCAAATAGACTAATTGCTTCCTCGACTTTACCATTGATAGCAAGCCCACCAATTATAGCATTCCAAGGCCAAACTTTTCGCTTAGGACCATCTTCATAATAGAAAACTCTTGATGCAAATTCAATCTCTCCACACTTTGCATACATGTCGATGAGGCTAGCAAGCAACCTCTCATTCACCTTAAGTTCCCTCTTGTCAATATAAGAATGAATCCACCTTCCTTGATCCAATGCCACTAGATTAGCACAGGCTGCTAGTGCACTTGTCAGGGTAAATTCATTTGGTTTGGGACCTTTCTGCAGCATCTTGTGGAAGAGGTCCAAAGCCTCAATATAGCAACCAACCTAAAGACAAAATCATAAGACATGTCAACTGGTTGCTTCCATTGTTAAAAGAGTCACTCCTGAACTTTCAGTGATGAAAAATTGTTGACGGGGTAGCATAAAAAATAAGCTGCAGCTTAATGAAATGTAAGTCCTATTAATGGTTTACGTTATCTTCTAATTAGTGCTCTTGGGGCATCGGATAGGGATCCGATTCATAATAATATTCACGCAATCGATGCAGAAAATTAAATCAACTTTTGTAATTTTCACAGCAAACGAATACATAAGCCTCTCTGTGAATGGGGGTCTCATCCAATGCCTTTAAGTTTCAAGTATTCCTTCAGTGCACAAAAACACTTGTTAGAAAAACCCATGGTATATTACCTGCACATAGCCAGCTATGACGGTACTCCAAGAAACAACATCTCCCTTTGGCATTTCATCGAACAACTCTCTAGCTTGATCAGTTTTGCCTGACCCAACATATCCACCCATCAAAATATTCCAAGAGTACAGATCCCGGTCGATGCTCCAATCAAACACCCTTTTAGCATCATCTACCAATCCCCAATTAGAGTACATCTGAATCAACGCATTCGTTACAAACACACTGCTCTCCAACCCAAGCTTGATTGCATGAACCCGAACATGCTCGCCTTCTGAAACTCCCAGGCCACTACTGCACGCCTTGAAAACAAACACGAACGTGTAGCGATTAGGCGAAAGGCTTGGATCCCGGATCACTGAACGGAATAATACAAGAGGATTAAATGAAGAAGCAGATGCTGGCTCATGAGCCTTGATCATGGTATTGTAGATGAAGAGATCTGGGGTGGGAATTTGATCGAACACTAGGTGGGCATAAGAGAGAGAAGAAAGGGTTGGGAGGGTCAGGAGTTGAATGAGTCTAGTGGCGGGAATGGGGTTGAGGATAAGGCCAGTTGTGATGAGTTGGGCGTGAGATTGCTTGATTTGATCCAAAGTTTTGCAAGAATCCACCAGGGAAAGCAGCCGATGATGATTTGAACACAACGGTCTTCTGAAGGTCGAGTAACATCGCTTCATTTTAACCAATTAATTTCATTTCTAAAAATTATGTGTACAGGAATTGGAGAGCCAATAAGAGAAGAGCGCCCACTTTCCCCACTTATTCGCAAATCTCGTACCATGGTCCCTGCGCTCTAGCCCTACTTCACCCGTGGGCCAAAGCTCTAGCCCTACCTTTTGTTTTTTGTTTTTTTTTTTTTTTTGGAAGAAGGTAAAAATTGTATTAAAACTTCCAAAAGTACATGAGATACTAGGGCATACCCTGCAAGATCTTTTAAAAACCCAGGGGCATACCCCACAGGATCCTACAAAACCAACTGGCTATCCAACAAGGAACTTATAGCCTAATACAAACGAGCTAGGTGGATAGCTCGCATAATCTGAAACTTCATTTTGTCAACAATTACAGAACTGATAATATAGGAGTCTTCAAAAAGTTTAGCATTTCCGGCTTCCCATATGTAGTAGACGGAGGCTGCAATAGCAATACAAGCTGTTTTCCCAATGAGACCCGTGTGACGGTGGCTGCGGGTCATCCAATCAATAGTGTTTTGCAGCGAGTAGAATTTCCGCGGGAGATGCATCCAAGATCGAATCTCACACCAGATCTTGTGGGAAAAAGAATAGGAGAAGAACAGATGGTTTCTAGATTCGTTGAAGGATCGGCAAAGAGGACATAGGAGCCCACGGTTGAGGAAGGAGGCTTTGTCAAGTGTACGAAGCTTGTTACGGACAGCAAGCCACAAAATAAACGCCATCTCGGGAAAGTATCGGGCTTCCAAACAACCATATTCCAACGACATGTCGGTCCATGAGTGAGTAGGAAGGAGTATGCCAAATTCGCTTTGAGCCGACCATCATGTAGCCAGGTGTTCATGATTGAGATGGCACTGTTTGAGCAGCCGGATTTAGAGATAATGGCATCTCGGATGTGCAGGATCTTCTTGAAGAAAACAGAATCTGATTTGCATGGTTGAGCTTCCCAAATGGTGAGGCCTTTTAAGTAGACATGGCTGATCCATCTAATCCAGAGGGAGTCTTTTTCAGCGTGGAAGTTCCAGATGATTCTACAAAGGAGCGCATTGTTCCAGATTTGAAGATTGTGCAGCCCGAGACCCCCTTCGATCTTGGGAGAACAAACCGAGTGCCAGGCGACTGGAGGATTAATTTTTCCATCTTCCTTCTTACCCCAGAGGAAGTTTCTACAAAGGGAGTCAATCCGATCAATAACAGATTTGGGGAGAGGAAAAATAGACATCCAAAAGCCCGCAATGCCTCCAATCACAGCACGAATCAGCTCAAGCCTTCCTTCATAGGAGAGAGATTTCTGATTCCACTCGTGAATAAATCGCTGGATTTGATAAAAAAGAGGAGCATAATGGCACACATTGAGTCTCGATGAGAGAATAGGGACCCCAAGGTAGCGAAATGGGAAAGAGCCAAGTTGCATGCCCGAGGCTAACACCAATTCATCTTTTTCGCAATCTTTAACTCCTGCCGTGTAGATAGCTGACTTGCTGAAGTTGATAGAAAAACCCGACACTGCAGCAAAGTTCTGAAGAAAGTCCATGAGAATGCTAATAGAAGCAACATCACCTCGGGAAAAAAGCATAAGGTCATCCGCAAAGGCTAGATGAGTAATCTTAAGGTCTTTGCAAGCCGGGTGATAGTTGAAATCTGAAAGGGGAATTGTAGTCTTCAACAGCCTTGAAAGGTACTCGAGGCAAAGAACAAACAAATAAGGAGAAAGAGGGTCTCCTTGCCTTAGGCCTCTACCACCTTTGAAATGGCTGCACATGTTGCCGTTAACTGAGACACTGAAAGAAGTAGTAGTTACACATTCCATGACCCAGTTCACAAAGCGGGGAGGGAATCTCATGGATGAAAGAATCCATCGGAGGAATCCCCAATCTATCGAGTCAAAAGCCTTGTGAAGATCAACTTTAAGCATGCATTGGGGGGAGACTCGCTTGCGGGCGTACTTACGCAGCAGCTCTTGCACAAGGAGGATGTTTTCGTTCATGAGACGGCTACCCAAAAAAGCAGCTTGGCTTTCTCCAACAATATTCTCAAGGATAGGAGCAATACGGTTGGCAAGGATTTTAGAGATAATTTTGTAGATCACATTGCAGCACGAAATGGGTCTAAAATCATTGACTTTGGATGGCGAGGGAGATTTTGGAACCAACGCAATAATGGCATGATTAAACTGCTTGAGAAGTTTTCCTGTGGCAAAGAATTCTTGGACTGCACCAATGACATCAGGTCCAACAATATTCCAGGCTTTCTTGAAGAATAAGGCGTTGAAACCATCAGGGCCCGGGGACTTATCATTGCCCATGGCAGCAACGATGTTCCGGATTTCTGCACCAGAAACAGTGGCCAAAAGCCCACCAGAATTGCGAGGATCGACCAGCTTACCAGAATTCAAGACTTCAGTAGAAGCTGGCTCCACTGAGGAGGGAGAGCCAAGGAGTCTAGTGAAGTGATTGACAAAAAGTGAACTCATTTCATCCATGGAAGAGGAGAAGGACCCATTCTCATTTTCGATTGCTGGGATGAATCGACGTCGGCAGTTCTTGCTAATAACATTATGGAAGAAGCTCGTGCATCTGTCAGCTCCCATGATAAATTTGCATTTAGCTAATTGTGAGAGATGAGCATGCTCCATGCGCCGTAGAGTTAGCACTTTGTTTCTGAGGGAAGACGCATTGTTCAAAAGCGTGTCATCATAACGTTGTTGCTGGAGCAGTCTTAGAGTAAGATGATACTCAGTTTCCACTTTGTCTATGCGGTCAGATAATTTGTTGCAATGCTCACGGAACAGGATCTTGAGGGGCTGCTTTAAACCTCTGAGCATTTTGCATAATTTATATGATTTGCATCCATTCTAGCCCTACCTTTGTTTGAACTATTCTATATCAATCAATATTCACTCCTTTACAAAATAAAATAAAATAAAAAATAGTTGGGTAAATGACACTTTAAACCCTGAAATTTCACCGTTTTTTGATATTGAACCTCGATCTTTTTTCCCTATTAGATTGAACCTCGAATTTTCATTTCCGTATTAAATCGAACCCTACCGTCAGCTCCATCCAAATGAATGGACGGAAAAGAGTCATGTGCCCCTCACATGACTCTTTTTAGAGGGTAAAGTGGGAAAATCACCAATCAAAGTCATCTAAATTACAACTTACCCTTTTCTGATCTAAAATGGCCACATGTCACTATTTGATTGGCTATTTTTCCTTTTAATTTCTCTTTTCCTCCTTTCTCTCTTCCCTCCTCTATAATCGTTGACTCTCCTTCTTCCTCACTAAAACCCTAGCTTCTTTTTCCCCCACCACAGATCTCTTCCATAGCTCACTTGGGCTACTGCCAAGGAAAGGTAAACAAGCAAAAATAAAAACAAAATCTTTTCTCTACATTTTGTTTGATTTGTTCTTTGGTAAGAGCATTTTGCTTAATTAGCCATCCTGTTTACAATTTGGGAACAGAGCATTCAAGAGTTAAAGCATTCTCTTTTATGCATCACCGTGAAGCTGGAGAGCACAAAAATAACAGGTCAGGAGGAACTAAGGAGGAGGGATGAACAATTAACCCATCTCAGAGACCTCCTCAACAGAATCATCAAGGAAAGAGAAGGCGCACAGAAGAAATGCCAAAAATTCCTCATTGAGAAATTCCTCCTCCACCAAAATCACCAAACCGCCCCTCTATCCAGGATTTCAAGCATCTGAGACAAACCCAGAAGAGGATTTGACTGCAACAATGGCTTCTCCTCCTCCGACTGTGGGGAATCCATCATCTCCTCCCCCTTCTTGACCCAACTCTCCAACTCAAATTGCCTCGAATCGACCTGGATCATTATCTGGAATCAAAGTACCCTCTCCGGAGGATTTGGACCATTGAGCTTATGAACGCTACAGTAGTCAAGAATGATGGCCAGATCCTCTCGCCTGGGGGACAAGTGATTTGGCAATTTTACCCTCAAAAAATGGCCACAGGAGATGCAAATGACCTTTTTCCATTCATCATTTTGGACAGAACTGGTGGCAGGGTTTAATTCAACACGGAAGTGAAAATTCAAGGTTTGATCTAATAGGGAAAAAAGATCGAAATTCAATGTCAAAAAGCGGTGAAACTTCAGGGTTTAAAGTGTCATTTACCCAAAAACAGTTCTTTCCTCATCTAAAAGAATAATCTAATTTTAAATGGAAAATGTTAGACTTATCAACCCCTAATAATTGATCCCGCTCATGTGTAAGGGTCGAGACCCAAAAATGGGCATTGACTTTGATACCCCTAACATAATCCAAGTTACATAGCTCATATTCAACTTAGAATATGAGAAATCAAAACTATAAGAACAATTTTATGAAGATGGCGAATTTCACAACTAAATAACGAAAGGTACATGTGATATAAATTTATCAAAGGCCATTTTAATAAATGATGAAATATGTTCCCATGAATTTTTACAACTTCTGTCTGTTGCTATTTTGATATGGAATTCCTTTTGTATCCATGGCATTGTTAAGAAAGAAATGTTTTCTCTCTACCATATTTGTCTAAAAGTAGGTTAATTTGAAGGGGAGAGAAAATAACTTTTATAATTACATTTGCCTAAATACTTTGTTCTACATCATCAACTGGTGTGAGATCTGATACAATTATGTGACAATCCAAAACATATATTCAAAAAACGAAGGAAAAAAAAAGACCACCCAAGTTGGTACAATTGGATTATATGCTAAAGCTTATATGACTCATCAATAACCCCCACACTTCTGGTGTGGATGCCGCATGTTCAATCAATGTTTGGGTCTTGCTCAAGCCGAACCAATTAAGATTGCACTGAATTTGGATTTGATTGTTAAGAATAGAGTGGAATGAAAAAAAAATAAGAATATGAATAAAATTGTTATTTCCTTATAGTCGTTGTCTGGAATGATTATTTCATGATATCTTTTATGTTACCACATAATGAAATAAAAAGCAACATTCTTATTCTCAACATTCCAACAAATCCTCAGATTGGCTAATTCATGCCGAAATATTTTTTAAGCCAATTAAAGTACAAATTCAACGTGACCAAAATCACATATGGCAACGCATCATCATGGTATAATTCATTAAAAATACTATTGGGAATCAGACATAAGATGGTATTAGACGTTTTTTGATTTTTTTTTTCCCCTGTGAAAGGTTGTATTGTTTTGGACAGATCGAACTCAATGAGATAAGATAACGATACATGTGACTAATTGTCCGCCACGCTTCTGTTTGTTCCATCAGTCTTTGTCTCTCTCTTAAATAGCCACTTTCAAAGACAGGCACTGTGGCTAGGCGGATCCACGACGTTTGGATGGTTGGGGCAAAAATTTTTACCCCCGTAAAACTTAAAAAATAAATTACAATCCAAAAATTATTATTGGCCATTGAGAGTGTGTTACTAATGAGAGACAAAATAAAAAAGTACATAATAGAACCTTTTTTTTTTTTTGAAGCAACAAACAACAAAACTAAATACACATTAAAAAAATCATAAAATAAATCCCAAGATTCTATGAACCATCTATAAAATGGAAAAGAGGTGAAGTTAAGGAGAATAACATACATTTTATTTTTGGGAATGGAAGATAGGTGATAATAAAGGTTTTTCTTTTTGAGGGGCGTAAGTTAGGGGCATATAGATAGGCAGGTCAAGTCGATTTTACACACTTTTTCAATAAACTCACGTAAAGCAGGTGGGCAAAAAAGTCAGCCACCCTATTAAAAGATTAAGTGGGTGTGATAACTTACTGCCCACCAATAAGAGAGGGTTGGGTCGGTTTGGTTAAGTCGATTGTGTTTTAACATCGAATTTTATAGCATCACTCTTGTTAAGCAATTTTAATAATTTTAGAACTAAAGAATTATATTGTATAAATATATCTAAAAGGGGCACATGACAAACATAGCACAAAGTTAACTAGGCCTAAAAAGCTATACAATCCATAACTTCATGATGGACAAAGGAGGCAACAAAAAAATTGCATATACAAATAAACACTAATCATTTATGTGGGATGACATATGAAAAGCATGGGTGGAAAATATTTCCTATTCGCAAAGTCAACCTGATCTACCCTAGAATTGGGATTTTAACCTACCTCCATACGTCGATGTTTTGGTTTTGCGATTTTTTGTTTGGTTGGATTGGTTATGGTTGTTTTTCAGTTTTCATGTAACCCCATAGAGAGTACCTTTTTATAAATTTTTTTTAAAAAAAAACTTTCGGGATAAAGAAACCCTAGAATTTTCCTCAGGAAATACGTCATTAATGGGAATGAGAGAAAAAGTGAAATTTTTGTTTTACTCTATATCTGTTTAAATTCTAAATGGTACCCCATTTTTTAAACTTTTGGCCTTAAAAGTTTCAAAATGTACCCCATGTCTTTAAGTTTAACCAAACTAATTTCAATATTACATGTATGGCCCCGTTTTTATTCATAAAATGCTTTTCTATTTCAGTTTGACCCCAAAGTTTTCAAGTTTTATGGAGGCAAATTTGAATAAAATTTCAAAATACAGGAAACTTTTAGAACCATTTTCAAATTTCAGTGGGGCCTATTGCCTATACTCTTATGAATGTGGATCCATCTGGAGTGTTCAACCGAACTCAAAAAAACCAACTGAAATTAACGTAAAACAAACCAACTTAATTGGTTTTTTCCCGGTCGATTCAGTCTCAATTCTTTTTGGTGAAAAATCGATGGGATCAGTTGGTTTGCAGTCGTCTATGAAATAAAACCACATAAATTGACGAACAGCATATTATTATTATTATTATCATATAATTTTAATAATAACAAAATTATAGTATTGCGGGTATAATATGATTATTCTAATATCATAATAATATAATAATTATTATATATATTGTTTATACACATATAACTTATATTTATTTTAAAAACCATATAAACCACAATGTACACCCTTAGATTCGCCACTGGTTTGGTGCGAAATTTTTTTTTTAAATGTTATATAACATTATGGAGAATTTGATTAAATGTGATAAGCGTGCCAGAAGGAGCAGTAGACGGCGCTCCATCTGAAATAAGCTTGAGCAACTAACTGTGAATGAGTGGACATTTAAAGTCAATCTCAATCATAAAAGTGATAAAAATAGAGTAGCTGGATTTGTTCAAACTCAAAGACCGAGGCCAGGCTCTTTTTACAAGGGGTGATGCTATTCATGTTAGAAAAAGTAATTCACCCAAATTTTATTATTTATATGTAGAGATGAATTTTACATGATTCATCTATCAAATATGTGAGACTTATTTCTTTACATAAGTGATAAAATTTAAGTAAAATTATTTTTAGCATTACTCTTTTACATATATCAAATATGAAAATATCAATATCCCTATCGCATTTTGCAGCATTATATTGCAAGGACCAAACAGGATCATAATTCTTCCTGACTCGGGCTAACTCAATTGTCGAGTTGTCTGTGTCACTGGCGTAGAAAATGAGCTATTCCCACCCATCAAATGCAGCCAAAATACGAAGAATCTGCGTGTTTTCTTCTGCGGTTCATTCATATCGGATGCAATTATGATAACGCTCATAAAATGAGAAATTGGAATAATTGTACTCATATAAACATTTTAAATTAAAATATTTATTTTTTTTAAGGATTATTTTATTCAAATAATAATAACAAATCACTCGAGATTTATCACGTAAATACTTTTAATATAAAAAAATTACATAAAAAATATATAAATAGTATTACCCGTTCTACTATTACTGCCAACTGAGTTCTATCAAGAAAACACGGTTGCATCTCTTGTTATTTAAAAATTTGGATCTCCCATGTGATTTTCCCCCCATCCCTCCGCGTAAATTCAACTTAAAAAATAAAACGTGTCAAGAAATAATCAAAAAGATTTCATTTTTTCAGAAAACTGCCATTGGATATAAAAGCCAAGATGGGACGTGAAAGTGACAGTTGGACGATGGCTCAAGAGAACTTGTTTTTTTTTATTGATTCGTGCCCTTTTAATCAAGCAACTGAATTTGTCACCATAAACGTGACTCAATAGAGCAAAAAAAAAAAAACAAAAACAAAAACATATATGCAGTTACCCAATAGAAAATCAAGCTCTTAATCAAACAAAAAATAATACCATATTTTTAATATCAAGCACGATAAAATTTTGAACTTTATTTCATAAATTTTTTTTATCCTCTTTGGGAGCACATTTCATGCAGAGTCCGCCAAAGCAATTCATATTCCAAATGAAATGTCTACTAATAAAAAAATTACCCATTTTTGTGTTTTAACTTGAAATGATGCGTAATCTAGAAGGTCATGGCTCTAATTTGATTCTAAGAATATGGTATTGTCATTAACTGTCAAGTTTAAGCAAAGACAGAAAAAAGGGTAGAATGGGAAGACAAGAAAAATAGTTTTAAAACGACTTTTAATAAATTAAAAGAGGCAAAGAAGGGGGGCAGCAGGGGTAAAGGAAGTTTCTTCCCCACGCGAATGCGTCCACGAATGAACCTTTCAGCTAGAACGCAATGAATCTGGGCGCATGCGAGTGTCTTATCTTTTATAGATTTCTGATATGATATAGGCTTTTTTGGGAGGACCCTCACCGTGCGCGCGGCGGGCTCAACCTTAAGATCTTCCATTACACTTGTGTATATTGTGGGGGAATAAGCTAGCATTTATTTAATTATATATTTTCTGAGCGATAAGGTCAGGTTATGGGCTGCCAGACATAATTGGGGGTGGGGGGTGTCACCATGTTTCCCTGCCACTCGGACTCATATGAGTGAAGAAAGAGACGCGTAACTTTTTTATGTGGAAAAATGTCCAAATCACAATTATTATTGTGTAAAAAATAATAAGAGTCCCACCCAACATATCAATCAGTCGTCCGTCTCCATCCTCCCAATTGCATAAGAATGATAATAATAATAATAATAAATGATAATGCGCACAAAATGCATTCAAAGCAAGAAATCTGCGCTACAACCCAAAGTACCCCCATCTTGTTCAGCATATTTCTCACGTGTCTATTTCTACACGATCACTTTCATGCCCTCAGCATTATTTCTGAAAAGCCCATAGATTTGGTAACATGCTCGCCTGTTTCTACAATCGGTGCTTATCCTGTTTTATAAATAATTGGATAAATATTAATAATTTATGAATTTCAGTCTTTCAGATTAAAAATGCCCTAAATAATCTATATATTTACAATGTTTTGTTCAGTTTCAAAATGTGTAAGACATTCATATAAAGGATGATAAAATTTAGTAATTGCTATAATATTCCTTTTTCTTATTCATAAGATCAGAGTCACAGGCATCTTGAAATTATATGTAAATTTATAATTTTATAGATAATGTTATTGTTATTTTAATTTATATAATTAAAATTTATAAATTATTAATTTATATCTAATTATTTATTAAACAGGGAAAAGATAAGTATGGAACAAGCGGGCGAGCCGTCGGCATAGGTTTCCCCGTGGGGTGGGGGGGGGGGGGGGGGGGGGGGCCGGGGGGGCCGTGGTTGTACCTGGCGCACTGTATGATTGAATAGCAACAACAACAACACAATTCACGTGTAATAATGCAAAGCATGTAGATGTAACTGTGTGCGCTCCTCCCTGCAAAAGCTAGTAAAAGCACCCACCCCAATCACCACAACTTTACAATTCGTACCTTCAGTTTGGACAACTTCACGTGCTCCATTTACCCTTAGCCACATTTCTTTGAATTTTTTACAAAAATGGAATCCATCATAAATTATTCATTAAGATAAATTCTGTTTTGATACATCACATCGAATGACACATCATACACCCTATTTTAATTATTTTAAAATTCAGATTTTAAGCACATTTAAAATTTTGATCTATGTTATACATGGATTTGGGGTTTGTGATTTCGACTCCCTCTTTTTTTTTCTTTTTTTTTTAAGATATACTTTTCCTTTAAGAATAGAAGATTGTGCAAAAGAAGATTCAATGGAATTACATGTATGTATATATGATAGTAATCATTTAAAATAATTTATTTTATGGAGATATGAGTGCTTAATATTGCATTAAATAGGCTTAGAACATAATTTTAAAATAAATATGGTGTCTGATATATTATGTGATGCAATAAGTCGAGATTTAATTTGATAAATAATTTCGGACGGAATCTGTCTGGTTGGATAGTTTCAAAAGTGAGTCTCTTCTGTTTTTCTTTGGGGGGGGGGGGGGGGGGGGGGGGGGGGGGGGGGGGAATACTTGTTTGTTGCTTTCTCATCAATCCATGGATTCAACAGCGTCACAAATATGTTATAGCATTGGAGCATTATTATTATAGACAATTTATCGTACAATTATTGAGGACTAACAGTCAACAGACGGAGTTAAAGTGCGGTCAGGGACCCTAGGCACGTGGAATACATTCTAATTATTTACCCTAGAATTCATAAGCGTAGTTCTGATCTATTTATAGACCCTCGCACGGACAGTGGCTCATGTGCTTCTCTCATCTCCTCCTCACCAAACTTCTGCTCCTTCTTCAACCAATCAAAGTATTGGAATTAATTGAAGAAAAAAATAGAGAGAGAGAGAGAGAATGTTGAACCTTCAGGTTCACAGCCACCCAGCTCGTAGTTCTCTCCTATCGCAGAAGCCCTTCCTCTCCGGCGCCCGTATCCCGTCATTCTCGACCAGGGCGCCGAGACGAAAGGCCAACAATGCTGGAGCAAGGATCGGCTTTGCTGAACGCCGCAACTGTATTAGAGCAGTTTCGGTGAGCTCCTCCTCCACCTCCTCAACTACTGAGAAGTCGGTGACCGTAAAGGCCGTGGTCACCGTGAAAGCTACGGTCGGCGGGCTGTTGTCGAACCTCGGGTTGACCCGAGCGCTGGATGATATTTCCGATCTGTTCGGTAAAACACTTCTCTTGGAGCTTGTTAGTGCGCAGCTCGACTCCAGTAAGCATACACACACTTCTATTACCATTTTAGACTATACTTCAAATAAGTCGTTCAGCCCTTGCTCTGTGTCGTCACTAAAAGAATTTTAGAAGTTTACGTAGGTGATTAGTTTATTAATTCAGCATGATTTGGAGGAAGAAGCTCAGAAAAATCCCCTTCTCTTCGAGAGAGAGGCTCACTCTCAAGAAGCTGAGCAGTAAAAGTTCGGTTTATCATATAATAAATGTGAGGCCGATTCATGTCCTCCGGTAAAGCTAACTGGTAAAAGTGATACTAACTGGCTGAAAAGAGAAAAACTTCCCTGCTGTTATTCAATTTCTGTAACCCTGGTTTCTTTTTTTGTGGGTAGAAAGTTATTGGATTTTGTGTTTTAAGAAAATAAAATATCAGATATTTTTTTTATTCTTCTCAGAGTATTTATAAAAACTTATATAATAAAATAAAACAGAAAATAGTAAAAAGGAAAAAGCTTTAGAGAAAATAAAAAAGTAATTAACTACTACTACTACTACATGGAAAAAAAAAAGGAAAAAAGAAAAAAGAGTACAACTCTAATTCATTGTCTGCTGTGAACATAAAGAAATAAAAAAAAGACGTTAGGACGTCACCAGTATATTAAAAAGAGTTTTAAAAAAAGAGTAAATGGACCAAAAATATATATAATTTGGTAATATAAAGTAATTTTATGAGTTTGTACCCCTGCTGCACTAGATAAGTTTTTCTCGGTGAAAAATTGCCTTTCTTTGTGTTGGGGAAATTACCACAATAACAGATGTAATACTGAATTATAGAATAATAATTAAATTAACACTTGTTCGAACTAACTAAATCAAACGTTAGTCGAATCTTAGCATATCAAAGTAAAGGGCTTCCACTCCCTCAACTTCCCCGTGACCAAAAGAAATAAAGAAGACCACCCAGTGAGAGTTACTTGCATTTTCCATCCACTTTTCTCATGTCCTTCATTCCCAACCCGGTCTTTTGATGTTCACAAAAGGGAAACAAAACACAGAAAATTTTTTTTAAGGGCCTAAAGCAAACTTTTATAAATTGGTGAGGATACAAAAGAGAAATGAAATTTTAGCTGGTTTTTGCCTCAGTTCTTCTAGGGTCTCTTTCATCAAAGAAGGAGAATTAGCAAAGTCCAATTAATGTATGTTAACAGATTTGTTCTATATGCAAACCCTAGTGGTCCTGACGGAGACCTACAGGTAGCCCCTTATTCTACACCGTACGTGCCCACCACTGAACCGGCGCACGCTATCTACAGACTGGCTGGTGCACTGCAATAAATTTATCATTATGCCCACTCAAATTGTATGAATATATATTAGAATAATATTACTCGTATATTATTTACATAATTTTTGTACTTAGAATAGTCACGTAATAAAATATACGTGGTTCTGTATTATTATTTAATCAAAATATTCACACATATTTTGTCACCTCATTTTTTCGGTGTAAAGATTGTATGAAAGATGTACAAGTAATATTACTTTATATACTATCATCTCAAATTCTACTACTGTATGTCTTATATTTAAAGATATTATGTGTATAGTATGCATAGGACTCAGCTAGGGTGAACAAGGGAGGAAAATGATAAATCTATTTATCTCTAAAAAGGAAGGTGATATCAAATATATCTCAAAAACTTCTTTGCTATTATTTTTTCTTTCTCAATTTCCTTTAGACATTTTTTTCTCAAAAAAATCCTTTATTTTCTTATTTCTTTTGCTTGCCGTCACTTTGATTTTATGAAGGACAAAACTTTTAAAAACAATTTACCAAAAAAAAATATATTACCTAAATGCAATAAGACAATCATAGGGGAAAAGACCACCTTTATACAAATCAAGAAAAAAGAAAGAAAGAAAAATCATCTATTTCTTGTATTAAAAACTTTTAAGTAATTTTAAGTGTCATTGTATCAGATTATGAAACAAATTTGTTCATTTTTTATCAAGGAAAAAAAAATGAAAATCACTTCTTTCATGACTACTCAAATGATTATTATTATTTTTGTTGGTCTTGTTGCACATGAGCAATCATGTTTCTTTTTTAATTCTACATATTTCAAATAAAATTTTGACTTTCATTTTTTGCATGGAATATTAAAGTGATGGAAAGAAAAATAAGAGAGAACAATGGGAAAAAAATGTAAACGGAGAACGGACTGGGGGAAAAAATGAAAAAAATGAAAAAAATATTGTTCTTAGGCAAGGAAAATAACTAAATTGGAGCGTGGGAGAGATGGATAATTTGCTTTTAAAAACAATCCTTTTAATGATGTGTCATATTTAAGCCTATCAGTTAAATAAACTGACTTAGATTAAAATAATTGTAAGGGTACAATATCCAACCTATGCAATTGCCTGTGGGAGTTCAAAGAGGGGGAAGTGTTCGAAAAGAGAGGGGAGAGATCAAAGATATAGGAGTTTGAAGAGAGAGGGATAAGATCAAAGAAGAGGCCCTCTGGTAGTTTGAAGATAGGTCTGTGGAGGGGGAGGAGAGCGAGAGAGAGAGAGAGAGAGAGTAGAGAGGGAGATGCGTGAGTGAAGGTGAAGTTGAGAGGGTAATTTTTGATTTTGAGGGGTAAATTTTGTCCAATGACGCTGAATAGGCTCATCAAGAGCCCGGTCAATGCAATGAAACGGCTCTTAAGGCTAGCTCATATGGAGCTTTTAGGAGGCAATAGAAACAGAAGTATAACCATCGCGTTGAAAACTTAACCCATAGAGAGGGGGCGAAAGTAGTTACCAAGAGTTATACGTAGGTTAGGTTTAGGTAATGAAAATAGTGTATTTACTACTAGTCCAATTTTAGTCATCATCAGCGTTTAATTGCTGAAGTTTTGTTTGTCTGGTGATTGAATATGGAAAAAAAAAAAAAAATTTGAAGAGACGGGGCTGGCGAAGGAGAGCATAAAGAGTTACGTGCACAAGGGGGAAAAGAACGAGGAAGCCAACGAAGTGAAGTACGAGTCGGAGTTTACAGTTCCGGCGGGCTTCGGGGAAGTGGGCGCCGTGTTGGTAGAGAATGAGCACCACAAGGAGATGTATGTGCAGGACATTGTGCTCCACGGCTTCTTAAACGGCGCTGTTGCAGTCAACTGTCGTTCATGGGTGCACTCCAAGTTCCAAAATCCCGAGAAGAGAGTCTTCTTCGTTAGCAAGGTCTTCACATGATACAACCACTTACGCTTCTTATTATAAATACAAAATACTTCTACAGAAATCTACATATGTATGATTCGTGTAATGACTTGTTTGTATATATGTTTTGGGGATTGTGGCGGTGGTGGCGGTGCAGTCGTACTTGCCATCCCAGACACCGGACGGGTTGAAGAAGCTGCGAGAGAAAGAGTTGACGATATTGCGGGGCAACGGCGAAGGAGAGCGCCAGAGCTTCGAGAGGATCTATGATTACGACACCTACAACGACCTTGGGGATCCCGATAGCAGCGAAGATCTAGCCCGACCCGTCCTCGGCAGCAAGCAGCACCCTTACCCAAGGCGCTGCCGCACGGGTCGCCCTCGCACCAAGAAGGGTACGCTTATTAAGAGGATGAAGTTTCTAAGCCCGGGGTGCATTCGGGTCCTCGGGTGACAAAATTAGGTTCTTTTTTATTAAAGAAAAGAAAAGAAAAGAAAAGAAAACACCACCTTTCACATTTTTTATTTGAAAAAAGAAAGAAAAATAAATGAATGAATTTTTTTCTTCAGTATTGGGGAAAAAGGATTTGAACCATATGTAATTGTTTTAGGAATCCATATGTAATTGTTTTAGGAAATCAAATGAAAATGGTACTGGCGTGTTTTGTTGATATCTGGTATTACGTAGCATAGATCCGGCGTCGGAGTCGAGAGAAGGGACGTGGTACGTGCCGCGGGACGAATGCTTCGCAGAGGTGAAGGAGCTGACGTTCTCGGCGAAGACGGTCTACTCGGTGCTCCACGCGGTGCTTCCGTCGCTGGACACCGCCATCGTCGACCCCGACCTAGGGTTTCCCTACTTCACCGCCGTCGACTCCCTCTACAACGAAGGCATCAATGTCCCAAGCCTCAAGAAATCCGGCGGATTCCTCGGCACCATCCTCCCCAGGCTCCTCAAGTCCATCACCGATCTTGGCGAAAGTCTCCTCCGCTTCGAGACCCCCGCTGTCTTTGAACGTAATTCTCCTCCCCACACCCCCTCGCCCCTTCTCCCTCTCCCTTACCATCTTAATTGATCCGTTGATTGATTTGCAGGGGACAAGTTTGCTTGGTTTAGGGACGAAGAATTCGGTCGCCAGACCCTTGCTGGTCTCAATCCCTGTAGCATTAAGCTTGTTACGGTATCTGTTTGCATTCTGTTTTGAATTGATGTACGCGGCAATGTTCCGAAACCCCAACCCCTAAATCTTTCCCCAATTTTTACGATGTAGGAATGGCCTCTGAAGAGCAAGCTCGACCCCAGCATCTACGGCTCACCCGAATCTGCAATCACAACAGATATGATCCAGAAAGAAATTGGAGGTTACATGACTGTTGAGGAGGTATCTTCAATTGAAGCTTTTCTTTGTCTAGTGTTACCATACACCCATCGTAGTGTATGCATCTCGACAAACTCTCATTTTCTGTTCTTATCCCCTCACCTCATGGAAAGCAGGAAAAAAAAAACCCCCAATTACAAAACTTACACAGGAGAAAAACTGATTATGATCTTTTCAAAAATGGAATAAGGGATATTAATTTTTACTATAAAAAACAACATGTAGGCCATAAAGAAGAAGAAGATTTTCATCCTGGATTACCACGATATTTTCTTGCCGTACGTGAACAAAGTGCGAGAGATCAAAGGCACAACGTTGTACGGGTCGAGGACACTGTTCTTCCTCACCCCAGATTGCACGCTGAGGCCATTGGCCATCGAGCTGACTCGGCCACCATCGCTGGACGGGTCGAAGCCCCAGTGGAAGCAAGCCTTCATGCCCAGCACCGATTCCACCGCATGTTGGCTCTGGAGGCTGGCTAAAGCTCATGTCCTTGCTCATGATTCTGGTTATCACCAACTCATCAGCCACTGGTAATAATAACTGCTAAATGAACCAGTCTCGTGGGTTTCTTCTCCCCCTCTTTTTTTTTTTTTGGGGGTTTGTATTTAAGTTGTTTGATCCATTTGTTTGGTGGGTTCAGGCTAAGGACTCATTGTTGCACTGAGCCGTATATAATTGCAACAAATCGGCAACTGAGCGCGATGCATCCCATCAACAGACTGTTGCACCCTCATTTCAGGTACACGATGGAGATCAATGCGCTGGCTCGAGAAGCGCTTATTAATGCTGATGGGATCATCGAGTCTGCGTTCTCGCCAGTCAAGTATTCTCTGGAGGTCAGCTCTGCCATCTATGACCAGTTGTGGCGCTTTGATAAAGAAGCATTGCCTGCTGACCTAATCAATAGGTAATCTCCAAAAAGCAGGCATCAGCTGAGTGCTGAGTATACTCTTTACCTTTTTCCTATTTCATTGGATTTAATTTATTGATTCTCCTGCTATGAGGAACGCAACGATCCAACTCCATAGTCAGTAAAGCATGAATTGATATAACCTAAATGATGAATATGCTCTTCTACTGAATTTTGGACTTCGTGTAAACTTCTAGGGGATTGGCTGTTGAGGACCCGAATGCCCCGCACGGCCTGAACCTGACTATTGAAGATTACCCTTTTGCCAACGATGGTCTCGTTCTTTGGGATGCCATCAAGCAGTGGGTTACTGACTATGTTGACCACTACTACAAAGACTCTTCTGCAGTAGAGTCCGATCAAGAGCTCCAAGCATGGTGGACTGAAATCCGAACGGAAGGCCATGCAGACAAGAAGGATGAGCCTTGGTGGCCGGTCCTCAAAACCCCCAAAGACCTCATTGGGATTCTGACAACTATAATTTGGGTAGCCTCGGGCCACCATGCTGCAGTCAACTTTGGGCAGTACCACTTTGCAGGTTATTTTCCCAACAGGCCTACCATTACCAGAAGCACCATGCCAGTCGAAGACCCAACTGACGAACATTGGAAGTTCTTCTTGGCAAAGCCAGAGATTGTGCTGTTGCAGTCCTTTCCTTCACAGATTCAGGCAACGAAGGTGATGGCCATTCTAGATGTGCTGTCCAATCATTCTCCTGATGAGGAATATCTAGGGGAGAAGCCAGAGCCCTCTTGGGCTGAGGATGCGGTTGTAAACGCGGCCTTTGAACGGTTCAGTGGAAAGCTGAAGGAGCTTGAAGGAATTGTGGATGCCCGTAACGAGGATAGGAATTTGAGGAACAGGCATGGAGCTGGAATTGTACCCTATGAGCTTCTGAAGCCACATTCAAAGCCTGGGGTGACGGGAATGGGAGTCCCCAACAGCATCTCCATTTGAAATTCAAATGAATATTTAACTTGAGAACGTTATAAACTTTGTAGCGAGATCAGCTGTTTCATGGGTAACGATGAGAATGTTAATAATAAAGGACAAACTGCGTTGAAATATTTGACCTTTCAGCAACCATTCAATTGCTTGTCATCTGTCTTTAGTTTACCCTTTCAAAGCATGGTTTTCAGATTGGGTTAATAAGAGTTCTTTTGAAAAACATAAAATTAAATATGAGTATAAAAACTAGTTTTGTCTATAACAAAATGAACCGATGCTATTTAGGGGCAATGTGGGGGTCCGGTGGCCCCTGTGATGCCGTATCATCAAACTCGTTCAAATTCCAAATGCCACAAGCAAGCCTTAACATCCTTTTATAAAGGACTTGTAACAAGGATCCGAGGCGGAAGACGAGGAATATCTGAAACTTTTCGTTTTCCATTTGCTGCATTGTAGCAGAATAAGAATTTGAAGCTCAGTTGGATAAAACTGCCAGTAATTGGTGACATCTCTGCCGAGCACAAGATAGTGATGGTGATGATGAGACAGTACTTGGAGTCCATGGTCTACTCTCTCTACCATGAGCCCAAAACCAGACCAAAGGAGAGGAAGGTACCAGCACTCTGGTCCAATATTTCCTGTGGGAAAAAACTACCACTTCCTTATGGGACGGTAGTAACCATATACACCTGAAATTGCCATGCAGTTGGTTCTTATTATTGCCCACTTCAAACAAAATCCCACTTTAAACCAAAATCTTACTTCACGATAATCCCATTGGTGACCAGCACCGAGTCCTCGTACAATTTGCATCCATGACTGTTTTCTCAACCCTATCCATGTCTTGCATCTCCTTTATATTCTATTCTCTGAGAACAAGCATCAAACCCCTCGTTGGTTTTGCAACGGTCATTGTTCATCATCAAGAATTAAGGGAATAGCAGGTCATGTAAAGACAAGATACTGACCCTCGAGCAAGGGCCACTTACGTTCCTCAGTCCCTTCAACTTCTAAACCACATTAGCTAAGAGTAAGACTTCTTCCAGCAAACCCTAATCTTGTGTCTACTACTTCTATCCGGTAAAACACCACAAGTTAACTGTTTTTATAAACCATCATTTTCTTTTTCCAAGAAGGGTAAACCACATCCCGCGTTACCTACCATTGCATGTAAAGAACTTCAGACTCAGAGGATTCATTATCAGCAAAACATGTTCAGAGGATTCCTTAGAAATTTGGCCTTTATTTAGATAAAAGTTGCATGTAGGTGTCAGGTAAATTAGTGGGAACAACCAAATATTTTCATTAGTCATGACTCAGGAGGTTGTAAATCATAAGCATTCCTCCTGCTAGGCATCTTCTTCTTCTTCTAAGCTCAGCCTCTTCATTTCCAACTTATCATATTCTGATCCTTCATTCAATGAGGTTTCCGAACCATTTATCAAGTTTTCAAAAATAATACTACATGATCATGAGCAACAATCTGCACTGAACAGGTAACAACTAACGCAATGTTACTTTCAAGAAGATGAAGGTTTGCCACTCAAAACTTTCATCTTCTTTGAATCCTAAACCTCAGTTTCCTGATTGCCTTAATCTATCAAGTTGAATTTCACTTTTTTAACAGTCCTATGCATTATTTTCATAAGAGTTGGGTAAAGGACTCACTTAAGCATGTTACTTAAGCCTAAGAAACAACATAATTAAAATGAGCCTCCAACCTTCATTTGGAAAAGCATCAGACACCCAACCCTACAAAACGGTTTGTACCATAGAGTATGGTGTTTGACGCATATGGAGGGTACAAAACATTCAATTTGCCAAATCAATCATACAGAGATTTGCTTTGAAAAAAAAATCCTTAACGTACTTTGAGAGTAAGATTTTGATATGAATTATTTGCCAAAATAAAAAAAAAGTTTTGATATGAATTGATCATATGAGTTGTCCTCTTAATCCTTGAAAAGCCCTAGGTCGTGTAATGGAGTTAAGATGAGGTCACACAAGTCATCATCCTACATGCAACAAGCCAAGATTGTATTGTGGAATTGTTAGCTTGGCACAACATGCCTAGCACATTACTTCCTATATGGCTAAGCACCTGGCTTTGAGAACATACCCGCATAAACAGCCTCCAACAGCACCATAGCAGCAGCAGATAGGGGCAAAAAAATCATATGTATATCCATAGAAATTATAGGCTCCTATAGAATATAACAAGTTCATAACCATCAGCCAATAGGATTGATCAGAAGCTCAAAAAGAAAAAGAGAAATTGCAGGTGAACGCAATGAATTACATTGCTATTAGGTTGTTTACAAAACATAACAGAACTTAAGCAGGTGGAGAGAACAATGGAAGACAAGACGATCGACATGTAATAGGAAAAATGGCAAAGGCATGACAGATAAATGCATATTGGAAGAGTTTACTCAGAAAAATTACTTGCAATCTTCCAAAACAAATACAATGGGCATAAGGAAGGGGAATTACCAAAAACGGGAACATGGAAAACAATTCAAAAACTATAGGTTCATCGGCCTCTTCAGACTTTGGTGAATTATCCGGCAATATGAAAAGCAAGAAACCATAACAAAACAATCTCATTTGCAGCTAACACCTGCTTCAGCAGCTCGACGAGGCTTGCTTTTCCGTCTGCTGCTATTATGACGAAACCCATTGGACTTAGTTGAGACATCAGCGCAAGCTCTCATTCCATTTCCATTCTCCTCTTTGACTGAATCAGGCTTCTCTTTTGCCTGCACTGGCCGCTTCCTTTTCTTTCCATTTTCTGCTTGAGCTGAATTTTTTCCATCCTTACTCGGTAAACCAGTTTTTGTAACCCCACTGTCTTCCTCTTCCATCTTTTCAATTTCTTGTTCATCAGTCTCATCCTTGAGGGGTTTCTGTGGCCTTCCCCTTCTCTTTTGAGCTGGAATTTTTTCTTCCTCGCCACTTTCTGGATCCTCAAGATTGGTAACAGTTAACTTCTTTGCTTTCCCTCTGCCTCTACCCATATTCTCAAAATGCCTCAGAAGGAAAGCTCACGGGATTAGAGAAAACCTCTGCCAATAAACAAATAAATAATAACTCTAGCATAATTTGATAAACAAATGACCAAACAAAAAAGGATAAGAAGGATTTTCAGGAATCATAAAACAAAATCCCCATTTCTGCACACAATGATTTGTAAATGACACATAATGGGTTTTCATCATCTCATCAAATGAAATGATCCTGACAGTTTACAAGTTTCATAACAGTTGCTCATTGCATTCAAAGTCATTTACACCAGTCTGGGGCTCAGAATCAACACAAAAAGTATGTTTCGGTTTCTCAAGCCATAGCAGCAATACAAAAGTTCAACCCGTAGAACTATTAGAATAAAATTGAAAACTATAAGGAAATTGTACCACCCAAAAAGGATCTAAATACGGGAAGGCGACAAAATAAGGGCAAAACACACCAAAAAGAAATATCTTTTGAAACCATAAAGAAGTAAGATCTATAATAAAGAATGGAGGTTTAATTAGATCAAGACCGCGGTTCCAAGTTCTTGCCAGTTTCAGTTAAACCGCATGAGAAAAATAATCGCACAAAACCGACAATCAAACTATACACAATAAGCATGTTTTGTTGCAACTCACGAGAATCAAAAAGAAAATCACCATACTTCCATCAGACGGGCAAAGAGCGGGAGAGAGTTAAACTAACCCGGTGCGCCGCCACAAAACCCATCACTCTGAATCCATTTGAAGCAACTGAAGAAAATCACAACAAAGAAGGACCCAGATAAGTTTGTCTCTGTTGTTCGATTTCTACATTAAAATAAGAGCAAGAGAAAAAAAAAAAGGAGAGATATTAATGGCAGGGAAAAAAAAAAGACGATTCAGAAAAGAACTACTGACGACCCAGATCAAGAAACAGCAAAACAAGAGAGATTATAAGTATTAGCTCACAAGACATACAAAAAAGAGGCGGCTTTTTGAAATAAAGAATACCCACAGAAACAAAGATGCAACTTACGGAGACACGAAAGCGGGAGAGAGGGCGAGCAGCTGAGAAGCGTGAAGAGGTATTCGTTGATTGGCTCTTTCGGTCTTTGGAGTCCTGTAACCTGTAGGTGAATTTAAAAACTAGTGTATACTATAGGTATTGATATGAATTAAGAGATTTCTTTACCCAATAAAAAGATATGAATTAAGAGATCTTATTAAATATTTAATTTTTATATATTTGGGTTATGGGCGTAGCCAGCTGCTCTCTTTCTCCTCCTCCAGTACTCGAGGGTCCAAAAGGTCATCCAAATGGACCAAGCCTGGTCGCTGTATGGAGTGGCCCACCCTCTGCTGGGCCTGCAGGATGAAACTGTGAGAAACTTCTTCCTTTTTCTTTTCTTTTTTTCCTTTTTTTTATTTTATTTTAAAATTTTCTTCTACTTAGTTTCTTTTCTGGGAAGAAATCTCAAAAAAAAAAAAAAAAAAAAAAAAAGTTTAAACCCTAAAGTTTGCACTTTATTTTAAGTTGAACCCTGAAATTTATTTTCATTTAAAATGAAACTTAATGATTCTAAAACGTATTAGTTCAAATCTTGTTATCACTATTTATATTAATTTTTGAAGGACCAAAATCCTCCCTCCATTTTTTTTATTATCTTTTGGCCTCTTCAAACCCCATAAATTCAATAGGTATTATTTTCCAAGATTTAAATGTAATTTCACTTCTATTCCTAACTTCAATTTAATCATTTGACAAAATTAATTCTTAAATTTAAATTTAAATGATTAAATTGAAGTGTGAAGTAAAAGTGAAAATTTGATTTAACACTTAAGAAATAATATCTATTGGCTTTATGGGGTTTTATGAGTTTTTTGAACTTCAATTTTGTTAAACGATTAAATTGAAGTGTAAAATAGAAGTAAAATTTGATTTAACTCTTGGAAAAAAAACATTTATTGGCATTATGGGGCTATGGGCTTTAATTAGAAAATAAAAAAATCCAAAAAAAAAAAAAGTGAAGGAGGTTCCATCCATCAAAAACTAATGGAGACGAATGGCAGGATTTGATTTAATGCGTTTTAAAAACATTTGATTTCATTCCACGCTAAAATAAATTTCGGGGTTCAATTTAAAATAAACTTAAGAATTTAAACTAAATTTCACTCCTCTAAAGGCTTTCGAGGGAAGCCCAACCCATGTATACTTCATCAAGAATTAGATCAATTTTGAATACTAAGTAATATGAAATATTCACATCCATGATGACACCCACAATATGAACTCAACCCATATAGGTGTACTCAAAGTTACTCCAATGAACTCAAGTTTCTAATACCGTAAAAGAAACCCAGGTAAAATTCAAACCCTTGAGACAATCTGAACATGGGGGATTGACATTTGTTTACTTGTGCCTACTAAAGGGGTTTAGGATGAACCACAATTTAAGCAGCAGATGTTGCAATTGCCGTTACCATTTTTCTCAATTATTACTAATTTCCGTTACCGAGATGTGACCAGAATTAACCTGTGATCAGAAGCCATTTGTATCATTTTAGAATATTATGTAAAACTGGGTAACTCTGGAGATGCCTAAATTGACTTCAACGTGTTTCTACTTGCGCGTCTAAGCATAGTAGAAAGAGGACAACTGGCCTTCAGCTTTGATGCCAGCTTAAAAGCTCGAAAGGAGAAGAGGATAACAAATAATAAAATGTAGGGTAAATTGTGTTTTCTATCTCAACCTTTTATATTAGGCGATTGCATTCCAAATATTTTAAAGAATTGTATTTTTCTAACCCTGGTCTAAATGGACCCAAGCTCTACTTTAACTTTTGTTATAAAAAAACTTACTCTCTTCCGCTTATTATTATCATTTTAGATCAACCCCTCTCGAAATTCCCATAATTTCTAAGATTTTCCCAAGTCTTAAATAGTCCAAGATCACTTTACTCTACATTCCCTGCTTAAATTTATAGGATTTCTCTAATGGCTCATTTGACGTATAATTCATCTGTCTTTTCTTTTTTTGTGCAGTCTCGTCTTCCTATGATTCCTTTGCAATAGGAAAAATTTGTTGTTTTTTTTTTTTCACATCCCACATGGGACGCATGAGATAATGGAGCTCGCGCCGTTTTAGAACAAGACTAGCATTACAACTCTTTAAAAATGGTTGAGATATAATCTCCAAATATTAAAAATTTGGTTAAATCCGTAACTTTTGTTAGAGTTTGGGAATATAAAATGCACTTTGGCCTGAAAGTTAAAATATATATTCAAATCAAAGTTTGGCAAATCTTCCCCCCAATTACGCGACTCCCTTCGAAAACCTTAACGAGGAATTGATGGAGATGCGTCTTTCGGCTTGTCTGGTGTAACCTGCGGTGCAAAAGCCGTTCTCCTCAGCCACAGAAGAAAATGGGGCAGTTTCGTCAACATATATTTTACGGCCAACTGGAAGACAGTGACAAAAGGATTGGTACCCAACCACCCACCCACCCTAATCAACTTGACTTCTTCACCACCTTTGCCTGCAAGTAAGTCATCATGCATCTCCAACCCACATTTTTTTTCTTTTTTTTAGTGTGATAAGCAATACAAACTACGCTCCCAATACAAATCACCCCATCTCAGTTTAATTATGTATTTTAAAGATTTTTCTAAAATATTTTGGCACTCTTGGCGTAGCATGCGACTCGATGAGATTTTCGGATTAACTTAACTTGTAAATTAAATAACACCATTAATTATACTTAGGTCCGATAATTTTAACTCACAGCTATTGCTTTATCCAACTTTAACGCTTTTTAAGTGAACTCAACCTGTGAACTAAATAACACAACTAATTATAATTAGATCCGATAATTTTAAATTGACAGGTTCAGAGTTAAGGACCCATGGGCCAGAGCCTGCGTAAAATGTGGTGGGTCCACCCCACGCCTCACCTTCTCCCGGTTCCTCTGTCTCCTCGTCGCCGGTAGGGTGTGTTTCAGAGGAGAGACGCCAGATCCTGTGACTGCGCGTAAGAACAGTTGTTCATTCTGCGCTCTTTTAATATCTGCTTATTCCGCCGTGATTTCCCCTTTTTATGCTAATATCATCAACTCCTGATCCATTCAGAGAGAGAAACAATACGTATAGTTTTTGAGATTGAAATATCTTCCCAGTATATGCCCTTTGTGCTCTTTGGATTAGCCGTTTGATGGGTTCAACTCCGGGTTGCTAGACCTCAAACTAGGGTTTCTTCAACACCTATATCTGTTTCGTGCCTCTACTTCTGTTGCGAAAATTAGGGCATTGGGGGCTTGTCTTTTGACCTTGCACCTTTACGGGGGCCGTGTTGAATTCATTAGTTGGGTGTGGGATGCTGTACTGGTTCGTTAGAGTTTCTGGCCCGCCCGTGTTTGCCCACCCCTGTTGACCCGTGACCCATGTTGGGAACCCCACCGCCCACCCACCCCGCACAATTGCAAGAGCTAGTTATAATCTGACTACTACGAATGTTGTTCCTAGTTACAATGATTTACTCTCCCTGTTTCTCTTAATCATGTTATATGCTTGTGAAAAGTGTGGAACCATTGTATATAGCGCCAGGCATAATCATGCCTTGGATGAACTGTCATCTGAAAGTAACACGCGGATTACGTTTACTTCTGGTGGAAGAATGCCATTTTAGTATTCTTACAGGTAGTCCACCAATTTCTTCTAAGCTGCACCCGACGTTGGTAATCAAAAGCTTAGAGGCTAGTATGTGTTTGAGATGGGAGTGTAGAAGTGAAAATTAAACATAAGTAATACACAAACCTAAGATTAAAGAGCAGGGGAAACACGCGGTATCCACACCTAAAGTTCGAGAGAAAATATGTTACGGACTTCTTTTCATCGACTACATTGGTGGAGGAGCACATGTTTTCTTTATTCCCATGTCTCTGTTTAGCACTTTCTGGAGGCATCCTTGAGCAATGACACATGTGAGTGATGCTTAAGAAGCCACGCCGGATTCATAAAGGCTAAATTGATAATTTCATAAGGGCTGGATTGAGCAAGGGAATAAGGATGGGTCTGGAGGAGGTGTAACTTCAACAGCTCCTCCTAGCATCTGCGTGACTTTCCTCCTGCTACGTCTTACTAATGGATCCCCTCGAATACAACACCGCATTGCTATTATCATAAACTTCTCCGGTCTCTTCTTTATATCAGCTTTTGCCTCTTCATCATTCTCAACCAACATTCCCAGTTCCCCGCTTCCGTAGCAATCATAAGCCCAGTCCGACAATGCCATCTCGTTCTCATTATTTGCTGCCTCTAAGTTCTTCCTACAGAAATTGAACCCCAACAACACAAGGTCAGAACTGTATACATCGACCTTGACCGTAATTGTTGCGTCCTGAACCATTCAGGGGCCACATAACCTTTCGCTCCCCTTATGCCACTCATGGTTTGGGTTTGATCTATCCTCAAAAGCTTCACTAATCCAAAATCACAAATCTTTGGTGTTAGAGAGTTGTCAAGGATTACAGGTTTTGAGGCTTCACATTGCTGTGTATGATCTGGGTGCTGCATTCTTCATGCAAGTACAAAAGCCCTCTTGCAGTGGCAAGGGCAATCTGCATCCGTCTGTGCCTCTCAGGCTTGAGTCTCCGAAGAGGAAGTTCGCGAAGGAACCATTGCTCATGAATTCGTTCACAAGAAAGCAATGCTGTTCCTCAAAACGGAACCTAGAAGCTGCACCAGATGTTTATGATTTGTGCGGCTGATGGAGCTCACTTCAGGTTCAAATTCCCTCTCCCCTGCATTCACCACCTTATCTAACTTCTTCACTGCAAGAACAGACTTCCTTGTTTTGAATGCAAGGGCCCCCTTATAAATGGTTGTGTGAGTGCCCATTCCCAATTCTTCCTTGAACCATTCCCGATTACGCTCCTCTAAGTGCTTTTCTTTGTATTCGTATACCAATTCAGAGTACAAATATACCAAGTACCCGGGTCAATTTCATAATAAGATTTTATAACCTAGTGAACGAAAACATTGATTTTAACGTCGATAGGTTGTCAACCCTGGCTCGAATAGCGCTAAATCAGCTATGGAATATTATAAATAAAGTAAGCCAATGACCAAACTCCACAGTTTCATCCGCCGAAGAATTCGCATCCAGCAAAGATTCGGTAAGATTTGCGTATTTTTGAAGTGGGCAAATAATTCCCGTATAAAATGAACCAAACCATACAATTGCTCTTTTTTAATAATATTTTAATAAAAAATAATTTTCCCCCTTAGGATATTGCCTCTTTTAACAATAATTTATTGGAAATATATTTTTTATTTATAAAAAACTTATTTTATTACCCTTTTCCCATAATGTTTCACATTTTAGGTTTTTATAAAGGATTTTAAGTACATTGTAGGAAAGGAAAAAAAAAAAAAAAAGGTATGAAATAGTGCCTGTTTTTTATATCTAATTTTTTTATAAGAAAGCTTTATACCTATACTTACATGAACCATATAAAAGTCGTATCCATATTTTTTAACAATTTCTTTCCCCCGAATTCCTTTACGTATGATTTCCATACCTCATTTTTTCGTATCGTATTTTACTAACTATGCCTTGAACCTATTCGTGGCTTTGTTCTAGCTCATCATACATGGAACTTCGGAGATTATTCCTAGAATGTCTAAGCATGGAAGAAGGAGCCTTGATTTTTTCTTGTTGAAGCTGAAAATGAAAAAGAGAAGTTCCTACGACAAAGAGGAAGTTGATAGAGACTGAGCTACCTCAGAGAGCTGTTCCTCTGATGATCAAAGTTGATTGATCTTTCTTCAGTCTTTTTATAACTGGAGGATGCAGAGTATTAGTAGTAGAAGCATTCTCCTCACTTCAATTAAAAATTTTCCCCCAGTACTCAGATTGAACCTCCCGTTTGATGGAGGGATGTCTTCTTCCAACAACTCCCGTCTCTAAAAGCGGCCACAGCGCAGAGACAGTCACCCATGCTGGCTTATCTGCACCAATCCTCACGCACATCCTCAAAATATTCGTAATCAGAGAATACCCAATCTGTGTTGTCCATCACTTCAGGCTCAAAAGAACCCTTTTCAACGGATACTACCTCGCAATTCTGCGAAATGAAGCCTTGTCTGCATTCATTCATCTTATTGGTTGGATCATGTGGGATGAAACCAGGCGAGCAGTTTGGCCCCTGGTTGTCTCCCAATTTGCAGTAGCCATTGAGACCCCAAGCCCTGCCACCCGTTGTTTCTGCAATGTTCATGCAGATATCTGGAGGTATAAATGTTGAATTGGACCACACGATAGCCCCTCTTGTGTTGCTTTTTGGGTGATCATATTGCCAGAGAACTCCATCATATTCAAGAACTGCTCCGCCTTTTATCAGCTGGTTGGGTAGCGTAGTAAGGTTAGAGGCGCAACTAGAAGAGTTGGCCCTATCTTTCTAGTGGAAATCCTCTGCTGAAGCTTTCTTGATAATATTTGGAGTATGGTCCCATTGCTCGCTGTAAGGTAAATGTTGCCTGACTAACTGAAATTCACCTGAAATCTGCCGCCATTAGATTTGGAAGACCAATAATCTGAGTTCACAGACTCTGTCTGGAAAGCAATTGTGTGAAGGGCTATACCCCTCCGTGTTGTCCAGTGTCAACTGGAATTTTCCGCTCGAGTAATTGGTTTCAGAGAATCAGGAAGTGAGTCAACTCCAAATCGATTCATTCTCTGTGTGGGTAAGATCGTGTATGTTGGAGAGTGAAAACTCTCCCACAACAAATTGACACCACCCTGTGTTGCCAGAACAAAGTTTCCAGTGTCGAGCATGCCCGCATAGGCAACTCCTGAGCTGCCAGAATCAGGAGCTGTTCCAAAATGTTTTGGCCACCTGGATCATTGAGGATGAGTTGGCCATCACTGGTAATTTCAACCTGTGAGCCTGGTTGGACCAGATTATCTCTATTGGCTGACCAAGCAATGTTTTTTTCGGGTATTTTGTCAGACCCAATGGAAAGCTGGAAGCCCTGGTTCTGAATCCGCTGGAAACGGAAGGCAAATTCACTGGGTGGGGATGCCCAGGAGGAAGAGGTGCTGCCCCCATTCTGTGCAGTGAGAGATGAACCCAAAGGCACGTTGCTGTATGTTTGAGCAGCAGCCGCATAAAACTGCGGCCAAAGCAGCAGAACAGAGCACAGGCAATCAAGCTGAGTGAGAGCCACATAGCTTTCTTTTGTTTATTTTTGTTTTCTAATAGAACTGGGAGAAGCTGGAGACCGAATAAACTTACGAACTGAATTCAAATCACAGTATCTTTATGCGGCAGAGGATGGATTGAACTTTCCATGAGAGTCCAGCGTGTAATTGTTTTTTTCCCTTGTTCACTTGGGCTTTGTGTGTGCTGGGCAAATTGTTGTGGGTATTGGCAGGTGTTTCCATTTCTTTGTTAACTTGTTCAACCTCTGGGAGAATGCTACCAGTCTTCTGCAGCCCAATTGCACTATTTCTAGAAAATGGGCCAATGGGACAACTGATGTGCTATAATTAAAAACATTGATCTGCTATAATTAAAAACATTGTAGTACCACGTTTGTGTCTGTCTGTATATTTAAGCCATAAGACGTTGGGAGGATTGAGGATTATTATTTTAGCAGCTTCGCGTCCACTTTTCTTTTTTTCTTTTTTTTTTAATACTAAAATTTTGAACTCTTTATTTTGCTTTGCTTTTATTCAGAAGTCGTCTTGATTTAATTTGGGCTCTGAATTGGATGTGATAGCATGATTGGCACAATGTAAACCTTTCGTTTAAATTTGACTCAGTCGAGGTCGCTGCGGTCGTTGCTTTAGTCCCCCCATGGATTGGTTGGGAGCATTGCATCTTTGAGTTTGAAAGCATAGTTCTTGAACCGTTGTTGGTCTGCTGACCCTAAGGTCAATGCAAATTGTCCTCTACTTGTGTTTTCGTTTCTTCCTACCCCTTGGATACGAAATGCCTGAATACCCAGTCATGAGAGAGACTTGTAAGTTTCATTTTTTGTCTTCGGACTTGAACTAAATGGCTCGGTCAACAAATTTTAGTTTTCAAATTGTTTTCTGAAAATTCAATCAAGCCACTTTTGCTTTGAATATTCTTCTTCGTCCCTTTTTTTTCTTTTTTTTGAAAGAAGAATATTCTATGGCTTCATCGAAATGGCAAATTCAGAAAAGGCACCAACATTTGAACATCTTGCAGTTTTTTCCCTCTTGTGCTGCGCTCCTTGCATGTAACTTGGAGGAACGGCATGCCGGTCGGGCTGCGTAATTGAATTAGGTTGTTCATATAGAATATGAAGGCCTGACACAGCCCCAAGACCACCGACAACCACCATACCCTTTGAAATAAGAATGCTCCGTGCCCAAATATGATTTAGTGGACTCCTATACCCTCCAAATATCTATAATAAAATGGTGACTAAATCATTATATGGATCGTAAAATAGATCGTGTTAAGCCCATTCAGTCTTTTTGTGGTTCTTGAGAATGTTCGCCACTTCTACCAAGGCAGCAATGATTATCCCTGCTCCATGAGTCTACATCTCTCCTGGAATGATAACGGATATGGTTCACTCATGTAATTCGTGCAGGCGTGTTTGCACACCTTAAGCGAACGAGATAAAAAAATATTTATGGGGGCACACCGTCAACCCATGACTTAACCTTCCCGTACGAGCATTTAATACATGAAAACGGTCAAAAATACTAAGGATCTCCTCCCTAATCTTAGATAGGTTGTCTTAGGATTCGACACAGTTCATTGTTGTGCTTACACAGTAAG
Organism: Santalum album; assembly: GCA_034195605.1. Classification (NCBI taxonomy): domain Eukaryota; kingdom Viridiplantae; phylum Streptophyta; class Magnoliopsida; order Santalales; family Santalaceae; genus Santalum; species Santalum album. The sequence goes on along the minus strand of CM067264.1, from coordinate 16,686,084 downwards.
ATAACCTTTCCCCGAAGCTCTGAGTCTCCAAAATGGAGGCCTGGTATGACCCTCTCTCGACCAAGAGATGGATCGACCCGTCACCATTTATGAGGATTAGCCTTGATTGGCGTTTCATTAGTTCTTATGTATTACTCTATTCAAGGACTCCACCAGTTATGAATAGCGATAATGAAGCTGAGGAAAACAGAGGTATTATTTAGTCCGAGTCTTTAGCAGCAGGAATTTTGTTTCAAATGCCAACTCGTCTACACTAGAAACTCACTAGAAAGAAGGTTGGGAAATGAACATTGATACAAAGCCATGCTTAAATTATATAAAACTCCAAAGCAGGGAGTACCTTCTGAGGCTGTAAGTGGGAATCTCAACTCAAACTGCTGCTAGGTGGGAAGGGACAAGGAGGAACAGCAACTTCCACAACTCCCTCGAGCATTTGGGTCACCTTCCTCATTGTGGGACGTAGGGATGGGTCTTCCTGAATGCACCACAATCCAGCTTTTACAAACCTCTCCACCTTCACGTACTCGCTCATGGCCTCCCTATCATCTTCAACCAAAGCATCCAATCTCCCTTCTCGAAAACAATCGTAAGCCCACTCAGTCAAATCTGCACCCTTTCTATCACCGATTTCCAAGTCCAAAATTCTGTGACAGCAAACAACCTCCATCAGCAACACCCCAAAACTGTAAACATCGATCTTGGCGGTGATGGATGTGTTCCTCCTGAACCACTCGGGAGCAACATACCCTTTAGTCCCTCTAATGGCGGTCTGAGTATGACTCTGGTTGATCATCAAAAGCTTGGCCAACCCGAAATCAGAAATGCGGGGGCAGTAGTACTCGTCGAGAAGTATGTTCTGAGGCTTTATATCACAGTGGATGATGGGGGAGCTGCACTCTTCGTGCAAGTAGAGCAGTCCTCTGGCAATCCCAACGGCAATCTGGGCCCTCTGGTTCCAACTGGGTCTCATTTCTCCAAAAAGGAAGCTCGCTAATGTGCCGTTGCTCATTAGCTCGTACACCAGCAACCGGGACAGCCCTTGGTCGCAGAATCCGAGGAGGGGAACAAGATTCTTGTGATGGGTTTTTCCAATCACGTTCACTTCGGTTCGGAATTCCTTCTCGGTGTCCTGAAGCGCCCGGTCCAACTTTTTCACAGCAATTGGGCAAAGAGTAGCGCCAGAGACCCCCAATTTCAAAGCCCCCTTGTAAACTATGCCGAAAGACCCCCTTCCCAGTTCCTCCTTGAACCCATCTGTGGCCTCGACAAGCTCTTCGTAAGCAAAACAGCGCAAATTCGTGCCCAGTTCTTCTTTATTGCTCTCAGCATTAGGATTTTTCGTCCGTAATTTCTTGTGATGGATGAATGAGAAGCCGATGCAAAAGGTAACCATGAGTACCAACACAGAGGAACCCAATAGAACTGACCCGACGACGACCAATGTCCCCTGATTACCGTCCTTCCTTTTATCACCAGGAACCGGATAATTACGCGGATTTGGTGCGAGAGGAGGAGAACCATCTTTCCTGACTTTGATCAGAGCCTTGCCATTAACACTGCTGTCTTCCCTCCCATTCGACAGAGGCAGCTTCTTCTTCCAGCAGGAATCGTCTCTAAAAATTGCAACGGCGCACATACAGTCGCGCATGCAGGATTTCCTGCACTCCTCTTCGTTAGAGGGCTTCAACTGCTCGTAATCCGAGGTTGGCCAATCCGTATTTTGAAGCTCCATAAAATCATACATCTCGTCTGCAGAACCAGAATCGACTCCATGGTCTTCTCCGCAGTCCTGCACGAAATTGGGCTTGCAGCTTCCATACGTATCATTCTTATCGAATAAAGAAAACCCCTGTGGACATGCGCAAATCGGCCTTTGATCTTCCCCAAGACTGCAAATGCTGTTGAAACCACAGGCCCCACTTCCCTTGACGCCGTCAATATTCACGCAAATATTTTCCGGCTCTGTCCATACTGGCTTCCATCCAGCGGCGCCGCCGGCGGTGGAGTTCTTGGGATGATAATACTGAGTAAAAGTCCCATCGAAACTGAGGGTGGCTCTGTGGTAATAATCCGTAACCGGGTTCACCCTTCCCGGCGTGAGATCAAATCTGACCCCATTTCTTTTCAATATGTACATGTAGCCCGTAGCGTTGAAGATGAACTGGTACCCCGAATTCGTACGACTTGAGGGATCGTACGTGCCGCTGATGTAATATGCATCGTAAGCCCAATCAGTGTCCATGTTGATGATGTTGAGCACGAGATTGCCGTCGGGAAGGAGCCGGAGCTGGAACCTCCCCTTTGAGAAACTCGTCTCTGTCCTTCGGGAGTACATCACGCCATATGTTTCCATCTTCTGCGAAGGAAGCATGGTGTCTCTGGGCTCATTGAAGCTCTCCCACAAAGGATCAGAATCCCTGTTTTTTCGGATCACAAAATTGCCTGTATCGTTCATGAACCCGTAATTAGCGACTCCAGTGAAACTGAATTCGGATCTCCATAGCTGCCCGCCTTGAGGGTTGCTGAGGACTAACCCACTGTCGGAAGTGAGGTCTACTTTGGAACCTCCTGGCGCCAGGGAATCTCCGTTTGCGTACCAAACGATGGTTCGGTCGGGTACTTTGTTGTACCAAATGGCCAGCAAGTAGTTGCTGCTGCTGGCGTTGTCGACCCGGCGAAACCCGAAAGCGAAATCGGCTGAAGGAGAAAGCCAGGGAGCGTCGCCGGTGGAGAGAGATGAGCCTACAAACACGGTGCCGTTGTTTTGAGCGGCGGCATAAGATGGCAGCTCAGAAATGGCGAAGAAGAGAAGAGGTAGGAGAAGAAGGTTAGAAGGAGGAGCCATACGCCAAAATCGGGCGCTTTGTTTGATTGGTCCACTCCCCTGCCCGGAACTAGGATAAGGAGTTGGAATGGGATTCAGAAGAGAAAAAAGGAGATGAAGTCAAGGAAAGAGATGCAAGGGCCGACTTCTCCCACCGCCCATGCGATGGGATTGCTTTCCTTCATTGAATGAGAATTCTCAGCCGAAAGCCACCAGTCTGTCTTGGAAAATATCTCTGCGCTTCCTCTACGGGCAATAACTTTGTATGAATGATTGTAGTCCATGACTTGCACTTCACGCACAAAAGCGCACTCCTATGCTTGATAAAATAGAAACTGAATTTTTTTTTAAAAAAGTTAAAACTATTATTGAAAACTGCAAGACTCTTCCCTTTTTGGGGAAAACAAAATATCCTTGATGATCAGGAGGGGAGGGGAGAGAAGGGGGAGAGCAAAAAAAAATCCCAAAATAATATAGGAAAAATATATAATTTTCAAATTAGGCGTACGGATCAATTTTTTCTTGGAATAAGTTTTTAGGTAGTCATGCAATTGGATTTATTCCTATTTCCAGTCACACAATTAGCAATAGTGTGGCTAATTTTAAATTATTTTACTCACACAATTGTCAATTACGTGACTAATATAAGGTGAAAGTAGTCACACAATTGAAATAATGATCAAGTAATTGTCAATTCCGTAATCATTGTTTGGGAAATTGGAGTGGGGGGTTCCATGGTACAATTTGCACCATTCTTTTTTTAATGTATTTTTAGAAATTTGAACCGGATTGATGGAAACAACATACAAAAATACACGTCTATCAATTTTCAACTTATTTGGAATGTTAATCCTATTCATCCTAAGCATAGAAAATTTTAGCACTGTTTTTAATGCTGAATTTTTCCTTGCTTTGGATGAAAATTTCTAAATCGACCGCAACCCTCATAAATCACTTGAAAATTAATAAGCATGTGCATTTTTGTATGTTGTTTCCAAGTTCAAATTTTTCAAAAGAACAGTGCAAACCGCACATGGACCCCTCTCCCCCCCCCCCCCCCCCCCCAAAAAAAAAAAAAAAAACACCTCCACAACAATTAGCCAAACAATGGTCGTGCATTTAGCAATTGCATAACCATTATTTTAATAATTTTGTGACCACTTTTGCTCTGCATTAGTCATGCAATTGCCAATTGCATAATTAATGGTCAAGATTTGTGAAAATTAGTTACGTAATTGCCAATCGCGCGACTTAAACTTATTTCGAGAAATACCTTACGCAATTGCCAATTGCATGACTTAAATTTATTTCAAGAAATGCTTAATCCGTACACCTAGCTTAGGAATTTTTTTTAAACTATTTTATTTGGGGATTTTTTTCTCGGTGAAGAGCAATGCCTGTGTGAAAAAAGGTTTATTTCAAATACCCTCTGCAAAGAAGAAAATAATAATTATACCAAATCAAATTCCTTCTAGAAGTACCCTAGCCAAACGTACCCTAAGGGAATTGTAACGATCAAGAGGAAGAGATCTACATGAGCAATGTTGGAATAATGTTGTATTGATGGAAAGTTTGCCTGAAAGAAGCAAGAATGCTCTTTCCTTTAAGATTATATTGTTCCAGTAATCTTAAAACTATATTTGGTTCTAATGTTATTATAATTTGTTACTACGGCACAACCGTTGGGAAGGGAGAGTTCCAAGGCTATCACTAGTTGGAGATGGAACCATCAAAATCACATTTCAAGGTACGCTTGCAAATTTGTGATTCTTTGCTCTGAGTTTTAGGCATGGGTAGTAAAAGCATTGCACTTCATGCTAGTAAGATGTATGAGTTAATCATGTTTATTGTGCAATAGTGTAATGCTGCTCATTGAAACAAAGCGTGTTGCGGCATAGCTTTTGGTTGTGTATGGAAACGGAACATAGGCATCACTTCAATCTGTAGAATCCTGGCAATTGGAATTGCTTAGAAAGGAGAGAACAGAAGCGCTGCTTCTGTGAACCAAAACAATTCTTGGGTAAGGCAATGTATTTCACTGTGCTGTTTCAATAATTTTTTTCTTTTGTCTATAAGAATGATGAAATTAAATCTGTTTGAAATGTTTTTCAAGTGCAGTGATGTTGTTTTTAAGGGAAAAAAGGACTGTTTCTTGAATTTTCGGCTTTAAAAGTTTTTAAGCCCTTTAATGGTGAATTTTAATTTACTCCTCAGATTCGCGTAAAATTTTGTATGCTTATAAAGTATAATAACAAAATCATATCTGGAAAGTTTCATGATCTAATTTTCACTGGCTTGAGAGAATTTGGATATTAAGTTTTGGAAAATGTGATTTTTCGGGACTTGTAATTTCTTCAGTTCTTTGAATTATTTTTTGAGCCACATGTCATGAGAATCATCTTTCCAAGGGCTTAGATCAGTATATTTTTTTTGCTGGATTCTAAATTTTGTAGGAAAAGTTATATTGATTTGAATTTTTCAATATTTTATGGTTTCTCTGGAAGATGAATTGTGGTAGTTGTTTTCGCATCAAATGAAAACTATAATTATGCTTATGAGTGAACATTAATATGAAAAATATTGGATTCACTAATAAAGTGGAAATTTTGCATATGTTCATGATATGTGGTTATCGGAAATATAGACTATAATAAAATGTTTGAAATATTCAATTCTTTGAATAAGATTGACCATGTTATTATTATATATAGTATATGATAAAATACCATGGTATTGAATAGCGATGAGAAAATATGATTAGTCGGGATACTGACTATGATATCATTAGAAAAAATAGTTGATGTTACCCTAGTTGGAAGTGTTTTTTCTTGGTAATCCAAAAAGAAAATCTTGATCAAGTTTTGGTTACGGTACTTTGTAGCTTTAGTTTTATGTTTAAGATATGGTTATGGCACATGGTAAAATAATTATAGCCATTGACGAGACAAAGGAAATTTTTGACTAATCCCTTTAACAACGATCTAGGCAAGGGTATAGAGGACTTCTATGGTGATAAGTTGAAAACTTATAATAATCGGTAACCTACAAGATTAATGCCTAGTCTACTAGTTTAATGGAAAATACTTGTAGTTTAGCCAAGGATGCACTAGATAATTTGAAGATCAACATTCATGCTTGTATGGAGAAGATAGTGCATGTTTGTATGGAGAAGGACATGATGGTAGGGCAATTCCTTTAAAGAATCATGTCAGAACAGAGGATGCAAGTCATACGAGTGTATCTTACTTGATTCACTTATATAAGTAAGAGAAGTGATGTCCGCCTCCACAAGATTTAGCTTGTTCTCTGAAACCTTAGATGTTACACAATGCCTTAAATGTGTGGCCATATTAAAGGCATTTTTGGTAATTTGCATGTTTAGTGACTAAGATATCAATAGAAATTCATAGTTCCAAGCTGTGGCTACTTAGGATTTAGATGTTTTAGAATAAATGGACTATGTAAGGTTTTCAAGTTGGAAAGCACCTTACTTATGTATGGAAAGCACCTTATCAAGAAAGAATGGAAAACCAATTTTTTTGTGAGTTTAAAAACTTTGAAAATATTGGGGGAATTGAAAGAGAATTTTTAATGTTATAAAACCTTGAAAACTGGGGGTTGATTGTTGGAAATTTTCAATGTCCCAAAGAGAAAAATAATTAAAATGTTGTAAGGTTTCCAAGTTGAAAAATACCTTACTTATGTATGGATTGTCTAGAAAGAATGGAGGGCCAATTTTTTGTGAGTTTAAAGGCTTTGAAAATTTGGGGGGAATTGAAAGAAGAATTTTCAATGTTATAAGACCTTGAAAAGTGGGGGGAGATGGTTGAAAATTTTCAATGTCCCGGAAAATAATTGAAAGGTAGTAATGGTACAATTTGTGATTGAAGTGATTTAATTAAAATGGTATAATAGTTTAATTAAATGGTAAGACTCTTTAGGGGTTGTGTCTATTGTGAATAGGCGTGTCTTTCATATCGAGTCATGTTAATTAGAATGGTTATGTACTCATTCTAATAAGTATGTCTATTCAATTAAGATTTATGACTATTTGAATAGACGCATTCCCTTTTAAAAAGACATTGATGATGTCTATAAATTGAGAGCACTTCAATTGTTTCATTATAAGTTTTATTCTCCTATTAGATTCCCCAAAGTTCTTTTTAATAGTTTTAGGATTGAACTTATTCTACAAATATATTCAATTGATTTCATTACAAGTTTTATCTTGGGAGGTTGATTTTTAGCAATCAGTGCAATGATAGGGTGCAAATACAATTTTAAGGAAAGATATTCTTGTTTGACTCAAGCAGACTTTCTATCTATACACCATTATTCCAACAAGAAAGCATAAGAGGAAAAATACATTAGCAAAATAATATAGGACTTGTATTTGGTAAAGCTGTTGCACCTCCGACAGATGCATTATAGATAAAAAAAATTATAAACTTAAAATGACATCGTTTTAGGTCTTGTGTTTTCTTTTTTCAAGCATCATTAGGTACAACTACATTTAACTTATATGAAACTGATGCATACTAGTTTTTCCCAATAATATAAGCATATACAAGCTATTATTAGATCTATAAGTTGAACTGGATTTGAAATTCATGTGATGCACAAATCATTTAATCATCAATAATTATAAATATAACATATATAATCAAAAAGATAAAATTCGGTGTGCATAATTTAATAGAAAAAATTATAGTTTAAAATTTATAGTACATAAGCCCGATAGATAAATGTCAGAAGAAAATTAAAAAAGTTGAAGAGAATGAGCTTAAATTAAGTTAAAAAAATTTAAATTGATGTGTAAATAATTTGTTAGGATGTTTATAGCTAAAAATATTCACAAAAACAGGGCATAACTGTATGTGTGCGTTAAATTTTGGAACAAATATCAAGGGTCTAAATGATATCTAAAAATATTCAATGCCAGTCTTAGATTAATGCTGGTAGAAAAACGAATCCAACCTCATATAATTGTATTAGATCCAATATCATGTCTTTTAAAAACTTTTTATAAATGATGGTAGATAATTAATAGAATGAGATAACTAGTGTCAGAATTATAATAATATAGAATATGACACACATTGCTTTATTAGAACTTTAAAAGGATGATGTATTACTCGCCTCTACGAAGAGCTTTATATACATAATTAGATTATACTTTTATTTTCTTTAAATCTTCCAGGGAAAAATAAACTGTAAAATTATTTTTTCAAAAATTTAGATGGGGCGAAATATGAATACCTTTGGTATCCTAGTGTGTAGAGTAAGTGAACAAAAAACTGCGACTTGCTAATCCACTCACAATATAACCCGGTCCTTTTCATTCATAAAATATTCTTAACCCTCTTTTGACCCATCCATCTTGACTTTAACTCATTCTTATCCACTCACAACCCACCCAATGCGTCTAATAGTCATTTCTGCTTAGGATTTTTATATATTTTTGGATTTAGAATTAAAGGTTTGGGTAAATATTGATTGGTTTATAAAAATATTAAAAGAAATAAAAATTATACCAACAAAATGTACCCTTGATCGGTTAACCCAATTCATAATCTTGACCAACCATTGATCCGCCAATGTTGGCCCATAACCTATGTATGACCCACCCGTGACCAACCTACTCCTACCTCCTCGTGCCTATCCGGGTACTCTCGTATGAGTTTTCTATTCGTACAGTATAAATTATTGAAAAAATTTATTAAGATTAATTAGGGGGAAAAATGAGAGGACCCTTGTCCGTTTGTTACATTGAAATAGAGTAATCAAGGCAACGTGCAGAAGGAGTGACACCATTTCCCTCCATCATTTCTCCTTCCTCCCCTTCCCATCAAACAGCGTCACAGATTTCAAATTCCTGGCCTGCAGATGCCGATTTAGGAGGGGGAAAACCGATGGCACAAACAAACATCCCCTACAATCCAAAGTCATGAAATAGACTCGGATTTATTCAACGGCGACAGTTCTACATCAATGCAGATTTAGGCTGTAGTTTCTAAAGGAAGTCATCATATTTAGTAGACCAGCAAAACTAGAGAATAGGGCACGAGTCATGCTTAGCCGGTTGCCACCCCCACCATTTCCTCCGATGTATAATAATATGACAAGGTTATCAGGTGATCAGGCTCAGTTGATTTTCGCTTGTTTATATGCATATATTCAAAGCCTTCTCCACTTATTATTATTATTATTTCTTTTAGATAAACCAGACTCACGCACCGCTCGAATTAAACGAATCCAAAATAGTCAAGCGCCAACCAAGGGAGAACTGGCTTGGCTCCTCAAACTAGCCTCCTGGTAAATCGGTGGATATTGAAAATTGAACATGACTCACACTCTAAACAAGCCCAATACCTTAGCACACAATCAAGCCCACGGGGCACCTTCTCCACTTATTATTACTTTAAACATTAAAACAAAGGAAAACAGATCAATTATTTAGTCGACTCCTCAGCTGAAGAAGCTTCATTTGAACTGCCAAACTATCTTCCAAAATAATACAACAAACAAATTCAAAAGAAAGAAGATTGGAAAATGAATATGGCTTACAAATTCACTAGAAAGAATGCAAAGCTATGCTTGCTTATATAAAACTCCGAAGCAGGAGTACCCTCTGCGGCTATAAGTGGGAATCTCAACTCAAACTACTGCTAGATGGGAAGGGACAAGGAGGCACTGCAACTTCCACCACTCCCTCGAGCATTTGGGTCACCTTCCTCATTGTGGGACGTAGCAATGGGTCTTCCTGAATGCACCACAATCCAGCTTTTATAAACCTCTCCACCTTCACGCACTCGCTCATGGCCTCCCTATCATCTTCAACCAAAGCATCCAATCTCCCTTCTCGAAAACAATTGTAAGCCCACTCAGTCAAATCTGCACCCTTTCTATCACCCATTTCCAAGTCCGAAATTCTGTGACAGCAAACAACCTCCATCAGCAACACCCCAAAACTGTAAACATCGATCTTGGCGGTGATGGGTGTGTTCCTCCTGAACCACTCGGGAGCAACATACCCTTTAGTCCCTCTAATGGCGGTCTGAGTATGACTCTGGTTGATCATCAAAAGCTTGGCCAACCCGAAATCAGAAATGCGGGCACAGTAATAGTCGTCGAGCAGTATGTTCTGAGGCTTTATATCACAGTGGATGATGGGGGCGCTGCACTCTTCGTGCAAGTAGAGCAGTCCTCTGGCAATCCCAACGGCAATCTGGGCCCTCTGGTTCCAACTGGGTCTCATTTCTCCAAAAAGGAAGCTCGCTAATGTGCCGTTGCTCATTAGCTCATACACCAGCAACCGGCACGGCCCTTGGTCGCAGAATCCAATGAGGCGGACGAGATTCCGGTGATGGGTTTTGCCAATCACGTTCACTTCAGTTCGGAATTCCTTCTCGGTGTCCTGAAGAGCCCTGTCCAACTTTTTCACAGCAATTGGGCGACTAGTAATGCCAGACACCACCAATTTCAGAGCCCCTTTGTAAACTATACCGAAAGATCCCCTTCCTAATTCCTCTTTGAACCCATTTGTGGCTTCCACAAGCTCTTCGTAAGCAAAACAGCGTAAATTTGTGTCCACGATGCTACTGCTCTCAGCATCGGGCGTTCTTGTCAGCGTTTTCTTACAATAGTTGAATGAGAAGCCAAGGCAAGCAGCAACTATAAGTAGCACATTGACAAACAAAGAGGAACCCAACAGAACTGACCCGACGACGACCAATGTCCCCTGATTACCGTCCTTCCTTTTATCACCAGGAACCGGATAATTACGCAGATTTGGTGCGAGAGGAGGAGAACCATCTTTCCTGACTTTGATCAGAGCCTTGCCATTAACACTGCTGCCTCGTGCCCCATTTGAGAGAGGCAGCTTCTTCTTCCAGCAGGCGTCGCCACCAAAAATTGCAACGGCGCACATACAGTCGTGCAGACAAGATCTCCTGCACTCCTCTTCGTTAAAGGGCTGCAACTGCTCGTAATCTGAGGTCGGCCAATTCGTATTTTGAAGCTCCATAAAATCATACATCTGGTCTGCAGAACCAGAATCAACCCCATCACCTTCTCCGCAGTCCTGCACGAAATTGGGTTTGCAGCTTCCATATGTATCGTTCTTATCGAGTAAGGAGAACCCTTTCGGGCAACTGCAAATCGGCCTTTGATCTTCCCCAAGACTGCAAATGCTGTTGAAACCACAGGCCCCACTGCCCCTCCCGCCTCCAATTCTAAGGCAAATATTTTCCGGCTGTGCCCACGCCAGTTTCCATCCTGCCGCACTGCCGCCGGCGGTGGAGTTCTTGGGGTGATAATACTGAGCCAAAACCCCATCAAAATTGAGGGTGGCTCTGTGGTAGTAATCCGTAACCGGGTTCACCCTTCCGGCCGCGACATTGACTTTCTCTTGATTTCTTTTCAAGACGTACATGTAGCCCGTTGAATTGAAGATGAATTGGTACCCCCTATTAGTATCATTGGATGGATCGTAAGTGCCGGTGGCGTAGTACGCATCGTAGTTCAAATTGGTCTCCATATTGATGGGGTAGAGCACGAGATTGCCGTCGGTTTGGAACCGGAGCTGGAACCTCCCCTTTGAGAAACTCGTGTCCGTCCGTCGCGAGTACAGCACGCCACCTGTTTGAATCGTCTGCGAAGGGAGCATGGTGTCTGTGGGCTCAGTGAAGCTCTCCCACAAAGGATCAGAATCCCTGTTTCGGATCACAAAATTGCCCGTATCGTTCATGAACCCGTAATTAGCGACTCCAGTGAAACTGAATTCGGATCTCCATAGCTGCCCGCCTTGAGGGTTGCTGAGGACTAACCCATTGTCGGAAGTGAGGTCTACCTTGGAGCCTCGTGGCGCCAGGGAGTCTCCGTTTGCGTACCAAACGATGTTTCGGTCGGGTACTTTGTTGTACCAGATGGCCAGCAAGTAGTTGCTGCCGCTGGCGTTGTCGACCCGGCGAAACCCGAAAGCGAAATCCGCGGAAGGAGAAAGCCAGGGAGCGTCGCCGGTGGAGAGAGATGAGCCCACAAACAAGGTGCCATTGTTCTGAGCGACAGCATAAAATGGCAGCAGAGAGAGCGCAAAGAAGAGAGGAGGTAGGAGAAGAAGAGTAGGAGGAGCCATGCCAAATGTCTCAGAGCCAGTTTGATTTAACGATAGGAAATGGAATGCGCATCATTCAGCATCCGGGTTTGATGTTGAGTCCAGAAGTCAGCAAAGGGAGGTTTGTAGCTAGTAAAGTCAGTTCGTTTGACTCAACCATTGGTTCGTTGAACCCTCAACTGGTAGCCACTTGGAAATTGTCTTTGCCCTTCTTCCACGGCAAAATAACGTAATACAATTCATGGTCAAATTTCTTCTTCTAGACCCATATGCTGATAAACAGAGCTTCAATTATTAGCGTCATTCGTAATTTACAACAATGCACGCTGGGTTTTCAGTCCATGCCAAAAGGCAAATTCGAAGTTACGCTAACACACACGATTAATATACTTTAAAAATGAGAATGAAGCTTAAGGTTAAATTGATTTAAAAAAAAATATCTATTTTCACAAACGCAGAATAATATTAACGACTTGGGAGATAAATTCAAATCCCGGGATCTGCTTCGTATTTTGAGAATCGGTTCCCGCTGGGTTTTGTAGGGCAAGGCAACCTGAGTACTCGTTCCTTAAAGAGGATACTGAGTTTGTGATAATATCGAAAGTCGAAACAGCAGTAGACAAAAGGAAGCCGGGTAGACTTGGGAAGCCCCTATGCAGCAGCTCCAGCATGCAAAGATAATCATAATAAAGAATGACTGTAGGCACTACAGAACACAAATCATCTGCTGACTGCATCGTGGGAAAAAGGGTATTCAGATTATGGACCATATCACGACGGAAAACCGATTTAAACTATTATATACAATAGACCTCATTTAGAGCATTTGTATGAAAAAGAAGGAAAAAAAAAAAAAAAAGTGGCCGACCAAGCACATAATTCAAGAAGAACATGAAAGCATGCATACGCCAGGCCTGTAAGCCCAAGCAGGGGGCAAGCGAGCATATTTCTCCATTCCCGGCTGCTCATCATATGGTCGTTCCATAACTTTCAGCAGCCTGCGAATCTCCCCAAAATCACCTTGTTCAGCCGCATCTATTGCACTTTGGCAGAGATAGTTCCTAAGAATGTATCTGGGATTCACAGAATCCATCGAGACCTTCCTCTGCTCATCTGACATGCCACCAGCAGCCAACTGAAACAAAAATAAATAATAATAATAATAATAATAAATAATAGACACTGTAGGTACTGGAAAACAGGATGCCCATCTATGACACTCAACTACATCTCATAGGACCAGAAAAATGCAAAACCATCAGCCTAAAAGTCCTCAAGTTCAATAAATATCCAGTACAATCCAAAATTGTGAAATGAACTTAGATTTAATCAACAAAAATAGTTCTATATCAATGCAGGTTTTAGAATGCCAAACAACTAGAGAATAAGCCACTGTACCTCCTGTATATAAGACCGCACCCAGCTGATCCATGCCTCCTTCCGCTCCTTCCCTATATCTAAGAGAACGGCTTTCAGTGGAACCAACAACTCTTCCTCTGGAATGCTAGGATCAGCTTTGACATTGGAAAGCAACCGAAAGAAATTGGTATAATCAACTTTGTCAACGGCCATATTGCTAAGAAGTTTACTTATCAACTGTTTATTGTACTTTGGCAAGCCAAGTTTCCTGGTCATTACAGCTTGATACTCGTCCATAAATTTGGATCCATATCTGTGGCAATGCGGAGCCATTAAATTTTTGAGGAAAAGAAGAATTACAACTAGTAGGCATTAATAGTTCAATGATCACAACGTACTGCTCGAAATTCTTTCATTGGAAGAAAGACCTAAAAAGTACAAATACCTTTCCATGGCATAGTTGGCCTCCTTTTCATTTATCAAATGGGCAGCAGAAAGAGTTGAGGAGAATTGGGCAATATTCCACAGGCAAACATCAGGCTGATTTGCAAAGCAATACCTTCTCCCTGGAAGATCCGTAGTATTAGGTGTATAACTTGGATCAAAAGCATCTAAAAATCCAAATGGACCATAATCAATGGTGAGTCCCAAAATGCTCATGTTGTCGGTGTTCAGCACCCCATGGGTGAAACCAACTCCTTGCCAGCTCGCCACCAAGGATGCAGTACGCTCAGCTACCTCCACTGCCCAAGCTGATAAAATCCAACAAGCAGAAGCAGGGAAGGAAAAATGAAATAAAGGGTTTGTTAGATTTGAAAATCATCGAGTGAATTTAGCAATGTATGTGGAAATACGCCACAAAAGAAATCAAAAAAGATTGTTTCCTCAAGTGAAACACAATACAAGATATATTATATCAACCAAAGTGCAAGAATGGGTATTTGAATAGCACCTTGCCTATATTCATTATCACACCTACAAAATCTTAAAGGAAAAAATTACATCATTAACTCATATATAAATGATATTAATTCCCAACAAAGAAGATATCAATGAAAATATAAAGCTACATTTATTCATAGGACTGGAAATTTTAGAATCATGGACCAATTAATTTACCAAAAAAAAAAATAACAATAGTAAGAATTCAGGTCTCCGTACCTAGTTAAATATGTGAAATTTAAAGCTATCCCCAAAAAGGGGAAAATTAAAAATACAGATGAACAAGTAAAGAAAGGAAATGCCTTTTAAGCTAATATGCAACATGAAAAGAAGCTAAAAGGGAGACTCTTCTAGCATACTGAGGCTAATAAGGCACTTCATACGAAAAAGTGTACCAAAAGTGACAGGAACAGTTCTGAATCAGGTCCTGAATCCCACATATCACAACCTAGAAATGTCATATGCCTCGGTGCTAATTCTATGTCCAACTTGCATTCAAGAAAGAAAAGAATATTCAATCTGCCTAACCATACGATGTTAAAACAAGAATTTGAAAATAAAAGATAAAAATACTTCAGTCCTATACCTAATTGAAAGTTGAATACTGGAACCAACCCTACTCACTGTCATGTCTGGACAAATAGATCGCAAACATTAAAATTTGCCCGCGAAGCTGGCCTGCCAGCCAGATACATGACACACTTTACCATTCAAATCTTTCAAATCGAAGTTGAAAAAGGTCCAAACATCTACTCAAACATTATAGCTGCCAAAGTTTCAGAATGCAGCACTAGCCACTCACAATTACAATAAAAGTGCACATTGAATATTCACCTGCGTATTTATTCGAAGTTAAATCCACGACAGGTTGGTCATCTTCTCCTGTGCTGAAAGATAAACTTTCACTCTTATTCATGTTTTCGATATGAGGGAAGTGATGCTTAATGGTATAGTCTGCCAAAGAGCGAACAATATCAAGATCCTCTTTCCCTCTTGAGGCATGTATTTGATATGAACCAAAGCGCACAAAAGATTGAGCAACTCTGCAAACAATAGCACCTGGTTCCTCTTTTGGATTGCCGCTAAATGCAAACAATAACAATCAATGATTCAGAATAATGAACAACAGAACCATCCATAAATAGGGAACTAACGGTCAATACCTTCCAATACAGTATCAATTAATATTTGACGGTTAAACATAAATTGAAGAAATTTTTGGCATCAACTGTTGAGAGTCCCAAATCAGATTGGGACTATGTATTCTTATGCTTGAAGCACACTGTTGGGGCTACTCCCCTATTGCCAATTGGTTTTTGGTGGAACCTTGACATGGCATTGGAGCCCAATTGTGCCCCCATGTTCTGCAGCGCGGGGGGGGGGGAGAGGGAATGTGGAGAGCCCCACAAAGGATTGGGATTATGCATTCTAATGCTTTAAGTATCCTGTTGAGCTACCCAACTTGTCATCAAGCATCAATTTCACAAGACATAACCCAACGTTTTGGGATCATAATGGGTTTCGTGTTCACAATTAATTATTTGCAGCAAATAATCTATTGCTATGGGGCGGATGCAAATAAGTTGAAATGCAATCAGAAAAATATTCTTCTTTTTTTCCCCTTGTCAAATAAATGTTGCAGTGCGTACTCATAAAACATGTCTCGAGTGACATATTTTCCTGTAGTCACAAGGCAGAGTGCGCGTGTTGTTGGTATTCCAAGACTGTTCATTGCTTCGCTGCAAAGAAATTCACGGACACTACTGCGAAGAACTGCAAGGCCATCAGCAAACCGGCTGTATGGGGTCTTCCCAGCACCTTTAAGCTGCAACTCCCACCTTTCAGATCTGGAATTTAGGACCTCACCAAGAGTTATTGCCCGACCATCACCCAACTGACCAGCCCATGTTCCAAACTGATGTCCTCCATAGCACTGAGCATATGGCAACCTATAGAAGTCAAAGTTAAAGAAGACTTGAGTAAAAATAAGCCATAAGACACATAGTCTAGATAACGGTACTGTGAACTGCTTACCCTCCTTTTAAAAGGGATGCCCCAGAAAATATGAGTGGGAAATCTGGTCTTCTGAATCTGAAACCCCAAAAGACGTCATATAAAGCCATTAAGGACAAGACACCATGCATGGGGGAAAAAAGGTCAACTAGTGAATACATAAAATAAAAAGTAAGGGAAGTGGAATTAGTCAGTTCAAGAAAATCAGGAATCCAACAGCCCTCAGCAAAAACAGAAAAAATCTGTATCATTTTCATGTCCATCTTGGGCTTGGAACAGGCACCAGCCATATAGAAACAACTGAAAGATAGTTCAATATGCAATGGAAAAAATACAGATCATTAATAAGTGGCCGCAACTTCATGCAAAGGATGACACTCAGAGCACTTGCATAACCCAGTAGAATTAGAGATGCCTAGTATAATGAGTTCTCTCATGAAAAAGAATGAGTAACTTCTGACAAGTTAGAAGGATTAAAAAAAAAATTCCGCTATAATAACAAAGGATATTAGGAAAAAATTGAAGAAAAAGTAACACTTAGCCAGAAAATTAAGAAATTCAGAACAATTTAAATTATTAAAAAGCCAACAATTCTCACTCTTCAGGATCCAGATCAAGCAACAGAGCAACTGATTCTGACCATGCAACAAGCTGAGGATTTTCAACCTCAACGGAGGGGGATACTTTTGTATAGCAAGCATGTGGCACCTACAAAAAAATGAAGAGACTTTGTCATTATGTTTGTGAACATTAAAGCATTCGAATTTAAGGAGCATGTTCTGAGAAAATAGCACAAAATTCCAGTATATAGCATATCCTTAACTGAAAACCATGACCTCGATAAAATGAAGCCTGCAGAACAAGTATTCCATTTGGCATGGCAACATGCAGCATCACTTGCTTCTTCTTCTTTTTGATAACCAAAGGAATATTATTAGAAGGAAGGAGGACAAAGCAGAGGTCAAGACATCCTCCAAGCAGAAGCAACAAACAAGAAACACAAAGGGGAACAAGAGCTAGAACAAACTACACTAAACTAGGCAGGTTTCCAGTCTCCAATTCAATCGGACAGACAGCCCACAAAAATCTCATGTACCGTGAGCCCAAAGGGGCTAGCTAGGAAAACACAATTATACCACAACCGATCTATTCTTGAGGGTTGGTCAGAGAAGATCCAGCTTCTTTCAAGCCAGACTGCACACAGAATGGCAAACACAGCTGCCCCCTGTTAATTGAGTGTTTTATGTTATTAGGTTTTTATGACATTAGGCCCATTAAGGTTCCTTGTTCAAGTGAAATAGGGTTTCCTATTAACCCTAGTATTGATTATTATAAATTGATACTCTTGGTGCCCGTATTAGGGTATCCAACTTTTCTTCGTATAATTTTCTTTTCTCTAAATTTTTACATGGTATCAAAGCATGATAGGTAGGGCAGCCATGACCAACCATCTTGGCCATGGCTGACCATCCATCCTTTTGCATTCTATATTAGTTTTAGAAAATAAAAGGAAAAAGTTTTTTTCCCCCACCTCCACCCGTTCTTTT
The DNA here is from genome assembly GCA_034195605.1 of Santalum album. NCBI lineage: Eukaryota > Viridiplantae > Streptophyta > Magnoliopsida > Santalales > Santalaceae > Santalum > Santalum album. The sequence continues at coordinate 16,668,284 of CM067264.1, read as the reverse complement.
GTTTCCAATTCTCTCTTCTCCTCAATTGAGTAAGGGAAGAGAGAACTATTGTTGATGTTTGATTAGATTGCTTAAAGTGGAGTCTTTCGTGATGGATCATGACGACAGACAATAAAAAGGATGAGATTGGCAAGTATTCTAACCCCAAAATAGAGGCGAATCCTCGAGCGAGTATTCTTGAGGTTATTTTGCTCCCTATCACTAAGTTGACAGATCAAAAATTGGATGGATCCAACTATTATCTATGGAACAAGATTATGAAGATTGGTTTGGTTAGTAAAGATGATCGCTTCATAGATGATCCACCAAGTCTGTGAATACGAGTCGTTTGAGTGCCATTTGTAACAAGCTGAGCATGCATAATATTTATGCTCCAGCTTGAGGGGGAGTGTTAGTTAAGTGTTTTATGTTATAAAGCTTTTATCTTTCGGAATTTTTCGAATCGACGGATAAAATACCAAAAGGGCCAATATTATGAAGACAATAAACCCATTGTTACGTTTCCACATCAAAGTGAAATAGAGTACTTAATTCTTTTTTTGCATTTAATGCCTATTGGCGTTCCAAGAGTACCTTTTCGAATTCCTGGAAAGGAATATTTGACTTGGGTTGACATATAGTGCGGCTTGTCAGATATCTTGGGTCATATGGGATTTTCCCGTTCTCTCCCCCGATCGAGATATCCTCTGTTTCACCCCAAAACGATTGACCCATTAGGGTTTTCTATTATGTTTCCTTGTTCAAATGTGAAACGGTTTCCTAGTAACCCTAATATTGAGTATTATAAATAGGCACTCTTGGTGCCCGTATTAGGGTATCCACCTCTTTTCCATATAATTCTCTCTTCTCTAAATTTCTACACCCCCAAAAGGGTTTTCGCCTTCCTATGAGTATTAAATCCCTTAAAAGATACTTCAAGTAAAGCTGTCACCAAGTCAGGGTAAAACCGAACTCTCACCGCTGAAACAAAGGAACGATGAAAGAACAAGAGAGAGTTTGTCTCACCACTAGCGGGACACACAACGCACGTATCTGGAACAAGCTCTTGAGCGGTATTCAAAATTGCAGCAGATTGTTAGCGTTGACTTGATTAGGAGCTATCGGCATCCCTTTCTTAGTAATAAAAACAGAACCACTTACAAAGGTTAAAAATGCAGAAGGAAGCCTCCCAGTAATATAAGTGCAAGAAAGTCACTCTGCGTGACTAGAAGGATTTCCTTTGATGGTACTTGAACCAAAATCAGTTATGCATGCAAAATTCTTGCGACAGAGGACCAATTTGTATTGGCTAAGGTTCTATCATGCCTCGTGATTCATCCTTGCCATCCTTAGGCACTATATTGACCACCTAATATGATAAATCATATCCTATCATGTAGCCAAACCCTCCTTAAAAACATCCTCGTTGGCAATAGACAAAATACGGACTCTGTCATAGCTGCGTTCAACATGGAAGAATATACAAAACTAATGTGGTCCAAAAACTGCGTCACTGAGGCGATGTCCGAGCTATGTTCAACACGCGAGCATATACGTAATTTACGGATACACGAACAAAATCTCCCCCCCCCCCCCCCCCTCCCTCTCAAAGGAAAACAAGATAATACTATAAATTGCGATATCAACGTAAACCAAAACTACTGAAGTTAAGGCTAAATGCTTAATTTGTTATTGTGGTCACATCAAAATTTCCAGGTAACATATCTCACGAAACTAAAGACAAAATCAAAATTAAAAATAATTAAAAGAATCAGAAAGAATCAGAAGAAAAGAAACTTGGATCAGAGCATAAGAAGAGGAAAAAGAAAAACAACAAGCACCTGGCGAGGGATTGTGTCGGACCTGGGATCGCCCGGTAGTTCTCTAACGAACGAATGGTCCCATTTCAGATCTTCGAGCTTCAATCTAGCCTTATCCTCTCCCAACGTGTGGTTCTTGAGATCATCTGAAACGGAATCCACGGAAGGGCGTGCTTCCGCCGTAGCGGAGTCCATAGATACGTTGCAGGAGGAACGCAAGCGCACGGCGAGTGGAGATGGCGATCTTCCGAAGGGACGAAGCGAGGATCCGGCAATAGAATACAGGGATTTGGAGGTGAGTTGATTAGGGCGGAGGAAGAGGAGGAGGCGGTGGGAAGAGAGGGGGGAGGAGAGAGAGAGAGGAGGTGAGTGGAGGGATAAATGAGACAGCATAGCTAAGTAACTCTCTATCTCTCTCTCTCTCTCCCACCCTCTTCTGTTTTGGGACTCTTATTTTATTTTTATTTTTTTTCTTTCTTTCCTCCCGTTTTCCAGAGAGGAGAGAGTGTGTACGTTCCAAACCCAAAATCAAGTCTCCGTCCGGATCGTCGGTCAACGTGATACACGTGGGAGACTGGGCCAATCAGACAATCCTTTCTTTTCCATGCGTAAACATTCATTCATTTCATGGGGATATTTATTTAAATCATTTAAAGAAAAAGATAAAATTAAAAGGCCACAGTCACAAACTCGATCCAAAATATGTATTGTACCTGTGTCCTATTCTATGTAGGAAACAAACGATGGGTAATTTTTTATTTGGACTTGATTGATGAACTCCCCAGTGCACTTTGCAGACGAGAAAGCGCACATTTCGTCTCACAAAGGCAATCTATCTTACCGCAAGGAGGATGGAGGAAATGGGAACATGGTACAATTTGACCATCATTATTTTAGACAAATTATACTTAATTCTCCTATACTTTAATTGAAGCTTCTTATGATTTGAAAATCAATACCAATAGTTAACTATAATTTTTTGCTTTATTTAAAATAAAAAAATCACTAATTATAATAAAAAAAAATCACTAATTATAGCCCTATACGCTACTAAATTAGATGAAATTCAGCAACAAAGAGCCCCACGGATAAACCAAATTGTATCAAGAAAGATTTGCACGATGGCACATAAAATTATTTTGACAAAGTTTGCCTCTATTTATCGCACATCACCTCCCTCTTAAGGTGTCTGAAAATTTTTATTGGCAAAATAAAAGGGCATAAAAGAAGAATCCGCAATAACACAATGATACAATGTTCACACGAGCCAACTTAGTGATGGGATTTGCCTTAATCTACCGGATGAGATCCTAAAATGATGCAACGAAGCGTAGGATCAAGTTCACCATTTGTGCATCATACGCTGGCCCTTCCATTTGGAAGTGGCCAACTCCCTCAATCAGATGAGTTTCAACACGCCCTGCTGCACCACTCAGCTTGTTCTTCAGCTGCTTCACGCTCGTGAACCCATCCCGAGTTCCCATTACAAATAGTTTTGGCTTTGGGGATTGAAGGACGGCCTTGTGATGTCGTCCAAACAGGACTGATGCCATCAATCCAAATGGATACCCCAGGCTTACATACCCCACAACTTGTTCAATCTGATCAACTGCAGACCCCGAAATCGGTGCACCTGCAACATAATACAAGTAGCAGTAGGCTGCTCAAACATCGATTATCTTGTGCTCCAAACACAATAATGCAACACCGTGTATAACTGTGCAACTGCACTTCTATGTATTCCTCTACCTTAGATTCTTCTCTCTTTATACAAATTTTGCTTTCTTTGCCGTTTCAACTAGGTACAACAAACATGGGTTAGTCACTAGTAAATAGCAGCCAGTAATCACGGTAGAAGGAAAAGCTGCAGAAGAAAGTTAGCTGTTAAATTATCATATTTGACAAAATAAGAATAAGAAGTCACAGTATCAATGAAGTTCTTGTAGTTTTCCTCCTCCAATTAGCTTCAGTGTCGTATTCAATCTTTTCCCCCAATAATTTAGATGTTACATGCGTATGCATCCAGTATCTAAACGCTAAAACTTGTGGAAACAATGTAAATAGATTGAAAAGTAACGATTAAACCTTGAAGGACTTCAGAAGGAAAAAAAAAAAAGCTATAGGTGGCCATTGAAACGTGTCTAATGCTTAGGATGGCATCAGCTTCTTAGCAAAAAAAAAAAAAAAAAATGTAAGCTAACATGGTAATGCAATTACTTGTATCAGGAAGACTTAAAGCATCATTGGAAAGCTGGTGAGGCGCTTGAGCAGAGCTAGGCAGCTTCCGAAACTGATACAAGTTAATTCAGTCACAAGGCTCAAACCTGTTCCATTTCTGGGCCTAGATTATTTACATCATTTCTGTTTCTGTTTCTGTAATGTCCACGTTTATTTCTTCCTCTTGGGTTATTATATGCTTCTTTAGATATATAATCAGCTGGTAATCCTTTGCAGGCTGAATCGTGTCACACCAAGAACCAAACCGGAGCACATAATGTCTCTGCTGAAGGCTAGTGCACATCAATAATGGCTTCCAATAAATTTCATACACAAGATGAAGAGCGGAAACAGCCCCCAAGTTGGATGAAAACAATATTTTTCATTTTTTGTTCAGTAGCGACAATACAGTGAAAATTTGTGAACATAATTGATGATGCACTGCATATGATCCACCAGAACCGATATCAACTGTATAATTGCGAATAAAGAAAAAGTCCTAAAGATAATGTGCACTAACATAGTCTTAATTTTTAACATTCATTTAGATTACACTGTGAAAACCCCAAATTCCTTTGCACGTCACAAAAAATTTCCAACTTCATGAGAAGCTACAGAAAGTTGAAAAAAGTTAACTAGAAACAGGCAATTTTGAGATATCCATCCCAAATCAAGCCTTATCTGACAACAAACCGCATCAAAAACACACACGTACCACAGATCTGGTCATTCACGAAATTCAGTTAAACACGCAATCAAAGCAGCACCCGTTAACCCTAAAATAAAATTCGAGTTGATCCAAGAAAAATGAGGCAAACTAAGCAACAAAAACGCACCTGCAGAAGAACCCACCAATAAAATTCTGTCCGTCGAAAGATTTTCGCAGACCCATTTGCAGACAGCAACCACGTCATCGATTTCAGAAAACCCTGTAAGGGAAGACCTTCCTGTCGACTTTCCGGCACCTCGCATGTCAAAGGTCACGGCCCTATAGCCTTTCTCTGCTAATCCAACTGCAATCCCTTTCAGTAGACCTTGACAACCACCTAACACAGAGTAAGGATGAACCAAGACAATCACCAAGTTGTCCTTGATCTCTTCATCTGTTGTGAAGATTCTTGTGTGAAGCTTGACTCCATCACTGGTTTCCACTTTACATGACTCCACCGCACACCCCATTCAAACTGACACGCAATTAAAGAGACAAACACACCAAGGGGAAAGAGAGGGAACGAGAGTGAGCGAGAGACTGAGAGCGGGGATTAAAAGAGAACTGACACGGAGAGAGCTTTTGGTGCAGCGTTTACTTGCCGACCAATTTGGCCCCGGACTTGCTCGATGAACTTTGTTTTATTATCATTTTGGTCCCTCAACTCATAATAATTTATCTTTTGAACTTCTTTGTGCTTATCAATGGTTCAAATTATAAAGAGAATCTCATTAATTCTATAGAGTAACACTTTAGATATATATATTCTTAGTAAAAACTTTTGAACGCCTGAGGAAAGAGATACTAAAGTTAGTTAGGGATAACATGACAGCCATATAGGATTTAATAAAAAATATTTGTCTCTTGCAAAAGATACCATATAAGATATTACATCAATAGAGGAATGAGTGTGTTGAGTTTTGCTAAATAGGAAGAAGCTTATGGGGCAAATTTCTCGATTTTGAAATTCAAGGACCAAGTCAATAACTAAATCAAAATTCCAAAAGGTAATTTGATGTTTTGCCGTTCTAGGTTCATAGAAATTGAGAATTGCATACGCTTGATGAAATATTCTATAAATTTTTTAATTTCAGTATTTCAGATGTAGCCTATTTTTCTTTCTTTTTCTTTTTTTTATTCCACCTTGCTAGATAGATAAAAACACATTAATCTAACCTTGTTATCATTTTTAAATACTTTGATTGCCTGGGTTATTTAAGTACCTATATTTCTAATTATACATCTTAATCAATTTCCAATATTATTGCAAGCTTTGAATAAGTTGTATTTTCAATTTTATCCTTTAATATTGACCTAAAAATGAAATGCCTATGAGTTCTAACTCAATAGGCACTAGGCACTCGATTCGAGAGTTTCTAGCCCTAAGTAAGACCTCCGATTCAAGAATCCTAATTTTCAAAATATCCGAACATGTCGAAAATCTCCACCATTATTTCATCAAAACTAAAGTTATAATTAAATACATGAGAAGATGATTTAACAAAATAATAGGATAGAAGAGGGTGAAGGAACTGCAGAATTGATGATGATGTCCCCTCCTCTGCTCTCTCTCAATTTCTCTTTTATTTTCTTTATGCATTATTTACATCCACCCCTTTCCACATATCAGAATATAAAGGGACCGAGATGGGATAAAATTCTCTAAATATCTTATACATCAAGTTCTTTACTTAATTTTCATAAATTTTTCAGTAATATAACCTCAGGAATTGAAAAAAAAAATGTATATAAATACATAAATATGTTAATTTTCATGAGATTTGAAGATGCATAACCCATTCATCCTAAGGATTAAGGATCCAAAATATTTTCAAACATTTTAAAAAATCATTAATTTTTCTAAATTTCAATGCTTAGGATGAATAGATTATAAAATGTTAGATCTCATAAAATTTGACATAATTATGTGTCTAAATATATTTTTTCAATTCGTATGATTAAAAATAATAAAAAATTCATTAAAATTAAGGAAAGAACTTGATAGAATATAAAATTAAAAGAATCCTCGTCCAATCTAAAGAAATTAGGGTCCTATAAAAATAACGTAATTTTGTCGCACAATAGCAGGTAAGTCTTTGTTTTTTAAATTTTCCCGCCTTTCCTGCTCTATTCTCAAATGTAACCCTTTGACCCATTTTCTTGATAGGTTGAGAATAACCTAAATTCTGAATCAGGCCGTGAAAATTTCTCATAATTATTCACGGCAAGCAATAACATCATTAATTCGGCAGCTCAAAAAAAAAAAAAAGATTTCTATACATAGTAAAATAAAAATAACACTTGAAATTGAAAAGCAAAACACACCCAAAAAGTAAAAAATAAAAATAAAAAAATAAAAAATCTAAACACTTAAAAAATAAATAAATAAATAAAATCTAAACATCCAAAAGCCGCCTCAATTATGGCTGCCATAATAGCACTAATCTACAGATACAATAAAGTTTGAATTTTCTTCATCTTCTGATCCCCGGCGAAGCCCCTATAAATAAATATGTACTGACACAACCGAAGCTAGAAGCTCTTGAAGAACTTAATGCTACTACTACAACCACACAATTTACATTAATTATTAATTACCTCCTCGAGCGTTTATTCGGTCTCCCAGTAGCCCCATCCGCCGTCCCCGACCCCACATTTTCTCTCCCCTTCTTCGCCGGTGAACTCACTGGCGTGGGCCTCTTAGGAGGCCTTCCAGCGCCCCTCTTCACGTTATTATTGCCCGAATCTGTCTGCTTCCTCTCCGCCGCCGCCTTGCTAGCGGAGACTCTCCGTGCCGATCGCTCTCTTATCCCCTCCCTCTTCCCCTCTTCCTCTTCATCATTATAACTATTACTATTACTATTACTGTTATTATTTCTCAACCCCTTTGCTTTCTCACTCGGCGACTTCTCCTTCATCCGCTTCAAGAATTCGGCCACCCCCTGCTTCTTCTTCCTTGCAGCCTCCGCCGAAGCTGCCACCCTTTCCTTCTTATTCGCCTTATTGGGGGGCTCCGAATCTTCTCCGGAGCTGCTCGTTTCGCCACTGGAAATCTCGCGCTTAATGCCTTCGGCGACGCTCCTTTTTCTTTGGCTTCTTTTGCCGGAGACGAGTCTTTCTACACTCACGGTCGTCTTCTTCACAGTGCCTCTCTCCTCTACGACCTTCCTTGGGTTCGAAACGTCTGAAGGGTTGAGCTGATTTCTGCTCCTGTCCGCTTTTCTGTTGGCACCTTTCCGCGGCGGAGGTGGTGTTTTGGCGGGACCGGAACTGCCGCGTTTGCGGAACACTGCGGCGGCAGAGGAGGAAGCCGGGGAAGCCCGGCTATTAGGCTTCTTGAGGAGGGAGTTGGGCCTTTGTTCTGGGTCAGGCTGATGGGATCCGGATTGGGCCTTCAGGATCTGACCGTCGATGATTTGGCCCATTTCTTTGGAGACTAGGGTACGGAGATCGCGCGCGGCAAGAAACTCCGGTGAGTTGTTGCGGAAGAAAACGACGCCGTTGTTGAAAATGACGAGGACGTCGCGGAAAAACTTGTGGAAGCAATCCGAATAGAGACCTCTGTCAAGCCTGGATTGAACAGTCACGAGATCCATGTGTTGACGGACCAACTTCCTGTACCTCCCCGTGTCCTGCAAAATCACACAACCGAGATAATATCAAACGAGGGGATCGAAGAACATGCGTTCACAGCAAGTCAAAACTATAATCTCAATGCTTCAAGTCCAAAATCTGCTACCTGAAATATTATATAATAAGTCTGTTAAACTGGATATATTTTTAAATACATAGATAAACTGCATATATACGAGAACAATAGATAACTCTAAAACAAATTTGTAAAATCCACACCAACGCTTAGCGGCTTGCATCTTCATGATCATCAAATATTTTGAATCCACGCTCTACGTTATCAAACAGAAAAACGTAAGACTGAACGCATGGACATTGGAATTCAGACAAATGGGATCTTTACAAGGAATCATTATTATTATTATAGAAGAAGGCCTTTTTTTTTACAAATTTCTAAAAGAGCCTGCCTTCACATTATTTATATAGGTAAATACATACGCATCAAAAATAATAATTGTAACTATTTGAATCACTAAATATTCATTATTAAAGATTTAACATATTTCAACCGCTACTGTTAGTATAAAAAATGATGTAATCAATAAATGTGAATCGACACAATGTTCATGCTTGGAATAAAATAATTTTTTGAACCCACACAAATATTATTCAGAGTTAAGGTTAATTTTATGTGAATAATTTTATGAAAAGTCCTCGAGAGCTAATGGATCCACCCTGCAAGTTCCTTGCCACTAACCATGCACCACGTGTACCCTTGCCCTTTCAAGACTCCTGCATACGGCTAACGGTGAGACCACACCCTTCCCCTTGAAGAAAATTATTATTTAGAAGTGAATGCATTAATTGAGTATACAAAACGGTGAAGATAAAGGAGACTGTGACATTTGTACCCCTCAATCAAATTCCTTAATACTTTCATTAGCTAGTTTAAAACGAAAAAACAAATATCAAAAGATATGAATAATGTGATCCAACATGATTTTTTCTCCGTTTAAAACAGACCCAAGAACACCTAATTAAATGGCAGGCCCACAATAATATTGAAAAGTTGTCACGCATGATGCTCCAATTGTATGAAAATTTTTCTCAAAAAAATAAACAAATCTAGTTATACAGACACAAGAAATAAACCGTATGCTTAAATTATACCGAGGTTTATTTTTCAAATATACAATATTTAGAAACTCATATGCATTCAATGGTTTCACGTGCTTGTTTGTTTTATTTTATTTTTAAAAAAAATTAAAACATCTTACAAACAAAAATGAGTGCGTGAATACCATTTGTGCGAAACCGCAAAATAAGAAGAGAAGACGTAGCAAATAGGAAATCTTAATTCCTTAGCGACTCTATTTGGTTCAAGTAATGATGTAGAAATAACAATGATGAGGATGCGTATATGCTTCTGGAGTCATTTTAGAAGGAGATTAAAAAATTTTTAAAAAAGCGTCCAAATTTAGTATAGGTAATTATATTTTTGAGGCAGAAGACATTGATACCCTTAAAAAGTCACTAACACCCTTTGAATTTTTTATATTGACTTTTTTGCCCATGATAAAATGATAAAAATATATTTACTATTTATTTTATAATTATAAAATACCAAACTCTTATATAATAAGGAACTTATATCACAAAGATTTTATTTCATGAAAAATATATGAAAAATGATAATAATATGATAAATAATATTTTTAAAGAATAATAATATAATAATTTTATTTCTTTCGTATACTAATTAATGATGGATAAAAAAATCACTTTAAAAGAACCCGAAGGTATGGGTGCCTTTTTAAAAATTACGGAAACCATAAACCCTTTCGATAAAAGGGAAGGGGCGTCAATACCTTCATATATTTTGGAGAAAGAATCGAGTAAAGCACCATTCTACGTGGAAAATGTTTTTTAAACACGTGGCAGTCGTAGTTCTAAAGGTAGGAACTCCCTTGCGATCTAAGCCGCTAGATGGAAAAAGAAACACGATCCTACGTCTATAATGGATAAATGACACGAATCCTTCAAACTTTCCCGGGCCAACTCATCCAAGTCCAAAGCCTACAAGCTTAGCAAAAATTAAAAAGAAAAAAAGAAAGACTACCAATGTATATACCTTACTGAGGGGGATAGACCCCACCAAACTTATTATAATATGATGTCAATCTAATAGACACTTCATTTCCCCATTACAACTCTTTGTCGTCTAAAGCCTTAAGTCGACCACCGCCGCTAGCCTCCTCACCACCACCACCCCAAACGGAGGATCCACTCAGGCAGCTTTATTTCTTATTTCTTTTTTTTTTTTATTCAAATAACAATGGAGGGCTTATTTATGAAGAGCATCGATTCACCGTAGTAATCCCCGCATCCAAACCTAGCTTTAAAAGTATAGATCCCCCATCCAACAACAAGATATAGATCTAAGTGCCAGATAGTTTTTTTTTTCCCTTCCTTTTCTCCTAATAATAAAGGATATATTGACTAACTTAATATTTAAGTAATCTCATCAGTCACTTGAACTAATAAACCAAATAAATACCCCTGCAAATTTCTAACACTTCAAATTTGCAACCACATTTTAACTACTTTATGTAATTACAATCGCAATTATAGCCATGTATAAATTAATCGGAATAAGGTGGTTTATGCGTTGGAATTACTCAAATACCCCTGCAAATTTCTAAATGGTCTAAGATATGTCGTGGCAAGATGTAATTGGATAGGAGGGCAGCCAGCCACCTAAGTCGGATTAGGCGCAATGAATTTATTGATTACTTTTTTAATCATTAAAAGTTTTCGGTTTCTCTTTTTTATCGAGTTTAATATTGTTTTGAAAGTAAATGATATTCGTTAATTAAAATGGTATTTACTTTGATGAATATTGAAAATACCTGGCTCCTGAGCCGCCGCTCGAACGCCGAGGCGTGCCTGTGCGACCGGATCATCCCGAGAAGCCGAACCAACGGCTGGGATTTGACGGCGGGGGGGAGATTGGTGGCGGGAGAAAAGTCGTCAGGCTCCGGCTCCTCGCCGCTGCTACTCACGACGGGGACCCCACCCCTACGACGCCGTTTTCTCCTCCTCCTCAACTGGCCAGCGGAGCCCCGCACGTCGCTGTTCCGCTTCGCCGCCTCCTCCTCAACCCGCTTTGACTCCGCCTCCGCCTCCATCGCAGTCGTCGTCTCCCACAACTCATCCGACTCCGGCAAATTCCCGGCCGGATCCTGTGGTGACGTAACGCCGCCACCACCAAATGACCAGTCAGCGGTCGGCTTAGATCCGGTCTGGACCGGGTCTGTTTTAATTGTATTTTCCGCCGGTTCAGATTTCGGTTGCGCGTCTTCCACTCCGGTCCCGCGATCCTCACATTTCTGATTCGTAGAATTGGACGCGTTGAACGATCCGTCGCCACGGCCAGAATCTTCGCCGGAGACCGATTTTCCGGCATATTTCTCCGGCAAGGATCGTTCGTCTCCGGCATCTGCTCCATCCTTCCGATCCTCCTCCAGATCGACCCCACCGCCTTCCTCCTCCTCCAGACTCCGCTCACGCTCCTCCTCCAATCTCTTCACTTTTGATTGCAGAGACCTGCGAAACACATCAAAAGCTCTCAGATCTCTACAAATTGATCCTAAAAATCGCGCCCTCTCACCTCAGATCTTCAAAAGGAGTCAGGAATTTACACGATCGAAACGCCGCGCTCTTGAACCTCGCGTCGGAGCTCCGCGACGCGGACCTTCTTCAACTCATCGACCATATCCACCACCGCGTCACCGTTCATTTGCGATTCATCGCCGCCGTCCACGAACCTCTGCCGAAGGTCGTAATACTTGCGCCTGCAGTTCTGAGGGCTGAAGGTCTCAAGATTCGTGCTCCGTTTCCGCAGCTCCATGGCGATGGAGTCCCATCTCTTGGCCCCGTGCCGGCTAACGGCGCACGCTAGCAATAGCTCCTCTAGCGTCCCCCAGGCTCCTTCGTCCTTTGTTGTGGTATCAGTCTTTCTCGACATATCAATCTCGTAGATAGACTCCGTTTCTCTCTCCCCCTCTCTCCTCCCCTATGGCCTCATCTCACCACTATATGGAGATTAGGGTTTTTGGTTCATCTGTTTTTGTTCATTCGTCTTCTTTATATTTTTCCCTGTTTTAGCTTTTTCGAGTTTCTCTCTTCGCGGTTTGGATGGTAATACATTGGGTCTGTTGATTTTTTTTAATTTTATTTTATCCCTTTTTTTTTTTTTTTTTGATCTTGAGCTCTCACGCCTTCACGTTTTATTCCGCTAATCCCAATAATGCCCCTATCCTTTTCCGAAATGTCTGAAATTCTCGGTTTCGGGCCTTGCTGCGAGTTGTTCCCCATTGAGAGAGAGAGAGAGAGAGAGAGAGAGAGAGTGCTGGGCTTTAATAGGGGAGAAAGAAATTTTACGATTTTCGTGGGAATAGAATTCACGATTTTTATCATCTCCTTCCAAATTCCAGGCTTTAGAATTGATATTTTCACGGCACCGGTCTAACTACGATAATGGTGACTAACATGCATTCTGTAACGTGGAACATGGTATAGGTTCGAAAGTTAATGCATTACAAATTCTTTATAGTTTATAAATTAATTAAATTGGAGAAAACAAGAACAGGAAGACATGCAAAAAATAAAAAGAAAAAGGAAAGATACATAAATCTTGAAAAGATCTGATAGAAAATTGATTGAGTTCCTAAATTGATAATGGATATACAATTTTTAAATTCCTGATGATTTTTTAATTTGATTATATGATCCTTAAATTCTTAAGTTTATAGGTAGATTGAGAATGATGATAAATGTATTTACAAGGTGAGATGATGTTGATCATAATTAATTTTTCTTTGTTTTACATAAAACAAAATCATAATTAATTTTAATATTTTTACCATTTAGTCATGTTAACCTTTTTCCACCTTAAAAGAAGGGTTTTGATTCTTCTTGATCTTGCAAACTTTAAGTTGATGTACCAATTTAGTTTGTTTCATTTGTATATTGGTTTACAACTGAGCCCATGTTTAATGGATGAATTTTACATTTCTACGAATTCTTTATTTCATTTCAAGATCCGTTGACTTATGTCAAATATTTTTAATTTATCATTTTCCAATCTCGCTACAACTAATTAGAAAAACCTTAAAACATACCCCCCTTTTTTTTTTTCCCCCAAATTGGTCTAAATTTTAGAAATATGGAGAGCATGTATCGAGAGTTTTCGAATATTCTGAAAATCGGATACCTTGAAATGTATCCTTTATTTGTTTATTTTTTTGTTAGGTCACCTTGAAATGTCCTTAAAACAGTGGATTTGGATTCTTCAACCTAAAAGGTCGTGGATTCATAAATAGGTATAGACCATTGTAACTATTCATTAAAAAAAAGTAGAAAAACTTATAAGGAATGAAAAGAAATGTTAGGATTTTCTTAATTCATTACTTTTTCAAATTTAGAACATCCATATTCTAAAGCGGATCCCCACCAATGGTAAATGCATTCGGTGTGAATTAGATCCACCCACCAAACATAGTCCTTTTATAACTTTCAATTGTAAAAATGATTATATTATGATAAAAAAAAAAAACAAACTAGAGCCATTAGCCTCGCCCTGTGATCTGCCCAATTTGCTCATATAACCCGATTCAGTCCGCACATAAAATAATATCGACCCATTTTTTATTCAGCCATCTTGATTCACATCATGTCCTGATCTGTCCAATTATCATTATCGTTAGGACCGGCTTATCAAAATACTAAGAGAAATAAAAGTTGTACTGACAAAATGAATCTTTGACCAAACCACAATGATATTCAACCAGCTCAACCCTCCTCCATTTTTCGACATGGGACTGTAAGAGTGCCCCACCCACGAACCCATCATTTGGACTAGGCGATAGGTAGTACACTCTCCCATCCTTTCAGACAGCGACATTCTCATCGCTGCTCGACTTTAATACCAACTATGATAACCGCGTCCGGTGCACCTTATAAATATTGTCTGCTTTAAGGAATCCATACCCTTCACAATTTTAACACGAGTCTACAATGGAGAACGAATCATGAGGGTTTTCAACCAACTCAATCCTCATCTTTTTTTCGATGTAAGATAATGAGAGTGCTCTCCCATGCACTCATCCTCTGGGCTGAGCCATGAGGAGTGTGATGGATTCAATTTATACAATGGGTCCCTTAAAAAATGACAATCAGCACCGAGAGTCTTTTAAAAAAAAATTCCTTTTAAAAGGTTATGTTTTTTGTAATAGGTTATCGTAATTGAGCATGTATCAAACCTGTAGAAGCTAGATATAAAACAACGTTTAATTATTGTGGATCAAGAAAATGCATTTATTGGGCTTTTTTTCTTTTTTTCTTTTTCGGCAAGTTTGGAACGATCTAATCAAATTCTTGGCTCCGTTGCCACCCCTGCGCCAAACCGTACAAGGAAATGGGGAATTTCTGATCATTAATTTAGAGTGAAACGATAATCCACTAAAACTTGGGCTCCGACAGCTACAGGCCTGAACTCAAATTTATGGGCCCCTCATTCGGCCCAAAACATATTCTGGCCCATATGATGAGGCGAATGTTGTGCTGGGGTTAGCGCGTGAAGCGTGCAATGTTACAATACAATCCATCCCATATAAACCTAATCTTGAAACCCGAAAATTTGCAGTCCGAACCGAACCCAACTTCCGGAGTTTATCCTCCCCGACAGCACCGAGCTTTAGGTTTCCTTCCCCGCTCGCTCCCTGGGCGTTTGCTTTTTCTCTGTCGATTCCATTATTTCTCACTGAGTTTTGGTTGTTTGATTATCTTTGCTTCCTTATTCGGCTTCGGTCGTCGCTTGTTTCAAGCCATGGACTCTGGACCTGGTCGCAAGAGAGGGAGACCTGAAATTGCGGTGAATGGCAATGGCGGACCCAAGAAGTTCAAGCAAGGTTGGTCCTTGCTTTTCTTCTTTACACTTTGGATCTACTGGATCTAGTCTTTGTTGTTTACTTCCCTTATTTTTCTGTGATCTTACTGCAAAATTGTGCAATTTATTTACACTCTACAGTGTTTTTCTGCTCGTTTCTAAAATAAAATCGTGATTCATTTTAATGTCGTGAGGAGTGTTGTGATACTTTCCTGAAGTATGTTGTGTCTCGGATGTCTTCTCGCATTTTGAGTTTTAGGGTAACTGCAGTTTCGGTGCCTAGGCTTTCGGTATTTTCGTTTTTTTCCCCCCTTCTATTGGCCTTGCCCGAAGCTTCTTTATCTCATGTAGTTCAAGTATAGAAATCATGCTCCCTTCCTCTCTCTCATGCACACAAATTACACTGAAGTAGTTATTGTGTAGTTAGCTGCTAGCTTTAGCAGTATTGTTGCTACATGATTCTGTTTACTCTTGTAGCTTTTCTTGCTAATGACCTTCAGTTTAAGACTACGAGTTGCATCGCATTTATGTTGTCTCTTCAACTGTTTGTTGTTTAAATTCTATGCCATCCATTTTTTGAACAACAATGGGGTTCTTGGCCTCTCTTTACTCTGATATAGACGATGTTCAAATCAACAGGTAGTGATTTAAAGAGTCATATAGTGTGATTGAAAGTCACTAAGAGGGGCTTTTCATGGTAAATGTGAGACCTGTTTTTTGGGTTAGTGTTGTTTATCCATGTATATTTGAGAATTCATTTATTGATCTAATTTGCCCCCCTAAAGAGTACTTGAAGATGGAGGACGGCCTTAAAATTTTTAGGCTGTTTTTAAGGATGAATTTGTATACCTTTAGCATTTTTGTACTGACATTCTATTTTTCTCTCAACTAAATGGAGTTTTAACTTGAAAACTGTATTTTTTTTTTGTTCTTTTTTTTTTTTGCTGGTAGTGATAAGAAATGGTAACTTGAATTTTAGATATTTATTGAAGTCCAAGGTTTAAGTATAGCTCACTGGAATTAACTGTGAAAAATTAATTAATGCTCTGAACAGAAATGGAGACTGGTATAGGAAGCAAATCGAAGCCATGCACAAAGTTCTTCAGGTTCAATCTTAACCTGTCTAAAATAAATATGTTAAATGCAATTGTACATATTGTGTATAAATTTAATAAAACTCTGTTAGTGCAATCTTTGCACGCAGAAGTTGTGGGATCTGGACTAATCAATTCCAATTTAAGTTTTGGTACAGGTTATACTCTACTTTTTAATCATGATAACAAAAATTATTGAATTGTAATGGCTGATGAAGGAGCATACAGTTTGATTAGACACTGGCTGGGCTGTGTAGTACAAAAGCAGTTGCACCAAATGGAAAAATGACCATCATATAAGGGCCATGCTAGTTTCTTATATAATATATCTGGAATAAAGGAGGTGTGATCTGGACTAAGGCATCGGATTCAAAGTTGTGGGAAAGGTTATTCTATTTTTTATGTGGTCTGAACTTCTTAATGCACAGAATTTTGACGGAATTGGTTAGATTTACTATATGTGAGACTCACATCTCTCTGGACCTTGCGTGGATGGAAACATGGTTCACCACATTACTGAGATACTAGTTGCCTAGTCTGGTTTGGCAACGTGTGTGTTAAATCCTTGGTATTAGGAAAGGTAAGGATTCTACCAGATTGGGCCCTTGTGTATTTAACTATCATAATAATAATAATACAAACTGCTACAGCATGTAAGCCAGAGACAGTGATATTTATTACCTAAATACAATTCTACATTTTTCCAGGCTTATCAATTGTGGTATCAGGCTTGGGCTGATCAAATAACCCAATCAGGCGACTTTCTGAACGAGCCACAAAGAAAAAGGGGGTAAATTTACATTTGAAAGTGAGCTTTGAACTCAAAAAACTTCAAGACCCTGTTGACAAGGGTACAAAGTCGAAAGAGCCTTAGCTGCAGTGGGAACTTAAGTTCATGGCTTAGTGGCAAAACCATAAAGCCCAAAAACATATAATAACAAAAAAGATAAGAGCCTCATTGATTCTTGAAAAATTAAGGTGGTTGTTTTAGTGTGCATAAATATGATATGGTGTGTAGTTTGGAATAGTTGTTTCTGAGAAAATATGTCCAAGAATGAATTGTAATTAAAAAGGTGATAATGTGGTTGAAGGTCTCGGGGTTGACCTATAGGATGGTAAGTTTTTAATTTTGGATAATTGTTTTGTTTGGCTTCAACATCTTGTACCTACTAAATGTTCATTATTTCTTCTATTATTGCAATTGGAATAAGAAGAAACATGTTTGTCGTTCTTATAGTAGCATTTATTTATTTATTTATTTTTTTTTGTGATTAAAGGAAGTGAGAGGTATTCTCCTAATTCCCCTCTGGAATTTCCTTAGCATATGCATATCGACTAGGCACCATCTGTTAAGTTAGGAAATTAATTAGATTGTTTTCCGGTGGACTACAGCCTTGGTTCTCTACCCTCAGTACTTTACTATTGTTTAGACTATTGCCTCCGATGGAACTAATTCTAGGATAACATCTCACTTTAATCAAGCATTCTACAGTTTAGTTTGTGTTAGAATGCTGGCTATATTTAACCTTGCTGTGGTTGATCTGAGACCACTGCAGCTTCTTCATTTTGTTTGGGCATTTATGTCATTGTGAAACTTGATATATGTAACCCAAATCAGAACATATTGGGTATCTTTTGAATCTTACTTCTACAAATGTTTCTTCATTGCGGCATCTTCTCATTCCATTTCTGTTGTATTGGCTCTGATGTATTTGGATGACTGTAATGCAGCACTTCTGGATGCCCATTTGGTGATGGTTGCCACTTCTTGCATTATGTTCCCGGTGGCTTTAAGGCTTCAGCTCCGATGAGCAACCTTGGTAGCAACCTAGCTGTTCCACCAGCTACTAGAAATCGAGCAGCACCCCCGTCCTTTCCCGAAGGTTCATCCCCACCAGTTAAAAATCGATTGTGCAACAAGTTCAACACAGCTGAAGGCTGCAGGTTTGGTGAAAAATGCCACTTTGCCCATGGTGAGTGGGAACTCGGGAAGCCGACAGCTCCTTTGCATGAAGATTCGCGTACATTTGGTGCAGTTCCAGGGAGATTCAGTGCACGGCCTGATGTGCCCTCACCAAGTATAGGTGCGGCAGCAGCAGCACGATTTGGGACTTCTGCCGCTGCCAAGATCAGCGTTGATGCTTCGTTGACTGGTGCTATCATTGGAAAAGGTGGTATGAATTCAAAACAGGTAAGTCGTGTGACGGGAGCTAAGCTCTCCATAAGGGATCATGAATCAGATCCTAATCTGAGGAACATTGAGCTTGAGGGTACCTTTGATCAGATCAAGCAAGCTAGTGCAATGGTTGGGGAGCTGATTGTAAATGTTAGTTCGGGGTCTAGACCACCTATGAGGAATTCTACGATGACGGCTTCTGCTGGAGGAAGCAACTTCAAGACTAAGCTTTGTGAGAGATTTGCTAAAGGGTCGTGCACCTTTGGCGAAAGGTGCAACTTTGCTCATGGAGCGGACGAAATGCGTAACAACCAGCCAATGTGATCACTTTGTCGATGTGCTTCCCTGTTTCCTGTTTTTAGTTTGTTTATTAGGACAATACTTGCTGATGATTTCTAGTTGTTGCATGTGTTGTTTCCAAATTTGGTACTTTGAGGTTCTGTAGGCACCGACACTCAGGTTGAACCCCTTGGCGTAGAACGGGCTTTACATGGAGTAGACTACATTTGTTGGTGGCTGCTCTGACTCTGTAGAATTCTACTAGACGTTGAACGCTTACTTTGTTGAGAGGATTTGTATGGTTTGAATGAGCTTTTGATGAACTTCTATTAGCCGAGTGGATACCTTGGGCCGAGCTTCTTTTTGGGCTTATTTCTTAAAAATATTCTACTGCTCGCCACTTCTTTGTTGATGTGAATGGATATCATGGGATTGCAATATTTATTTTACAGAAATAAAGCATGTAACGATTGATATACTGAGGCACAAAATGACATTTTCATGAATTATTAGGGGGTGAAATATTTATTTTTGTGTTATTTTCATGAATTATGTGAAGGATAGACAAGGAATAACTAATAATATTTAGTGGTTGAGTGAATAATAAATACTGTTCATATCTTTCACTTATAATCCTTAAAAAAGAATTATTTCTTACAAATTCCTCTCTTCATATATCTTATTATATTTCAATAGAACTATTATTTAATTCAACCGGTCATTTCATTCAATGAAAGTAGTTGTCACCGTCGGCGTGCATATTCGTATGCTCCGGGTAAGCGAAGCTGACAAGCTGATTTAAATTCAATTCATAGCACGCGTCCTGATGGGCGGGAGGGGTGTTAGGTTCCATAAAAGAGAGGCTTCATGCATTCAGATCCTTTTTTTTTTAGAATTTTGAGCGATGTTTGTCATCGTACGCTAATATGTATGAATTTTATAAAATGACTAGATATATTATGTACATATGTGATTTAATTCATTTGAAAATAGTTGCTATGAGTGGGTGCAATTTTCCTGATGAAGTAGTGAGCCCAATCGATGGGTGTGACATCCTCATCCTCAAAAAAATTTTAAAAAAAATGAGAGCTACAACTCTTGAAAAGATTATAAATTGAAATCACATAGATTTATCCACCAAATGTATTGGATGGACAAATTTTTTGTATTAGTATCTGATTGAGTTCCTTCCTATTGGAGAAACCCATAGAATTGGCCACTGCACATTTAGCCAAAGCACCGCGAAGTTCGTACCATGGACATTTTTAAGGACAATGAACGCATTTATGACCTATAATTTCTTTTCTCTACTTTCTTCTTTCTTTTCATTTTCGTTTAAGAAATAATTCTATACGATTTTACCAGCCAAATTCTTTTTAAAATGCTTTCTTCAATATATATATATATATATATATATTCATATATCTCTTAGAATTCTCCCAAATCATAAAAAAAAAAAAAGAACAGCGTACTGATTAAAGATATTTCAGAAAAGTTACACGACTAATCTCATTGGGATTGTATCCTTATTTTATTTTTTTAATTTTTGGGAAAGTACATGATTGTTCCAAAAAAGACAGGATTAAGAACATCGAGTGTGACGGAACAGTGTTGGAACAAACCCATCAGTATAATGAAGAACGAAAATATTACAAACCCTAATTCTGATTTTCCGGTCTCCAAATAACATGCAACCTTCTAAATGACACCGCCAATTCAAGGGAAAGGAAAAAATAAAATAAAAAATAAAAATAAAGAAGGGTTTTATAATTACCATCACTGAAATAGATGAGAGAAGTGCATGTGAATAGGATCATTGAGGGAAATTTCGGACAATCCCTTTAATTGTAGTGCCCTCTACCACCACCTATACGACCAGTCCCAAGGGCTAACTCTGCAGCTTTCCTTCTCTCCAAATCCTTCCTGTACTTTATCCCACATGCATTACATAAACTCTGTTCACACAAGCATCCTTATTATTCAGAGACAAATTAAAAATAAATAAATAAAATCAAATTTTAACAAAATTAAAATCCCTATTTAGAAAAAGAAACAAAGTGCATACATTCTAGCAATTTCTCAGCCCGCATTGCATTACACAGAAATTATATATGGATAATTTTTAAGATACGGTTAAATATTAAATTATTGATGGTGTTAAGGGTTGTGTTATTACCTTCGGGCCCAATGGACCCTTGCGCCACATAGGAGTGTCATCACTGTTACACTTTGTACATCTCTTCTCAGCTTCTGGAAAGCCCATGAGCCCGTCACAGTGAGCCCGGCCCATTTGCTTAGTGTAGGCCGCCTCTAAGGAGGGGCACCTCTCTGCTTCCATTTCGCGAGGGGCTCTCCTCCACGGCACCGGGTTGCTCGCAGCGGGTGCTGAATCATAGGTCCTGTAGTAATTGCTGGAACGGCCGAAGCCAGGGATCGTCGCCCGAGAGCCCAAGAGCCGGCCCGTATCGTTCGATGAGCCCGTGTCTTGTGTCCGGCCTGTTTGTTTCGCGGTATAGCCCCAGCCGCCGTAGGATTTATTTCCTGCTGTGTATTGAGTCCTTGCCTGTCGAAGCCACTGGACAGCAAAAATGCTTTCACGAATTAGCGTCAGCAGAAGTAACGGATTAATTCGATCAGAGAGGCATTGAATTCCCGTGACCGTATCGGTGGGCCGAGATTCGTGATCTGTTGTCTGGGCCGACAAATTAGTGTCCAACTCCCCTCGGGGCCCATTATGAATGGATTTGTATTCTCTAAGTGAGGCCCAGCGGGCAGTTCTCCGAGAGAACGCACCCAATAAGCACACTATTTGTTATCACGAGCCACTGATCTTACTTTTTTCGTTAATATATCTAAGAAGTAATTAGAAGCAGAATATTTAATGGGACAATTTTGTGATTTTGGGGAGGAAAGTAATGTCAAATCTGTCTCTATGCATATTAATTGTAGATAAGCACGATGAGGTAGAGATTCTGTC
The DNA here is from genome assembly GCA_034195605.1 of Santalum album. Classification (NCBI taxonomy): domain Eukaryota; kingdom Viridiplantae; phylum Streptophyta; class Magnoliopsida; order Santalales; family Santalaceae; genus Santalum; species Santalum album. The sequence continues at coordinate 16,646,511 of CM067264.1, read as the reverse complement.
TCGTGTACTTAAATATGGTTCTTAATTACCTTGCAAACCAACAAAATATGGAACTGAACCACGCTTATGCTTCTTAGCTGTGAAAGGGGAAAGTTCACCAGTTCTTTCTTCCTCTTGTTTCCCCTTTACTGTCAGCTTCCTTCGTCTTCAAAAGAGGGTTTAAATAAAAGAAAAAAACAGGCTCATCCTAATCTCCAGGCAAGTTTTACTAAAGAAAAGACACAAATTCTCCGAACCAAACCCGATGCAATGAATGTTTATGCCCAGTGCAGTAAATTAAGTCAATAATTTGTACTTCCAATAAGAACTCAAACACTTGTATTTAATGAACATATGTTTTTTCTCCCCTCAATTTAATTCAGTCATTGATATAATATGAACAAGTGAACGGGTTCACACACCCACATATGAAAGCTAGTTAAGGTCTGTCCTAGAAAATGTCAGTTTATTATTAAGGTTTGTTATTGAAGATCAGTTTTTTTGACATAATAATATGTTTTTCTCCTTTTTGTTGAGCGGTGCAGTAAGCAAGGTTACTCCTTTGTGAGCGAAAAATCATGGTCTCTCCCTCGCTCTCCTTGCTTCCGCTCATTCTCACTCCCTCTCTTTACCCTACTCTGAAATAAATGTCACTTGGCATTGTCCGTTGGTGAGAAGGTGTTATCACCCGCGAATCTTAATCCACCAGCTTATAATACATCGGGGAAGGACTGTTTTATGGTGCTGAATTATGGAGGCGGTCCAGAAAGGTCATGTTGGGAGGGGGGGACTTGTGTCTTAACTCCTTGAGTTATTGTGTCCCTGAACCTCAAATTGTAATTTTAAATAAAATTTTATGTATGTACGGTATGATCGTTGACCCATCAATTTATATAAATAGTGATGATGATGTCAAAAGACGATAAAATTATCAAACGGATAGCCGACAATTCATCGTGTCGTTAAGTACTTGCAATCGTTAAGTGCTTGCAAAAGTAACGACAACGTCTTTGTTGTTGGAATGTGAGTGATCCATGGTCGAGTTTTAAATAACGCTTTTGATCAATATAATTAATAGTCTTACATATGCAAATTTTTTTTTTTCCCTCCCTCATGTTCTTACAAGATCTCGACATTTTAGGTATTTGAACGCAGGGGGCCTACCTGTTTTCTTGAACAGTAGATCATAAAAATACTTCTTGTGTGTTAAAGTATGATTAAGAATAGGCTATTCACTATGGAGTTAAATTCAATAGACTCTTTCATTATAATGAACCCTAGACCAGCCCCCACAAATCCTAAAAACACTATTCCTGCCTTAAGCGACGAAATTATTCCCCAAGTGATTAACTAATAATGGAATAAACTAATAATAATTAACATTAAGAACGTTTCCAAGAATAGAGATGCATATAAATATACCTGACAGTAAGAGTCCAGGGAGTTGAAATTGGAGTAGTGTTGCCGAGGACAGTGAGGTGTGGTTTTAGGAATAGTGGAACTCTTGCGTTGATCGGGAAGATCATACTGAGGTAACCCTAGCCTCAGTGTCAAGTCCACCTTATGATGATCACTATCACTATTTCTTGCTGCTACCGTGCTCACTCCGCCGTACGATTGCACCTCCGGGTGGAACCTCATCGGATCATACCCGTACGGTTGCATTTCCGGCGATCTATGAGCTTTTCCGGCGTTTTTCTGATGAAACCAGTGAGACCCCATTAGCTTCTGTAATGTCCTAATGAATCCAAGGAGAGGCCTGCTGTATAAAAAGACCAAATATTTTATTTTTTATTTTTTGAGGAAAAAGGAGGAGGATGGGGAGGAATGTGGGTAACAGAAAAAATAATATATGGACCAAATCCCATTAACTCGGACCGAACCAATGGTTTTGAACGAAAGTAAAGAAGTTTATTGAATCAAAAGATAGCTGTTAAGTCTGACACAAAACAACCTCAGTGGACCTGTTTTCATACCGGAGAAGAGATGAATATATAAGGGACAAACTCTCATTATTATGGAGATAAAAGAGTGGATGTATATTTAAGATCTTATATGTCTTTTTCCTTCACCATCGATCTAACCATGCATCTACAGATGGATTACAGATCGTGGATGGTTTGAGTAACATTAAAAAATATAAATATTTAAGTTAGGACTTTGGGTAATTTCTATGACTCTGTTCGAAAAACAAGACGTAACGTGTTAAGACTCTTGGTAATAAAATTTTTTTTTGAATTAATTAATATGATACATTCATCATAAATATTACTTGATATAATAATTAAGTCATTTTGAACCTACAATCAAATATAAATGAAAGGGAAGAGATGGAGGACAAGTATCTAGAAGTCGCCGTCCCGTTTTGGCATAAAAATTCAAATAATCCCATGTAAACAATTATATAGATTAATGTATGGGTGTGGAGTATTGTAGTTACATTTGCAGAGCACCAAAGATGTAGTAAAGATCGAGTGATGAAAATTGAAAGAAAGAGGACTCTTTTCTTTTGTTGTGCTCCTACTGACCATCCAAAGTTACACAATACAGCTATCTTTAATTTTTATTTTGAAGGGGAAGCTTGGAAATTTCAGGAGAGGACAAAAAATTTCATAAAACCTATTTTTTTCAGAGTGATCTTTGCATCTCCTCCCCTTGAAAGGAGTTGAAAAGGTTGGGTATTTTAAACTTGTTGGGTACGTATGTGTTTAATGATCGAAGAAAAAAGAAGAAGGAAAAATCGAGGGAATCCAAGGTAGTCTTTTGGCATCCAAGTCTCTGTGAAGTAAACAGCTATATTGGCTAATTTTGCTGCATATGAAATGAACATGGACACGACACATATAAAAACTTATATAAAGCACATCGATGTAAACTCATAGTGTATCTTTGCTGATGATCCAAAAGAACAACACAGCAACAAATCAGAGAGACGACCCAAGTGCAACTGAAAACTAACTGCGAAAAGTTTAAGCATCTGCATGAAGAACTAACACACGCACACTGAAGGAAGGAGAGAGAGAACTTACAGAGAGATGAGGTGTGGTGTGCAGCTAGTGGTCAAGGTAGGCATGCAGCATGAGCGCGAGAGATTCCCTTGATGGGTGCGGAAGCTTTGGGAGAGTGAGAGAGACGCCCCAGATATGCACAAATAGTGCGGAAGCTGAGTAATTAAATAGGGAAATTTAAGAAATCTTTCTGTGCATCTCCGGCCAACGAAAATCGTGATGATCTCACAGATTATATCGAACTATTATAATCATTTATGTAACGTTCCATTCCATGCATTTATTAGACTGGCATTTTTCGTAAGAATCTATGCATCCAACTCAACTTATTATTATAGAAATTTAAAATTTAAAAATAAAATAAATAACTATATAGATAATGGATGGCTACAATTAATTAGATCAATTTCCACTGATGAGATTGTTCCACGGAATCCATCAATTATATATATAGAAGCTTTCTTTGCTGTAAATGGACTTTGATCAGTATTGTTCGGCTAAGATCACATAGAATGCAGCCACCATTTGATTTGTTTTGCTTTTGAGGCAAGCCCTTCTTTACCCTTACAACTCTGGAAAACATCCTCACCTTTTTCTAAAATGCAAATTACCCTTCAACAATTAAACTAGTTGACATCGATGATTAAGCTATCATTTTGACCTCTCTAGCCTTGAGGAAGTTTCTTATTTTTTCCCATAAATTATTGATGAACATGCATCCAATGTAATTACATGGAACTTAATATATTGCAAGTTTGACTGTCATGATAAATAATACGAGAAGCGCTTAAACTCAGATATGATAAACAACAAGTCAATAACCACAAATATACATACATATATAGAAAATTTAACGTTCCGATAGTCGGTGCTGATATCCATATACATCAGGACGCGTGTGCAAAAAAAAAAAATAATACTCTGATTTGAATTCAAATGTATAGTTGAATAGGACGCGCACCGTGATATATATGGACTCTCGGTATCCAATGATGAATAGAATTTTTCCGTCCTTTTATAGTGATATATAAATCAAATTGCCATTATGATAATCAATCTAAGCACAGGATAAGAACTAAATGGAAGCGGAAAAAAATGCCCTGTGTGCATAACGCAGGCGCAGAAATTCCTTTAAACTATGTTTAGGATATGGGAAATTCAAACCAGGGAAATGTTCAAAGGGGAAAAGATCAAAAGTTAGGATTATTACTTTTATCTTTATCGTAAAATCTTCATCTTGGAAAAGTTTCAAACGGTGCATAAAGGTTTTTGGGATGGGTGCATAAAACAACCTGCCACAGATAAATGAAGAAATTAATTAAGAAGAGCAAGCTGGAGGATGGTTTGGTTTTAGGAGATGTTAAATTTACTTTAACTTAATAGAAGTCAAAGTATAATTTACTCTATGAAATTGCATTTCTGTTTTATGCAGAAATTTTATTATTGCATAATCAATAAGTAGGCTAAGAAAATTGTAAATTTGCTTGATCCAATCGATTGAATATTTACGGCAAAAGCAATTACAATTTTTATAAAAAGGGGTTTTTTTTTTTTTTTTTTTTTCCCCAAGCGGCTCCAGGACAGATCTTTATGTAGTTGTAGATATAATGATATAATCCTAAGATTTGCTTTGACAGCAATTATGTGTTACTTATGATGGTCGATTATTAATCAACGAAAACTTTGAAAATTTCTTCTCCTTTTTTTCCTTTAAATATATATATTCCGTTGCTAAAGCCATGAGTCTATTTAATTTAGTAACATTTATTAATACATACCTTCATGTTTGAGCTCAGAAAATTGTGAGTTTACATGCAATTTAAACTAAAATTTAGTTTTAACTAGGATCAAAACCAATGAGGTATACACATCCTATCCTATAAGATTACACAAATGAGACCTCGCTTTCAGCGGAAATAAAACTTGCTCTAATGTAGTTTAGTAAATATTTTGCAATTTAAAAATATAATATAAAATTTAAAATATTGATGCTTTTCTGATCTGGGATTCACTTAAATGCAGTGGCGAGCCAAAACTCAGTTTTGCAAAACTTAATTTTGAGCTCCAAAATTAAGTTATGCAAATGTTAGAGAGAAGGTGCATTTGCAAAGTTCTTGATCACGCTAAGTTACCAAACTACCCTTTCCTAAATTATGAAATACCTAACTTACCCTAACCCTAGCATGCCATTTGGCTCCGTTACTAATTTTCTTTTCTATTTCTTAATTTTTATTTTATTTCATTTATATTTTATTTTTCTTTCCTTCTTTTTATTTATTTATTATTATTTATTTTTTTCTTCTTGTTTTCTCTCCTTTTTTATTGGCTCTATTACCTTGTCAATGCACCTATTTTAAGAAAAAAAAATAGTAAAAAATATACCTTGTCAATTTACCTATTTAAAAAAAACTAGTAGAAAATTCTTGATGAGTATGATTTTACGGACTTGAATAGAAAATTTTTTTAAAAAGACATGAAAATTTTCATAAGTTTCAGGAATTTAAAAAATATTCATGTATCTAGTTGAATCCAAATCCTTCATATGGCCGTGTAGGGGGAATAAAACTTTGACAAAAATATTACAGAAACAAAAAAGTTATGAGTACTTTTTTCCTTTTGGTGGGAGATGTAACTAGACACGTGAGAATGATGCAAGTTAAGTATGCATTATGTGCGGTTATAAAAGTAACAAGATATGTGGGAATGATGCAAGTTAAGTATGCATTATGTGCAGTTATGAAAATTTGATCTAAATTAAGAATGGGTGATTATTTAGTTTAGTCTAATTAAAATTCAATACAAAGCAGTATCTTAATGAAAAAATTATTTATTTATTTAGTTTTTTGTCCCTCAAAATTTAGATTTGAAATATTGCAATCAAAAACACAAAACTAAATTTTAAAAGCTAAACACACATTATATATAAAATTAAGTTTGAACTCGATTTGAACATATGGCAGCCAAATATACCCTATGGCTATTAGAAATGAAATGGGCAATGAAACCTAAACCAAAAAAACTAGTAGGTTACTTTTAATATTTAAAAAGGTGAGGGGCGTGGTACTGTGGTAATAAATAATAAATTCTTCAAGCAAATCAAGTAATAAGTGGGGTGACTGTGGTATTTATTAGCCCCTTTTTGATTTTATCTGTGAACCGTAATTCTGAGTTGGAGAGCTTTCTCTTGTTTATGACGGTTACGCTTGAAACAATAAAGGTCAGATCTAAGGATCACAATTGCCAACTAAACAAATTGCATCCGGCAATCAAAAAAATTGATGTATACATGGAAATTGGGTTTGATTGCCTCAGTTTGAATGTGCGGGGATATGACACTATGTTGGGTTTGGTACAAATAATTAGGCCCAGTGATAAATTTTTCATTAATTCTCTTCTATTAAAAATAAGTATATTAGTAACTCATAAGCAATTCATTATGAATAATGTATTATTATTCATTAAAAGGGTTTAGCTAGGGCCTAATTTTGCAGCTAGGGCCTCGGCCAGTCTCTAGTGGGTTTTGGTTCGCCTTCTTCTTGGGCCTAAGGCTCAGATCCTTGGAGGAACGAGTCCCCTCCTAGCATTAAACAAACAATCTCTTTGAAACAAACACTCTGAATTGTGGTCCACTTGGACATTGACTAAGTCAACGAAGTAATGCAACATCCCTTTCCTTTCTGTGGAACGAAGCTCCCTCAGTGTTGTGCACCTGCCTCTCTTTAGACAGAGAATTGTGGATCATTCCACTCTCCTTTTCCAAGTTATTTGAATTAGCTGTGAAGTCTCCGGCTGCTTGGAGCTTTTGGCTTCTTCATGCAAGGCGAGAGCACACGAGGCAGCATGTAGAACATGCTTGAGGAATAAGTTTCTTTTTACCTTTGGAATAGGGGCTTAAAAGGGTGTGATTTGCTGAGAATTTAACAACTCCAAGGATTCTTTTTCCTCATGAAAGAAATACAGTATCGGGGTTCGAGGTCTAAGGCCTCGGTTTTCTCGTCTTTTATTTTTAAGAAAAGGACGACGAGTTCTTATAAAAAGGAACATAATCCCTATTAGGGTAAGGGTTCAAAAGTTAGATTCGTGCTTTGGAAGAGAAAGAGAATCCATGCAAGAAGAGAGATCTAATAATTTTTATACCTGCAAAGGAGGAGAAGCTATAGCTCGACAATATATACATATATATATATATATATATATATATTTCCATCTTCACTGATCGCCAAGAACTTATTGGCTAGTTGTGGGCATATGGCCCTTACTTTACTTCGAGTTCTTTTCCCCTTCCTTATAAACCCTATATCTTGATTTGCACTCCTTTATAATTGGATGGCGTTTGTTGTTAAACTAATAAACATTATTAATCAAGTTTTAAATTAAGGATTTCCAAATATTAGAACGAATTTGTATTCAAGAGTTGCATAAGTTGTGTACATAGTGGTTAATCTTGTTCACTAATTTAATTTATAAGGGGCAGCTTCGATTTTTTTACTTTATGTGTATGTTTTGACCTATTTAATTCTCTCATTACTACATCTCCCCGCAGAATTTTAAGCCTCCTAATCTTTAAGAATGTAGCATTCCTAGAATGTCATGGTTCCAAATTACAACATTCACACTCAAGTCCCGGAATAAATCATGAATTTGCCTCTAATTGTCAAAATACCATTAATTTTTGTCACACTTAATTCATGATTTTGTTTGTACTTTTCCTTCTGTAATTAAACACACCATGTGTGCATTTAGAAGTGAATTTTTTTATGCGGAGAATGTGGGTCACTCACTTCATGATAGTCCACCACTTTGAATTAATACTGCTAACATCATTTTGTTGAAAGGGCCCACCATCACAGACACGCACGATGCCCCTCCAATCAGAGTTTATTGCCAGAAATAATGATTACACTTATGAGTAGGGCTGCAAATGAACCAAGACTTCGTGAACAAACGATATCGATCAAAGTTCGTTTTGCACAGAATAACAAATAGCGGGTCAATCTTCATAAATTTCATTGTAAATATGAAATACTTTAATACAAATAAAAATCATTCATTGTAGGAGAGCTAAGCAAACAATTTTGAACAAAATTCTATGCTCACAAGCTTGAATGAACCAAATTTGAATAGATTGAAGGTTGACTCTATCATGTCCATGAACATGTGTCTACGGACACTATTTACGAACACGTCGGTGAAGATATACTTTATACACATGATGTAATGAAACATTTTTTTTTATGTGCAAGATTATTTAAAATTTTACTTAACAAATGTTATTTGTTCCTTGTTATTGGTAAAGTGAATGATTTAACAAACTCTTTCGCGTCAACTTTTCGTGGCAGGCCTTCCCATAGAGGAAGGGAGAGTTTCAGTGACCGTGTGGATAGTTGAAGAGCTGAGGGCCCAGATCCGTGGGTGGCCTGGAACGGCCCACAAGTATGTCGGCAGTAGAGTCGGGCCGCAAGAAGGCCCACGATGGGGAGTTCTGTTATATGACATCTTTCATCATGATAGGCCCACTTGAGAAATGCGAGCTTTACTTAGTGAGTTGTAAGGTTCCTCCACAACACAATCCTCTTTCCGTACGTGTGAGGTAACCGAATAGGCCAACTTGGACAAAGTGATGTCTTTCCAAATGATAATGACGTTGGAATTGCAATTCTGAACATAATTATAACGCGCATGCAACATAAGAAACTGGTTTTTTTTTTTTTCCTTATTTCGACCCACATATTAAGTGCATTCTTCACATTATTCACCTTCCTTGAAGGCGATAGAATGCAGAGAAACCTCTGCAAAGGAGCAGCCAACAAGCGATAAATGCTTTTTTTTTTTTGTCCTTTCTGCAAGTTGTGCTGTGTACCTAACAGAGCCGATATCCCGGGGCCATAATATACTAAAATCACGTAAAGTGGGAGAGAGAGATGTTTTAAATTTTTTTAATATTAAACATTTCAAGGGGGACGAGCCCAAACGAAGGGGGAACATTCAGATCTCACCGTGGAAATAAAAACAAGGGGGGAAAATAGGAAGTGAATCTCCCAGGCCGGCCACGGAAGCCTATGGAAGTGAGTCACGTGCGTTCACGCCCTTCTGCCACGTTGTTACGCAGCACTAGTGGGGAGAAAGTAGCAATGCACAGGCGCCCCGCGGCCAGGGGTCATTTCGTCGTTTCAAGTTAAATCCGTGATCAGCGCGCACGAGGTTCCTCCTGCTGAAGCTCCATCCCCGCGTTTGCAGCTGTTGCGCGTCGTGGATCGCCCTTAACCGTCCATTGCCTTGGGTTCCCTCTGCGATACGCGTTTTCCTTTTACGGTAAGTGCCCTCGAATAGTAAAACGTCACGTGGCAAGGAGGACCAAAGCTGGGCCCCGAGCATCCCCTTTGACCAAATCTGGAGCGGTGAAGCTTAAATTGAGGATCTTCTGCGCGCAACGAACGAGTAGTCCGTTGAAACAACGGCCTCTGCTGCACAGGAGAGAGAGAGAAAGAGAGGGAACTTTCGCTCTGTCGGAAGCGTTTTGCGTTGGGGAAGCGCAAGCGGAGGCGGCTCATCATCATCTCAAGGCACGCTTTGATTCTTTCTCTTTCGTTATGTTGATTCGCTGGTGTGTGTGTTTCGTATTTTCATCAGCTTCATAGATCTACGGAGCATTCGTTTATTTGCATTTTAATTTATCAATCGATCTCTTTTGCCAATGTCATTCGTCTTCCGGCTCCGTTATTTGATGCAAACTACATGTGTTTTGAATCAAATAGTTCCTGCTTTTTTTATTAAAAAAAAAAATCTTTTTGTAATGGTTCAAAAATTACTGCTGTTGCGATTGATTCCACGCTCTCCCATTGGAGTTGTGCGTTTAGGATTTATGCTTCAGCGCCTGCGATTATGAATATGCCCGCGGCGTTCTTGCGTGTTCTTCAACGCACTCTTGATCTGCTCATGATTTATTTTATTTCTCAATATTATATTCATTCTTTTTTTTTGTTACGATTTTGGACTTTCGGTTGGTTGTTGTCCCATTGCGGAAAGTTGTGCTGTGTGTGCGTCTCAGCTTTTGTGTAGGAGAAGCATGTTTTGGGAATCAAATTATATTCGGAATCTTTTTTCGATCGTTCGGCAATGTCAGTGATCTTTGATTTGATGCCCCCACCCAGTTAATTCTTTTTCCTCATTTATATTTGTTCACTCTTTAGATAATGGTTCACGACTTCTTTTTGAAGGAAAAAGGAGAAGCACTCATATTTTAGATTGTCATTTGTTAAAATATCTTGTATGTTTTCTTTTTGTCCCCATTAACTGTATTGAATGTTGGTTGGGATTCACTGTTTTTTCTATATATAAAATATTTGGCGGAGGCATAAAATAGTTTTATTGAACATTACTCACTCTTGCTCCGTGTTTTATGGGGGAGGGAGGAAAATTTTGCGAGGGACAAAATTTAAAACGAAATAAAAAAAGGATAAAATAGGTACGAAGGAATCTGATTTTTATTATTTTCTTTTCACTTTTGACTCGTGTGTATTTTGGGAGAATCCCGTGAAAGCAAGACATCAATAGTATAATCTGGTGTAGCCTGGCCTACCTAGGTGTAGTCGGCACATGTATCTGTTGGTCGCGTTAATTTGTTTGTGGACCATTCCCCCTATGCGGAAAGTTATTTGTTGGGGAGACCAAAAAAATAAAGAAAAGATAAAAAGGATGGTTATATAATAGTTTTCTGTGATACTCCATGTAGAATACAAAGTCACATTTTATTACCATAAATTTCATCATTAATAATGACCATCATAATATTAAATTATGGCATTAAACTTAATAAACTACTATGTCCGACAACGTTAATTTAGAACTCTCATCTCTCTCTTCTTCTTCCTTACCCCCCCCCCCCCCCCCCCCACCCTCCTTCCTTTCACCCTTTCTGTAATCTGGATTGGTGTTGCTGTCTCTCTGTCCTCCGCCGGACAACTTCAATATGCATATATTGTGAAGAAAAGCCGAAAATTCTCTCTCTCTCTCTCTCTCTCAACTATTATTATTTACTGGAGAAAGGAACAGCAGAATGAGGAAGGAATATTGTGAAGAAAAGCCGAAAATTCTCTCTCTCTCTCTCTCTCAACTATTATTATTTACTGGAGAAAGGAACAGCAGAACGAGGAAGGAATTGAATTAAAGCACCCCTCTTAGAATTCCTTCTTGAATGTGCTACATGAATTTTTCTGTAGCGACTGAAAATCCCCTGAATAAAATTATAAATTTTGTTCGTGGAAGTAGGAGTTGAATTTTCACTCAAAACATAGATCTGAGCATATGTACTTTAACATGGTAGGAGTATTGATTGAGCATGGGATCCATCTGCCACAATGAGCTGCACATTGCATTTAAGAACAGCCGAACAGTTGGCAGATTAAATGCAGTGTATTTCCTGACCCCATTCAAATATGTAGGGGTTCCCCCCCCCCCCCCCCCCCTCCCCTGTTTATATATTATTTGATGGTGCTCTGTGTGAATTTGAATGTGAATCCAATACCCTTTATTTGTCCAAATTGTTACTTGATTAGAATTAGAATTTGAATTGAATTGAAATAATCACTTTTTCCTCGTTTTTCTTTTCTTTCTGCTTCAGGTTAGAGCATAAATAAGCACACAGAGAGTGGGGGGGTTCTATTGCGAGAACCGTAAAAAGCAAAATGGGTGCCGGCGGTAGAATGTCCCTTCCCCCATCCGCGAACTGCCGCGGTGATGCCGCCGTCGTCGACGGTCACTATGTTCAGCGAGTGCCCCACTCCGAGCCTCCCTTCACTCTCGCGGAGCTGAGGAAGGCCATACCTCCGCATTGCTTCCGCCGCTCTCTCCTCCGCTCCTCCTCCTATCTCATCTTCGACCTCCTTGTCGTTGCGGCTCTCTTCCGCCTCGCTGCCACCACTTTCAACAACAATTACAGCTTCCTCTTGTGGCCACTCTACTGGTGCTTCCAAGGCTGCGTCCTCACGGGCGTGTGGGTTGTCGCACACGAGTGCGGCCACCACGCCTTCAGCGACCATCAGTGGCTTGATGATACCGTCGGCTTCCTCCTCCATTCTGCCCTCCTCGTCCCCTACTTCTCATGGAAGATCAGCCACCGCCGCCACCACTCCAACACCGGCTCCCTAGACCGCGACGAGGTCTTCGTCCCCAAGCCCAAGTCCAGAATCCGTTGGTACTCGAAATACCTCAGCAACAACACTCCCGGCCGCGCCTTCACCTTGCTATTAACTCTCACCCTCGGCTGGCCCCTCTACTTGGCCTTCAATGTCTCCGGCCGCAAGTACGACCGCTTCGCCTCCCACTTCCACCCCTACGGCCCCATCTACTCCACCCGCGAGCGCCTCCAGATCTTCGCCTCCGACGCCGGCGTCATCTTCACCAGCTTCCTCCTCTACTGCGCCTCCACATTCTGGGGGTTGTGGTGGGTGGTGCGGGTCTACGGCGTGCCGCTCTTGATCGTGAACGGATTCCTTGTGCTCATCACGTACTTGCAGCACACCCACTCGGCGCTGCCCCATTACGACTCGTCGGAATGGGACTGGTTGAGGGGGGCGCTGGCAACGGTGGACAGGGACTATGGCGTCCTCAATAAGGTCTTCCACCACATTACAGACACCCATGTCGCACATCACCTCTTCTCTACAATGCCTCACTACCACGCCATGGAGGCCACCGAGGCGATCAAGCCCATATTGGGAAAGTACTATCAGTTTGACTCCACGCCCATCCACAAGGCCATCTGGAGAGAAACCCGAGAGTGCGTGTACGTGGAGCCCGACAACCATGCCGATGGCGGCGCCGATAAGAAAGGTGTTTTCTGGTATAGGAACAAGTTTTGATCTGATTCATAGATGTGATGACGAAATTATAAAAGAAAAGAAAACTCTTGTAGCAGTCAATTCAAGTCGGGTACAATGGTACCACGGCTGAGGAGAGCTATTAGTGAGAGGAGTCTTGCTTGTTGGAATTAGTGTTGATCGGCGATGATGAATTTTCAAGGCCTTGATCATCTCGTGTTCCGAGACAAAATAAATCTTAATCATTAAAATTTATTATTATTCAAACTGAAACCGCCCCTGTTTGTCTATCTTTCTGGTGTACGGGTGCATCGTTGTTCAGTAATTTGCAAAATAAAAATGAAAATAAGGTCATTCTCTGTCATTCTTTGACTGTCATTCGATCAGAACCTTGATCGACGAAAATCAGGGGCCCCTGTGTTAACTGTATCCTATTGCATTTATCTTGGTGCTAAGTTCACCCAATTTAGTGGATCTTAGGTAATTGGGGTTTTCGATCAGTAAAAGGTGCTTTGCATGTGCCTGGTTCCAAATTAATAGAAGATTAAAAAGAAATTTGGGTGTAATTTTTCTTGTAATGAAGAGGAACTTGTGATATTTCAGTCCTATGAAACATTTTATTCCTTAGTTTTCTGAATGGTAGGAGTTAAATGATGATTTTTATGGAGTAGTGAGATAATAAAATTTTAGCCCGATAAAACATGTAAGAACAAGAAGATCTAATTGTCAAACAAAGAGATCTTGGAAGCATGCTCGGTATCATTTATTCTTTATAATATAATATATAGCGTACATACACTAGGTCCTGATTTTGTTGTAATCAAATACGGGAACTCATGGCGTGTAACCTGAGTGTGAACATAAATCCATGGCTTTGGCGTGTTCGCTTAACCACCTGAAAAGCTATACTTGCCCATGCCTTTTGTGGGAGGTCTAGAACTAGTAGCAACCTCCACTTCTCCATAGCATAAATGAATACATTGGGGAGTTCAGGTAAACCAAGATTAAATATAAAATTAGTTTTATATCTAACTAGTCGGTAAAATTTGAGATTATACAATTTTCGAGGCATTTCATCTACGCAAAATTTTGTCAATAACAAAGTTCAATATTAAGGTTGCCAAAACTTTCGTCTTGTGAGTTGGGTTGTGCTTCATGGATTGAAAATTAAGTACTAAAAATTTTTCACTCAATTTTAAGTATGGAAAAATGAGTATGTTCAATATATAGTATTAGGTCCATTTGATTTGTGGAATCTCACAGTCTCATAAATGTGATATCAGGAACTTTGATACATAGAAGGTGATATTCTTCTATTTTGTACACTTAGTTGAATTTTTCGGAACGTGATATTATTATATTTGGTATAAACAATTAGATTTAAGAAATGTTATATCGTTATGACAAATTTTCCATCACTACACTTTTATAAAATAAAAAAAGATTCATAACATAAAAATATAACCAATTATTTACATGATAAAAAAAAATATTTATTTTGAAATTAACACTAAAGTAAAAGTTTTGCCTTTTTTTTATTTTAACGAAGAGTTTTATTTAAACATTTACTAACTAAAAATAAAGATTCATATAATATAATAGTAACCTTTTAAAAGTAGTAATATCAACTATTTATTATGAATAATATATTTATTTACTACTGGTATTATTATTATTAATATTGCTATTATTGATGTTATTTTAAGTTATATGAGTTATATACTTAAATAAAAATTTTATCAATCTATTCATTTATAAGAGCAGTTTGGACTTTCTAAATGTACAATCTGATTTAATCGGAATCTCATATTCTTACAATGTTAAGCTCACAAATTTCAGAAATGTGATATTACAATGATGTGACATTTATGATCAGATTTCACGAACCAAACGGACCTATTAAGTAACTTCCTTATTACTTAATACTTTTACCTTTTTTTGGGTAATTTTTCATTGGACATTGAATTTAAAATCATTATTAAATGCACTAAAAATTTAAAAGTCTTAAGTGGAGAAAACAAACAACTCAAATTACAATTGCACAAGACTCAAATATTACTCGATAATGGTGGGATTTTGAGTCCAATAGGGAAAACCATTATTAAAAAAAATGAATATTAGGGATAATACTTTAATTTTTCTATTTTTCTCTTTTTCTCTTCATTTTTACACTTTATTCTTCTATTTTTTTGATTGAATGATTTACAGCTATCAATTTTGATGGAATTAGATTGCAGAGGCTTGTTTAACTATTTCATAAGTACCGAGAATACGATAAAAATATTAAAATTACAAGAAATTTCTCTAATAATCACTCAAATTACAGTCACTGGAATTATTTTATTTTTCTGGGGAATTAGCTATCTTCTCGGGAAAGAAAAATAAGCTTTTGAAATCTGAAGAACTTATTTAGAAAATAAATATTTTCAATTTTCACTGTTACCTTATTTGTTTCCAACAGAAGTCTCATCAGTTTGCTGGTTCAGTGAACCTGTGGGACTTTGGAGCGTATCGCCGTCCTGCGGATGTGGATGCCACCGATCAATGCGAAAAAAGCGAGGTTCGGACGCAACAAGGCAATAACGACGAAGCCTTGCCAAAATAAACACATCCTCCCAGAGACCTAAATGCCCCCCTCGCCCTCCTCAATTCTCGACACTGCCCGGGTAAACTGTTCTCCGTGCGCATGAAATTTTTTAGCCTGACACATTAAATTGAGTTATTTTATGTTTATTATGTAAATTTTAACTCTACGAATTAAATAAGTAAGGTTATACTTTATAAATTTCAATCCTAGGAATTAAATGAGCAAGGAAATATGAGAGGATATATCAGCTTTTCATATAATCTTATTATATGTTGATATAGTGAATTATTAAAAGATCTATACTATTATATGTGATTCATGATCCATCAACCTATCGACCCCCTTATTATATAGTCAAATCCAGCTCGCAAAATAATCTTGACTTCGTTATTGACTTTTTCGGGTTAACTTGTGACCTACATTTTACTCGTCCGTAATTGACTCAATTCACCAAATCATGACCTCTATTATGACTAAATATTGAGATCCATAAATAAAAGATTTTTAGATAATGAAATTATATGAATTTTATTGTGTATGTACAAGCTAATAATGGCTTGCGATAAAAACACTACATCCCATTTTTGATAAATTTTACTTGCGATAATTGAACATTGGGGTTATTTTATCGTGGCCATTCAAATTTAATTAGTGACGGAGGCATCGCCAAAATTTCACTTTTGAACGAAATTTTAGAGTGGTAATTAAACTTTAATTTGATGCAATCAATTTACCAAACTTTCAGATAGTTTCAATTCCATCATTTTCATCCATCTCGCCAATACAAACATAAACAAATTTGGCGCCACATGTTAACTACTTGTATAATGCCTAATTTCCTATATTTTTCCATTTACTAAATTTTCCCATAAAATTATACTTTGTACACGCTTCCACCAAGTTCTTTGACATTTGGAAGAACAGTTCTAAGGGGATGAAGTCCTGTGACTTTAACTCCGTCAATGTTCATCTTAATGGAATGGATGGAAATGATCAAATTAAGACAAATTTAAAAGTTTAGTGAGTTGATAGCATCAAATTAATGTTCAGCTACCACACTTAACACCTTTGCAAACGATGTTAATAGCAATGATAAAATTGTTATATAAATAAAAACTGAACGTTGTCATTATAATAAATTGAAGTTCAAGGACCGTGGGGTGTAATAAACCGCAAAATCTTGGGTAAACTTTAGTCCCCCTTTTTTACCGAGATTATAATTTGGTGTCTAGCCTGAGATATACGCGTCCTTGAAATTTGAATTACCAGGGTAAAGATCTCTTCACCCTCTCGCATCTTTCCGGGAGCACCCCGAAAACGGTCACCTCCACGCGGCTATTATGTCGAAATTGTCCGCACACTCACCGCAATTAGTCGAAGTTAACACTCACACGAGGCGAGGGCGTTTCGGTAAAAAGGTTTGTTCTTCGTTCCAAGGAAAGAATGGCAATCTCGTTATAGTCTCGAAAGTTTCGGGGCGTTTAACAAGGAGGAACTATTAAAGCAGTAAAACGAGAGTTTTCTGTGCAGCTTTCTCCGTTCTCCCGCTTTCCTTCTCGTCTAAGACAAGAGAGAGAGAGAGAGTGTGCTTCTTGCTTTAAGCTTTACCCCCAACTCTATCACTCGCTCACTGTGCTTTTTCTCTCTCCTAGGGTTTAGCTCAGATCCTTCTTCTACTTTCCGTCATCTTCATCTTCCTCGTTCCATGTTCTACTACTCACCGATTTCGTTTGATTCTGTGTATTAAATTTCCGAACGATTTGCTCTTCAAAGTGGTTCCTCTTCCCACGGGTTGCCAGATGTTAGATACAGCAGCCTCCGACACTTGAGCGCTTGTGTAAGGTCCCTTTGAGAATTTTTTTTTAAAATTTCTTCTCCGTCTCTTCATTTTTCTCACTGCTTGCTGTGTTCAACGTGTAAACTCAGGTGGTGGTGGTGCTTGAATATTATTTTGTTTGCCAGAGAGTGGGAAAATGTCGTCTAAGGCAGGGACCTCTGATCAGCCGCCTCAGCGGCGGATTACCCGGACTCAGACGGCAGGGAATCTCGGCGAGTCCATTGCTGACAGTGAAGTTGTGCCCTCAACGCTCTCAGAGATCGCTCCGATTCTTCGTGTGGCGAATGAAGTCGAATCGAGTAACCCTAGGGTTGCCTATCTCTGTAAGTTCGTCCAGCATGTTTTTGTAGCTTTGTTTAACATGTATATAGAATCTATTCAGCTGCCATATCTCGAACAGAATCAGATCACACAGTTTACAGCTGTGGGTATTACAGTTTTATTGGCTCACTATTCCTTGTGGGTCGTGGGTGGCCCTAGTCCGTGTATGACTATGGTAGCTTATATTTAGTTCGTCTCTGATACACTTCGCCTTTTTGTGTGAATATTTGGCCTAATTCTCCTCCCCTGGATTTAGAGGCCGCCCCCTGCCCCCTTAATTAACTGTCCTCCACTGCCTTCACGGGGTGGGGTGAGTTTGCTAATGCTTTCAATTCATAGACTTATAATGCCTGGCATACTGCAGTTTTGGATTGTGGGTATAAACTAAAAATTGCCTAAGACCAAATATAAATTGGAAGCTGTAGGCATTTCTTGACATTTGTATTAGATTATTGAAAGTCACATCTTATTCTTAGATATTCACACGGTCGATCTTATGACTGAATTCATTCTCATAAGAATCTTAGATGCCTGCAACATGAGCTGCTGAAAAAGACGTGACAAGCATTCTATTTCCACGAGAAAGTATTGTGCCCCAGATAGTAAAGATCTTTGTGAATAATACTTAAACAGATGATGATGACAAATAGCTGACACATAAAAAGATCAAATGTACTCATCTTGCAACTCCATACAAAAAAGAGGGTATGAATATTGTCAAGGCTACGGGGATCAAAATTCTTTGGAATTGAGATGCTGGATGGCATCAAAACTGGTTTTCTGTATATGGGAAGATGGACAGTTTGAAAGCCGTGCAACTGATTGACGCTGGTATCTGTAATGGGAACTTTGGTTCAGAGTTTGGAGACTTTGGCACCTTTGGTCCTAATTGCAACCTAGTTTTGAAGATTGGGTCTTATATCCTAATGTATAAGATTTTCTAAGTTGTAGTAAGGCCGAAGAATATGATTAGTGCCTTTGCTAAAAGGTACAAGTATTCTGTTAAATTCCTGCCTAGGTTGTGAGCCTTCAGGTATAGGCACATGCCTATTTTGAGGTGAAAGGCTCTAAGACATAATTTGTAGCTTAATTTCTGGTCCAACCACTTGTCAAGTTGGGTGACGGGAAGTCACCTTATCATTTCAATGTTCTAATTGCACATTCTGATATTGAAACTTGCATTCTATTGTTAAAATTATGTTTCTCTTTACAATACGACATTGTAGAGCTTACCTATATCTGAAATTCCCAGAGGTCACTATATCTTGCATAATTCTCTCTTTGTTACATCAAGCTAGATGTGGTTATAGGGGGCACTCTCCCATTCTTTATCCATCTTTTGATGTAGGTTGGATTGGTCTGTATTATTCCTTTGGTTTTCTTCCATTAATTCTATATAATGTTTTGGACTTTGATTTACTAATGGTTCTTGAAATGTAGGCCGGTTTTATGCCTTTGAGAAAGCTCACAGGTTGGATCCCACCTCAAGTGGACGAGGTGTTCGTCAATTTAAAACAGCACTTCTTCAACGTCTGGAAAGGGTAAGAATTATGAAGTCATCATTTAATTAGGCACATCCATCAGTTTGATATCTTGCTTTCTTTGTTACACTAAGTGCAGAGGTGAAGTATTTTAGATAAACTAAGATGATCTTAGTTGACGGCATGACCTTGGGCATTATTCATTTATTTATTTGTTTTTTGGCTTTTGGGGGGAGATAGTTTACTCAGATGCGTGATGGTGGGATTGACTATACTGCGCAGTAAATTTGTACTAACTCTATTCCTTCCCTTTTGTTACTCTACATAGCTACACCTCTATTTCTCATGTAGCGGATTGTTGACCAATTAGTGTGTATTTAAGAAGCTGATGGAAACACCTGCCTTGTTTACAGGAGTTTATTAAAACAGTAGTTTATTTCTTTTGAGGGTTTATTAGTTTCTGCTACTACTTCTGTTCAGTGCCTCATAGCTGTATATGTTTTTATTTTTATTTTTATAACTATTGTAGTCAAAATCCTTCAAGTCGAAGAACAAGAATTTGTGCAACAATTGTTGCTTTCTCCTTCTGGCAACAATAGTAACAAGAGTTGCTTCTGTGCTTGTTTCCGAAACATGATCTCGTGGCCTTTTCCTATTAGCTTAGCTTTGCTCTCTCATCATCTTCCAATCATCTTGCGAAAATGCCGGTGTAAATTTATCTGGTGCTGCAGCCTTGTCTGCATGCACCTGTGAAAACTTCATTCCCCTTGACTGATGTTTTATGGTCTCTTGCTGGCCCAATTTCTCATTGGGATTGAAGTGTTCAACAAATTTCCATGATGCATCCTCTTTAAGATTTCTTATAAAAGGTACTGATCTGCACACTTATCTTCTCTCCTTTGAGAGATTCTCAGTATTTTCTTCCTCTGGCATGAAGATAAATCCTTTGTGCAAGTTAAGTCCTTGAATGAATTTAGTATTCCTATTTCCTGCTTTCCGCAACAGTGCATTTATCTATACCTCCACAAAGGTTGGCGTTGCAAACTGCTTCGCTGCCATTTCATGTCTTCCCCCATTGCCCTGCAAACTCTTTATCTGTCCAGTCAAATGGTCTTAAATTCTCAGTAAAGCTTGATTTCCTTGGCTGATAGCTCCCATCATTTCCTCTTGTTATTTTTTTAGTCATGTTTTTAAAACTCAATAAAGCTAGCATAGCTCCCCCCAAAATTTGTCCACCAATTACTGATCCTTTCAATTTTTAGTAAGATGTTCCCAAATTTAAAATGGGTCGATTCTTTTCAGAGTATTATGATTTCTCTTAAAGATAGCTTCTGATGTCCATAGTAATTTTTTAGCTTGTTATTTCTTGCTGTTTTTCCTGTTCTTGAAAGGAATATTTTATGATTTCTAGGAAAATGATCCGACATTAATTGGGAGGGTGAAACAAAGTGATGCTCGTGAAATGCAAAGCTTCTATCAGCATTATTATAAAAAATATATCCAGGCTTTGCAAAATGCAGCTGATAAAGCAGATCGGTGAGTTCACCAGGAGATATGAAGTGGCTTCAATTGATTTGTTTGTTTGTTACTAGCAACAGCTTTTGTGGGTTGTGTTTAACATCCAGTTCTCTACATGTCTTTAGTGCGCAGCTGACTAAAGCTTATCAAACTGCTAATGTTCTCTTTGAGGTGTTAAAGGCTGTTAATCTAACTCAGTCCATTGAAGTTGACCGCGAGGTTAGGTTAATTGACATATAATACTCAGGAAATCCTTATTAATTCAATTAAGAAGTTACATGTGTTTTGGTTGTCATCTTGTTTGTGTGACTAAGAATTTACATTTATACAGGTGCTAGAAGCTCATGATAAAGTTGCGGAAAAGACGGAGCAATACCTCCCTTACAATATTCTTCCTCTTGATCCTGATAGTGCGAAGCAGGCTATAATGAGATATCCTGAAGTTTGTTTTTAGTTGTTCTAGTTCACGAGTGTAATCATTTTGCCTTTGCTTTGGCTTTTCCAAATTCCCATTGGTTATCTTGTCGGAAATTTTTATTTGCAGATTCAAGCTGCTGTTCTTGCTCTTCGCAATACCAGAGGTCTTCCGTGGCCCAAGGACCATAAGAAGAAAAAAGATGAAGATATTCTGGACTGGCTTCAAGCTATGTTTGGATTTCAGGTGAATGGTCTTTTGTGCTATATCATTCTAGTTAATGCATTGGTCACATGGCTTGGTCACTTATCTTAATGAATCTGCAGAAAGATAGTGTGGCAAATCAGAGGGAGCACCTGATATTATTGCTTGCAAATGTGCACATACGGCAGTTTCCAAAACCTGATCAACAACCCAAGGTGTGTCTTTCTAAGGATTCTTTAGCTTATGTCATACAGTTATGTTCCTAGTTGTGCCCTGGAGATGAGTGGATGATGATGGCTGGAACCTCTTGTTTCTTTTCCATGAATTATTTATTTTCTATATGAGGTTTTGTTCTTAAAACAATGCATGTTGTATTGAGGCATAGAATTGTTGCACATACTTTGTTGCAATCCCATCACCACCTTATCTACCATGAACAATCATCGAGACAACATACAGTTGTCAACACTGTAACACGTTGAACCACGGCCCCACCATAGGGCAAATCCTCACTCAAAAGGTCTAGCTAAGAAGGTACTTTTAAGATCATAAGCTTGAACTTAAATATCACACTCATAATACCCACACTTTCTGATGTGGGATTGGGGTATCATAATCTACCCCACTTAAATACTTGACGTCCTCATTGCGGCATATGAGAGTCAATTTTATCATAAACACGTCACTAGGCGACGTAAATTTAAAAGGTGGCTTATATGGACCCTAGAGGAGGCCCCCGCTTCAAGAGGTGGCTCCCACCCCTATCGGTGTAGCACTTTGTGCGTGGCACTTAATTCCGCACACCACTTTCTATTTTCGGCTGGTGTAGGCTGTGATACCATTTTATAACACCCCAAACCATCGCCCCACCACATGGCAAATCCTCACCCAAAAGGGTTAGCCAAGAAGGTATTCTTGGGATCATAGGCTTGAACTTAAATATCACACTCATAATACACATACTTTCTAATGTGGGATTGGAGTATTACAAACACTTTAAGTGCCTCCATGATACCATCACTGCTGCTGTCATGGTGACATTATGCACTTCGACTAGAACAATCATGCCTTCTCCAGTGCATGTCCATGAATACCACCAGCAGGTTCCAGTTTTATGCCATCACCACTTGCTAACAAACAGTGTTGTCAATAGAGTGTCGTAGAGCATGCTATATCGCGAAGTGCAGCGATTTGCTTGTAGCGCGTGCTACGGACCTCGGAGTTATAGCGCTGAGGTGCTCAATGGCGAAGAAATTTAAAAAGGCCAAAGAATGGAAGGGAGACAAGAAAAAATAAAAAGGCTCAAGTGGTCCAATATGAAAATAAATGATATAGGCCAAAGCAAAGCCAAAAAAAGGGGCCCAATGTCAACCAAAAAAAAAAAGAGCAAAAAGGAGGGCCCAATTGGAAAAAAATGAGAAGAAAGATCCAAACCTAATGAAATCCTAAAACAACACACTCCACCAAGATCTTTCTCCCTCTTTGTTTCACATTACATTTCTTTTGGGCCTTGTCTATGGGGATCATGAGTAATTTCCTATTTAATATTAATAAAAGAAAATTTGATTCTTTAAAAATTTACTAAATTTTCAATAATTTGAATTAGATTCTACATCAACATGTTATATGAAAATTTGTACTTGTATTTGTATTGATATAACACATTTTATTTAGCTTTTTATATCATTGCTTGATGGAATACTGAATAATATATATATTTAAAATATTATGCATTTATGCGCTATGTATGTGTGAAGCGCATGTTTCCTGCTGTAGCTCCAGAAGACCTTTGCGCTTTTGTGCGCTATGCGCTACTAACAACACTGCTAACAAACTAAATTATATAATTAGATTTTGGAAATAACAAGGGGTGAATCTATATAGAAGGTGATCCTCCAGCTTTCATTTCTTATTTGTTTCAGGAATGGCTGTCTGCATCTTGTCTTTAACATTTTTCTTGTACTACCATTTATTGGGCATACTTTCCGTAAATAATAAACATAGTCCCTCCACCAATGCAATATTACAATGCCTTAGGAAGAACTGATCAGAATTTTAAATTGATATGGTAATTACCTTCATGTTTTTAATTGCCTAGAGCACCTGAATATAATATGGGCTGATGCATTCTACTTGATGTAAATATAATATGGGCACTTACTCCAAGCATGTGGCCTTCTCTGTTTTATTTTCTTGGCACTGTTTTCTGAGTGTTTTGCATGTCTTTTCTCGCAAAAAATCATGTCAACCTGCTGTCGGAGGGTAATGTTCAGAAATCGTAAAAACATTTTTGTGTTCATTGGATATCTTTTTACTTACTAATTCTTAACATTTTTGCTTAGTTGGATGAGCGCGCGTTGACAGAAGTAATGAAGAAACTCTTCAAGAGCTACAAAAAGTGGTGCAAATATTTGAACCGCAAGAGTAGCCTTTGGTGAGGCTTCTTGTACTACATACTTGTTATTTTGTCTTCGTTATGACATGTGGCTTGAGGCATGTCCCAGGGGCCCCTTTTAGAAGATGTTCCGAGTGATTGGGGGATTCTTTTGGTGTAATTTTTTTCCCCTTTATTATTCATCCTCCTTATTCCTCTCGGTTCCTTAATATATTCTCTGTTTGACCATAATTTGACATGGCCAAAGGGGTATTTGTAGGGCCACTTGGTTTTAGTAATTTAATGCTGTGGGTTTTTCAGTGGACTTGAAATTGTCTTTTCCAAAATATAATTGACTTTTTTTAATCCTAGAATATAATCTTCTGGTTGTCTTGGACTGCAGGCTGCCAACCATACAGCAGGAAGTGCAACAACGTAAACTATTGTACATGGGTCTTTATCTTCTCATATGGGGGGAGGCTGCAAACTTGAGATTCATGCCTGAATGCCTTTGCTATATTTATCATCACGTATGCTTGGAGTTTCGTTTTTATCTTATCATACCATGTAGACAATGTCTGAATATTGTCACTAAAGGAGCTGCTTTTCATATGCATTTAAATCCCGCTTTAGCTTTCTTTTCTTTCTTCACTTGTCATTCACATCAAGTTGATTGCCTTTATTAATGTTGGAATTGCAGCGAAAATTTAGGTTTCATTCATGATGGATTGAACAAACAGGACAAGAATCACTGATTTTTAGGTTTCTCTGTGCCTAATTCAATTATACAAATTCTTTCAACCATCTCAAATTGCAAGATGGGTGAACACGCTCACAAATATGTGTGTGAACTCAGCATCCTCAGTAGAATAGAGGGAAAAAAGGTCCAGTGGTAAAAATAAGGCCCCCTTTTTTGATTAAGATGACTCTACATGTGAGCTTATTTTTGCAAACGCGCTACAATGGAAAGAGAAGTGCTAAGAATAAAAACAAGGCCTCTGCTGTGGGAATTAAGTAGTTTTTCTGGGTTAATTGAAAGTATGTTATGGAATGGGGGAGGAAGAAGTTTTTCTAAGTAATCCTTGTTTGAGTTTCATATAGGGCTATGCTATTGGGCAGTTGCCAAAAATGGAAGTAAAAACATTGATGTGCCACCCTTGGTACATTTTTAGGCTTCTTCTGCTGTTTCCAATTAACAATGCTGCCCAAATGAAATAGATCTGTCATGTGTAAAGTCTAAGTTTGAACAAACTTCTGTCTTAGGATCTGGGCGGTGCAGAAATACCGGTTTGTCATGTCTAGACCTTCAACAGATTTCCTGCAATGGGGTGAAGTTGCATGTGTGTTTGCGGCAGTGCTTGTATCCTTTTAAATTTGTAGTATAAGTCACGTCTTCATTAGACCACTTAACAACCCAATTATACTGGTCTTGGGCCATCGATTTCCTTTTCTCTGGACCAAATAATTTATGGTTTTATTACAATATTAAGCATCATATGTCAGATGCATTCTTTGTTGTGTCATTATTCCGTTGTTTGGATATACTCTAGAAAAAGAACTTGAGTCACATTGAAAATCTGAAACTTGTGAGTTGCCTACTATTCGTGAGTTGCTTCGACTTGCCAACTTAGTTTGTTCGCATACGAGATGTAATTGTGTTCAGTTTTTCTCTTTTCGTGTAGGCGTGTAGCCTTTTCTTGGTGATATGATAGATCCTTGGTTTTTCTGTGCTCTTTCGGCATTTGTATCCATCTGAAATTGGCTGCTATCATATGGGCAGCTTCGTTCTAAGTTTTCTTTATGATAGGCACTCTAGAGAATAATAACTAATATAAATGCCTAATAGAGGGTAATAACTAACTTTTGAGTCCACTACTTTTTCCCCTGCAGATGGCTTTTGAACTCTATGGGATGCTTGCTGGAAATGTTAGTTCATTGACTGGTGAGAATGTGAAGCCTGCCTATGGTGGTGAAGAAGAGGCTTTTTTAAGAAAAGTTGTGACTCCTATTTATGAAGTCATAGCCAAGGTGCTGTACGCATTTATTTTGAAATGTCTAAAATATTTGGCTGTTTCTATTCCTTTTTTCCATCTTTTCTTGGTGATGACCTTGCATTGCAGGAAGCTGAACGGAGCAAGAGGGGAAAATCAAAGCATTCACAATGGAGGAACTATGATGATCTAAATGAATATTTTTGGTATTGCACATGTTTATTGTTTTACAACCTTACTTATATGTATGTACTTATATAGCAATGTCACTAGTATAAACTTTAAAATTGTTGGATTTTTGATGTTTTCACTAATGTATCCTTGTAAATTATAGGTCAGCTGATTGTTTTTGCTTGGGTTGGCCAATGCGTGCTGATGCTGATTTCTTTCGTCTGCCTGTAGAACATCATCATTTTGATAAAAGTGGGGTATGCTCTTGCTCATTTGTATTTTCGTTTGTTTTTCTTTTTCCAGTTGTTGTCTGTTGGCTGCTCCCTTCTAATTTAAATTGATAGGTTAAATTTTTATGTTAACTATAACACTGTAATTCTGAATGTTTGCTCAGGTGTTGTTTTT
This sequence comes from Santalum album, assembly GCA_034195605.1. Taxonomy (NCBI): domain Eukaryota; kingdom Viridiplantae; phylum Streptophyta; class Magnoliopsida; order Santalales; family Santalaceae; genus Santalum; species Santalum album. The sequence goes on along the minus strand of CM067264.1, from coordinate 16,620,402 downwards.
AATATGCTTTGATTCAGAATCCATAGTTTTAATATTTAATATTTAATATTTAATATTTTGTGATGGCATGACTCCGGTTTCCTGCCAAAATATTGCACCTACTTCATGTTTTATTCTTGATTGCTCTATATTTATTTATTAATTTATTTATCTATTTGTTGTTATGCTGTGAAGGATGTATGATCTCCTTTCTTTGTTGATGTCATTTTTGTTGTCTTCGTTTCAGGCTAGTTGGGATGTGTTTGGCTGCCGTTGCCAAATCCAGTTTTGCAAAACTTAGTTTGACTCCAAAACAAAGTTTTACAAAGCTTTGTTTTGTGTAAAATGCATGTTTGGTGCTGAAGTTAAACTGGGTAAATGAGGGTAAACCAAAATGTCAAAACTTGACGGAGGGCATTTGGGTAAAACTCAGAAGGTCAAAACTTGGTTTTGTGTTGGTCAAAATCATAGTTTTGCAAGTGCTCCCCTCTTCATGCATTTGTAAAGTTAAGTTTTGCAAATCGAGTGTTGTGGCAGTCAAACATGCCATGTCATTGCGAAACTAAGTTTTGGCCCTTAAAGCTTAGTTTTGAGTGGCAGCCATACAAACAGATTGATTATTGATGTTGGTAGGTTCCACCCAACTCTTTCGTATTCTGTTGTAGTGATAATTAGATATTTCCTCATCTGTATATTGTGTTGTGAGTCACACTGTAATCTTGGGTTGTTGAGTATCCCACATTGGTTTGGGACCTGTTGGGCCATTCCCTTCATTGCCAATTGGTTTTGAGATGGAACCTTACATAGTATTTGAAGCCATTACTATTCGGCTCAAGAGTGGCCCTTCTGTGTTTGCTCCTGTATGTGTTGTGAATATGCAAACCCAAGTTGTGGCTGTACTTGAGAGGGACTGTTGAGAATCCCACATTGGTTTTGCACTTGTTATTTTGGGGCTTGAAGCATTTGTTGAGCCATTTCCTTCAATAACAATTGGTTTTGAGGTGGAACATTTACAATATTCTTCTTTTTTGTGTAGCTACAAATAATATCGACTTCTTGGTACTATTATCATTGTTGAGTGAGAGAATAATGGGTCCTTGTATTATATCTTAGAGGGATACATGATACCGTGGATACTCTAGGTTTAGCCTATTAACAATATAACAATTAAAGTGACCAAATTACCTCCTCTAATAAAGCGTAAGACTCCCACTCAAGTTGGGTCATGCATATCAAACAACTCAAACTTGTATACAAACAAAATCCTCTTGGTTATGCAACGATTTAGTGAATCTGTCTACCACTTGATGATCAGTTCGGGTATATTGCAGATGTTACTGGAGCTTCCCGGGTACCATGACTTGGCATATCTATATTCACATCTGTTATATATTTTAAAAGGATTTAGATCAAAACCTGAACAATTGACAGGCCTAGTCCCACTTGTAAATTGGTCCGCCCCATGTTTTTTTTTTTTTGGATTCATAGAAAGGCCGCAAGGTGTGCCAATCCCTTACAGAGAAGGTTTACAAAAAGGTGATAGCTATCAACTGAAATATTGTAACTACAAGAGATAGCCCTATCTTTAAGGCTAGAAAGCCAAATTCCTTTCTACTGTTGTATTGAGCTTTCTTCAACTTTGAAGGTCCTTTTGTTTCTCTCTCTGCATATAACCCAAATGATACTGAGAGGGATGAGGCGGACCAACTTCTTACGATTTCTTCCACTCTTTAATCCTGTGCAAGCCGAGAACATCTATTGATGAGGCATAGACCCTTCTTTTGCGAATTATCCAATGTTAGAATTTTCTTCCAAGCTGCTTCCTCCCAAGCAGAAAGGGCAGTTTTGGTGGGGGCTCTGCATAAGGTCGGGGGAACAGTGGTGGAGTTAGAAGAGTGAAAGAGAAGGTAGGAGTCCTTGACCATAAACAAGCTGGGATTCTAATGGTTCGGTGCAATTTTATCTTTGCCAGAGTGGTCTTGTGATTATTATAGATGATGTCAAAGAAATTCATAAAGTCTTCAACTTCCCAATCTTGGCCTCTCCTAATAAAATTGATCTTCCAATTGCCATCTTGAAAGAGGGAGGAGATAATGCTGTGCTTATGGACCAGGAGCTCAAAAAGGTTTGGAAATTGATGGCAAAAAGGTGAATTGGCTCACCTGGTTAACAGTGAAGGCAATGTCATGCTTTGTGGCGGTAAGGTAATAGTGGTTTCCTGCTGTCTTTAGTACTTCTCAGGCTCATGCAAGTGTTCCCCTTGTTCCCTGTTAAGTCTCAGATTAGCCTAACTCCTAAGAACCCTACCTCACTGGGTAATGCTCAGCCCATACTTTTGCTGCAATGATGCTAACTTAATGTTAAGGAAATAATGTAGATGGTATTTCTAAACATTCTATTTCTATACTGTGAAACATCCACTCTGTAAAACTAAGTATTCTTTTCTCAGGACCTTTTGAGCTACAATTTAATCATTTTTCTCTCATAATAGTGTCTCTGATATTGCTACCTTTCAGCTGGATAATTTTTGGAAAATTTGCTCTTAAAATTAAGTGGCTATGGTTACCTGTATTTTAATTGAAGACAATTTTTGTTGTCAATAATCTTAGTTAAAAGGGACTTCTTCAGTTAATGGAAAATTTTGATTTTTTTCCCAGGATGAGAAGCCCTCAAGCCATAGATGGATGGGGAAGGTTAATTTTGTCGAGATACGCTCATTTTGGCATGTCTTCCGAAGCTTTGATCGAATGTGGAGCTTCTTGATTCTGTGTTTACAGGTTATCTTTCCACTTCTACTTACCTGTTGTTTTTGTTTGAGGTCTTTGTTGTGCCGTGGTACTGAAATTGTTTAATGTCTCTAGGCTATGATTATTGTTGCTTGGAATGGTTCTGGGTCACCACGGTCAATCTTTAGTGCTGATGTTTTCAAGAAGATGCTGAGCGTCTTTATCACTGCTGCAATACTTAAGCTTGGACAGGGTGAGTAGAAGCTGTTTCTTTCTGTTTTTCATGGTTGCTGTTATAATATATATATATATATATATATATATATATATATATATATATATTTTTTTTTTTTTTCATTTTCGTGTTTCCAGTTTCATAAAGTTGGCGCAGCCTTCTGCTTTCTTTCTATAAATTTATTTGTTGTTTATCTTGTGCGCTGCATACAGGACACCATCTGTTGTTGTGACAGTTGTTTCAAGAAAAATTAAAATAAGGTGTTTACAATGCTAACATGATTTGGTATAGCACCCAAATAAAGGAACCATAAGATTTTGTTGACCTTTTGTTTTATAAATGAGCTTCTTTTTATCTGGATTGGCACAGACCAGTTTTTTTTGGTATTGGATTCTCATTTTTCTGAGTTGAAAACATTGGGAAGGCTTGGGGATGTAGAATGAGATGTTTGTTTGTGGTTGGAAGTAATTTCATTACGGGCTATACATATATAGAATAGATTTATCCTTTTCATGTATTTACGTGCTCTTTATGTTACAACATCTGTGCATGAGTAAACACACACACTCTCTCTCTCTCTCTCTCTCGCTCGCACACACACATGTATGTATATCCACTGTGTCCATGATTTCTCACAATGTTTTATCTTAAAAACTTGTGATTGTGATTTTTAGGTTGGGTGTGTTTGTATTTACCTGAACAAAAGTTAAGCTTGATGTCATATGCAACCTTGAAATTTTGAAATTACATGCATTTGCGATCTGCCCTCTCTATTTATTGTGAAAATATTCTTGTTTGACACTAAATTAACTTTCCAAGAGGAATTGTAAAATCTCTCTTAAAACATAAAATCTCATAAATCTCCTATGATTTTATAAGCAATGATAAGGCTTTGGTGTGGGCTTGTCTTCCCAAAATGCACCATATTATTGCTTTTACCCGAGGCAAGACCTAAGGAGCACCATATCCAAAACTTGGTGGGCTTGTCAAATATGAAGGAAGGATGCCAACGGTTAAATTTTTTAATTGCTGAAGAGCATACTTGTGTTGATATTGATATTGGGAAAGAGGACGATGAGGGCAGGAGAGGGAACAGGCTTCAAAATATGTTTTGAAAATGAGACCAAGGGCCCTTTCTTTTAAAGCTTCTATGTGGATCCTGAAGCTATGAAGCTATGATCCATTTCATACTTTGTCCATTGAGTGAAATTTTGTTTCTGGCGTACTTCATAATTTATACGTCTGCCACATGGTATTGAGATTTACTGCATTTGTATTAGTGTCTGTAATATGGAATAGGTTTGAAATGTGAAATTCTCTGCTTTTCTTTCATGTGGACGAAACATGTATTTCTCTTTGGAGAAAGGACCTGATCACTAGCCTCGTGAAACGTTTTAATGATTGTGCTTTTAACGTTTACAGCCGTTCTTGATTTGATCCTTAGTTGGAAAGCAAGGCATAGCATGTCATCCCATGTTAAGCTAAGATACATTTTAAAGGTTGTGTCAGCTGCTGCATGGGTGGTTATTCTTCCGGTTACCTATGCTTATACTTGGAAAAATCCACCTGGATTTGCTCAGACGATCAAGAATTGGTTCGGGAGTAACTCAAATTCGCCTTCGTTATTTATTTTGGCTGTCGTTATCTACTTGTCCCCAAATATGCTTGCTGCTGTTTTGTTCCTTTTCCCCTTCATACGTCGATTTCTTGAGAGGTCGAACTATAGAATTGTGATGCTCATGATGTGGTGGTCACAGGTATGCTTTGCAATCTTATAATCCTTGTCTTCATAATAGATTTGTGTGGTTTAGTGCCACCAAAAATAATTCTACGCCCTGCTTGCTTGATATAAGGTTGTACCTTATGCTTATAATATTTTGCAGCCTCGTCTTTATGTTGGGAGGGGAATGCATGAAAGCTCATTTTCTCTTTTCAAGTAAGTGCCCAGAAGCTGACCCTGTTTCCATTTAATAATTTGGGGAATACGATAGTTTATCTGATTAATGTACTTTTGGCCACCCAGGTACACAATGTTTTGGGTTCTACTAATGATAACAAAGTTGGCATTCAGTTATTTTGTTGAGGTGTTTCTATTTTCCATTCTCCAAAATCTTGTTGCTTTTAAGTTACTTTACTCACAGTGACACAATTGGCGCCTTTTTCATGTTCAGATAAAGCCTCTAGTGGGCCCTACGAAAGCCATCATGAATGTGAGAATAAGGATTTATCTGTGGCACGAATTTTTCCCCCGTGGTAACAAAATTTAATGAATGGAATGAGGTTTAGTTTTTACTCATGATGAATTGATTAATCAAGTGTCTGTTTACTTTGCAGCAAAGAACAATATTGGCGTTGTGGTTGCGCTGTGGGCACCTGTTATTCTTGTATGGTTTATGCTTGTTTTTATTCCTCAATCTATTTCTTTCTGTTTGTACTGCAATATTAGTTCCCATAGTGTGTATTGAGCTGAAAATATTAGTTCTTTGAGTGCTTTTTTTCTTGTAGGTTTATTTTATGGATACTCAGATATGGTATGCGATATTCTCCACAATATTTGGAGGTATATATGGTGCATTCCGTCGGCTTGGGGAGGTTAGTTCAGTGCTGCAAATTTTATTTTCACTTGCCACTTTTGTGCTATTATTTGTTTTGATGTGGAATCTATTTGTTGACATAGTCATTATCTCCTCATTTATTTCACTGTTAATTCTCCTCATTTATTTCGCTATTAATATTGAGAGGTTAGATTGAATTGTTCAAGGATGGTGCTATGATACAACCATATGTGATCTTTATGCTGGGGATGATGTTCAGTCTATTGGAACTTTTATTTCTTTAGCCTCAGTGGTAGAGAAACCACTAAATGTCGGTGCCTTATATGCTTCCTGGCTTTTTCCAGTGCTAGGGCTGAGTCTAGATAGTTGAGGCTGGACTGCTCTGATCTTTTTTGTAACTCTGTTTTCGAGTCATTTGGTTGCTACACTCCCATTCCCTCCAGTCGTTTAAAGCAAACTTAGGGAAGAAAAATTGTCAAAATATTGAAACCTTTTCTTGGGCACTGATGTATTTTTATTTTTATTTTTTATCATTGAATGCAAAATATCGGTAAGGGCACCAATGGAGTGCAATCCATGGAAAACAAGCTGCATATCAAGCGATGCAATAACTCATAGCAATTATCTTTATTTACTAGTTACAACTTAAACATGGTAAACACCAATGAACTTCTACAGGTGAGAAGGCCACATGCGTCTCTCGCGGCTCTCTCCAAATGTATGCTTAATGTGCTTCCTAGATGCGATGACCAATGATCACTTGGTTCTGCATTTCTCCTTATGTAGGACTCCCTTTAACTTCTGGATAGATTTTGGACCATTCGTGTCGCAAAACCATTTTTCTTTTCTCTTCTTTTGGGGGGGGGGGGGGTGTTATTCTTAGTTCATCCCAAGTTTGGGACTGTATTGGCTTTTTAGCCTCTTATTCTTGTGCAGCTTGGATTTGTTCCAAAGGGATGTCTTGAAGGATTGGGAGGCTCTGTTGATGTAATTGTTGTCTTCATTTTCTTTTAGAAGGAAATTTCTTTGATGATTGAAAAAATCTAGGCAAAAGCTGCTCGACAATGTGATAGGAAGGTCAGATTGAAACACTGAAGAATGTGCTAATAGAATTCAGCTTAGCAGATGAAATTGCATTTTCTGTATGGAGAAGTGGGTGTCATTTAACCGATGTTCATTAGTTGGGAAAGACGCAGTTCATGTGGGGTATTCTTTTTTTTCCATTAGTCGGTCTAAAAATATGCATACGTATTTCTTTCCCTTATGCTTTATGTAGTTATTATAGCATTGGTGCAACTATTCAAGGTTGCTACTTCGTGACTAGAAGATAACGGGTTAGAGTTGTGGAAATACTCTATCGGAAAAAATAAAGGGCGAGGTTGCTTACAATAAATGATCCTCTCCTTGGGTGGGGCCTTGTGCACTGGGGTCCATGCTTATATCTGTGGTGGTGTTTTATTGTTTGTTTGGAGTGTGCATACCTTCATTAGTTCCTTGTCTGTTTAGTGCAGAAAGGTCATTCGTGCTGTTAGAAATTATTCCATGGCACCTCTTGTATTAATTTTTTTCGTGAACTCTCAACTGTTGATAATATTGCCTGTAGATTCGAACCTTAGGAATGTTAAGATCCCGATTCCAATCACTGCCTGGTGCTTTTAATGCATGCTTGATTCCGGAAGAGAGGAGTGAGCCGGCAAAAAAGAAAGGACTGAAGGCTACTTTGTCTCGCCATTTTGCTGAGGTGAATTTTTTATGAACAAAATTTGGTGTCTATACTTTCTTCCCAAATTACTTCAGAATTCATGTTGCCTTCATAGAATAAAAATTGGTATTCGTTACCTTTACATATATTTGTTGTGCTCTTTGCAGATTGAATCTAATAAAGTGAAAGAGGCTGCAAGATTTGCTCAGTTATGGAACAAAATAATAACTAGTTTTAGAGAGGAGGATCTTATTAGCAATAGGTATTGGTCATGATTTTAATAAATCCTTGCTCAGTTAAACTGAGATTCTTTAGGTTTCACTCCCTTTCTTACATATTTTAAAACATCTTTTTTTATGGGTACTCTGTCAATCTGGTTCATTGTCAGGGAAAAGGACCTTCTGCTTGTTCCATATTGGTTTGACTGTGATCTGGACATAATACAATGGCCTCCATTTCTACTTGCTAGCAAGGTTTATCTTCTTTATGATTATTCCCTTTGGAATATTTGAGTCTTTTGTTATGATATATTTATTTTTTGTTTGATTTACAGATTCCAATTGCGTTAGATATGGCTAAGGACAGCAATGGTAAAGATAGAGAGCTTAAAAAGAGGATTGATAATGACAGATACATGTCTTGTGCAGTTCGCGAGTGCTATGCTTCATTTAAGAGCATTATGAAGTCCCTGGTTCAAGGGGCCGGTGAAAGAAAGTAAGTTCTGTGTCATCTTAATGGCTGCTTGGGATTTTGAGGAGAAATAATTGTTTGAGAAGAGGGGGTTAAGACATACATGCTATGGGATTATGGTAACTTTGGTACCTCTATCGCTTATTGTCTGAGGTATTTCGGTACCTTCTCTTCGCTCGAGCAGACATGAAACGATTAGTTTCCTTTTCTTGTTATCGTGGAATTTGTCATCAAGATGAATCGCCCTAGAATCGAGATTAGAGTGTGTAATGAGAAGCCAGTGTTGAACAGAGCAGAGTAGCCTGCCCTGGTCGACTCCATTATCATAGTCTACCAGGGCTGTGCTGTTCCTTCATGGGTACAGTACAGAGTGAGAAACAAAAAAGAAAATAAAAAGAGAATAAAATATTGCGAAATATTGTGAAGCTTTCAGCAGAGATTATAGATTTTTTGTCTATCCTTCATTGTGTGGCCTATAGATTCTTTAGAACCTTGTTCATTACGGAAAGCTTTTTTCCAGGGTTATAGAGCATATATTTTCTGAAGTTGACAAACACATAGACGCGGGTGATCTGATAAGTGAATACAGGATGAGCGCTCTGCCTAGCCTCTATGACTATTTTGTAAAGCTTATGAAATATTTGGTATGTATTTTGTATTGATGTAGCAGTGCCTTTGATGTTCTGATTGCTTTGCCAAGGTCAAAGAAGAATATATATTTTTTATGTTTTAGAGTGAGTTTGCAGGACTGACAGTATGTTTTACAGTTAGAGAACAGGCAGGAGGACAGGGACCCAGTTGTGATTCTTTTCCAGGACATGCTGGAAGTAACGACAAGGGACATAATGATGGAAGACCTGAGGTGAAGCCTTTGTTGCAACTCTTTTTTATCTCAGTTTGGGTTCTCGGCATGTGTTACGTTAAAATTTTGCTGCCTTAGTTACAGTGTAGCCATTTTTGATCCAGCTTGCTAGATTCAATTCATGGCGGTTCAGGCCATGAGGGCATGGTCCCGCTTGAACAGCAGTATCAATTGTTTGCATCTTCTGGCGCAGTAAAGTTTCCATATCCATCAACAGAAGCTTGGAAAGAGAAGGTCTGTTAAATCCTCAGGAATTAGTGGGAGACGAAAGTTTTTCTTTCTTCACCTCTCTGTTTCTGTAAATTTTTTTTCCTATGGATAAAATGGCTTTATCTGCTGCTGTTTCTTTATCCCAGATAAAACGGCTCTATCTGCTGCTCACTGTGAAGGAATCAGCAATGGATGTTCCATCCAACTTGGAAGCTAGAAGACGCATATCTTTCTTCTCAAATTCATTGTTTATGGACATGCCTGCAGCACCCAAAGTTCGAAATATGCTTTCATTCTCGTAAGCTTTTTTTCTTTTCGAGGGTTGTTTTTTTATAGTATTGTATACTCCTGGTATTAGAACAAGTAGTTTTGCTCTCTTAAACCACATGAATTTTGTGTCTCATTGTGGCGATTTTAATAAATTTGTTTAAAAGTAATGTTTCCATAGGTGGTATTTGACCTCTCAGTGTTTTGTTAACCTGACGAGGTTTACCTTTATTCATATCATTGGAGTGTCAAGTGCGGTGAATGCTTTCTAATACAATTTGGTTTCAAGAAAGCTTGTCAAAGGCTTTATATAATTACTGCTGTGCTTGTAGGTTGAGTAAAATAGGTACTGCTATTCAATTTGGCTCAAATGGGTATCTCAATTCTTAATAAAATTTGTGTATGTCATGGACAACAAACAACGGACTTGGGGTCAGTTACATAACCTGGGTTCATTTATGTTGGAATGACTTTCAAAATATTGTTGTACGCCAAATCCCTATACAATATACTTGCAAAAACTGGAAGAGGAAAGATGTTAGTTGTCTGCACATTCTGGTCGATTGTTCAGTTGATCAGGAGAAGATCGGGGTTCTAATTGCCTGGACAGAAGTTAGCAGTGTTCTAGTTGTTTAGGTGTGTGGATTTAATAAATTCAAAAATTTATTCACTAAACTAGGATTACGGACTAAACTTGGATTACCGGCTGCCTATCAAATAATATTCATTGCTTACTGACCTATAAAACATGTATACCAACTTTTACCGGCCAATCGTTAAATCCGTTATTTTAATTTTCCTACCCAGTTAATGAATCACCTCTGATATTGATTGGTAAGATCTCCGAAGGGGAAGAGAAAGGGCAGGGAGAGACAAGTCTAGAAGGTGACAGATTGCGGTGATGGGGAAGGTGGAGGGAAGGCAGAGATGGTAGTCAAGGAGGAGAGTACTGGTGGCAGTTGAAGGCTGCTGATCTTAGATGATAAGAAAGAGGGATGGTGGATAGTCTAAGAGAGATGGAGAGGGAGCCTCCTCCGTCAAGGATATTATTTCTGTTTGCTTCAATATTATGGCCCAATGAATTATATGGGCTTTATACTGTTACATCTGTATTTGTTTCCATTGCCATGATTTATTGTGACTCAGTAGACTGGGTTGACTTTGATTTTCTCTATGGTTTTTGACACACAATTATGCTTCTTGCAGTGTTTTAACTCCTTACTACACGGAGGAGGTGCTCTTCTCCTTGGGTGAATTGGAAGTGCCAAATGAAGATGGTGTTTCAATCCTTTTTTACTTGCAGAAAATATTTCCTGGTATGTCTTTGGGTTATGATCATATGTAAATAGGATGAGAGGTATCAATTTTCTCATGCATCTTTCCAGAAAGTTAATTTGTGTACATTGACCAAAATTGTTGTTTAGATGAATGGAACAATTTCCTGGAGCGGGTAGGATGCAACAGTGAAGGAGAACTTAGAGAATCAGAACACCAAGAAGAACTGCGCCTTTGGGCATCATATAGGGGGCAAACATTGACAAAAACCGGTAATGCTGGTGTTTTTTTTCCCCTTCAATTTTTTTAACCTAGTTATTTTTCCCTTGGTAGAAGGTTGGTGTGTAGGGCTAGAAGAGTGGAGTTAATCTCTTTGTGAACAAAATTGACATTGTTTCAAATGCCAGTGAGAGGTATGATGTACTACCGGAAAGCTTTGGAGCTTCAGGCATTTCTTGATATGGCTAAGCATGAAGGTATTTATTTTTTGGGAGTTATGGAATAAATATTTAATAATGATGTGCATATCATGTCTGCAGTACACAAATTTTCGTCTCCTTATATGCACAGACAATTTTAACTGTTAGTAGGATCATATTCTATTTATAATTTTTACTGGTCTATGAAGTGACTTTGAGTACTTCCATCTGTTAGATTTAATGGAGGGCTATAAGGCAGTTGAGTTAAATACCGAGGATCAATCTAAGGGAGAAAGGTCTTTGTGGGCACAATGTCAAGCAGTTGCTGATATGAAGTTTACGTATGTGGTGTCTTGTCAGCAGTATGGGATTCAAAAGCGTTCTGGTGATCCCCGTGCACAGGACATTCTAAACCTTATGAACAAGTATGTCTTCTGTCACAATTTCTTGTGGTTCCACTTATTATTATATCTTGCACTGATCGATTCTTTATTTGGGGCAGATACCCATCTCTTCGTGTAGCTTACATTGATGAGGTTGAAGAAGCTAGCAAGGACCGATCCAAAAAGGTCAATAAGAAGGTCTATTATTCTTCATTAGTAAAAGCTGCTATGCCAAAATCTTCAGAATCTGTACAAAATTTAGATCAGGTATGCTTATCTTATTGGAATGTGGAAGTTTGGGTTGGATACTGTAGTTGTTGTATTGTTGCAATTTCAAGGGACTAGTAAAATCTTGTTCTAGAAAAGCTCCAGCGTCAGAAACAGTAGGCCCTTTAGCCCTATGTCAATTTCTTTTGTGATTAGTTGTTAGATTTCTCTTATTTGGGGTTTGTTAAAGCACTTGGCTAATTAATGCCTGAATGACTCCCTTTGATGCTTACTGAAATTAATAAGGTTATGTTGCTGTCACTTTTTATGTGACGTGCATGTGCATGCCAGTATACCCTAAGTACATGGCTAGACATGTAAGTGCTTACACGATGGCACCAGCATAGAAAGCATGTGGATACTGTAACACCCCAGTCATACACGTGATAGGCCTTATAAGCTCATACCTAGGACCTCAAGAGCACCTTTTTGGCCTGCCCTTTTGAGATAGGCATCACCCTTTGGGTGGGGGGGGCATGTTTTGGGATGTGACACTCTTACGCACACAATACACAAATACATTGCCTAGAAATACTTAAAGACCCGAAAGAATAGATGCTTCTGTCGACATCTCTTGTGATATGTTAGATTGCTGTAATTTGGGATTCATAAAAGCACTTGGCTAATTAATGCCTGAAGGACTCCTTTAGATGGTCCCTGAAAGTAATAAGGATATGTTGTGGTCTCCTTTTATGTACCCTGCATGTGCATGCCAGTATGTACTTAGTACATGGCTAGAGATATACATGCATAGACTTTCACATGATGGCACCAGTATAGACAGCACATCCATACTGCAACACCTCTTTCCCATGTCAAAAAGGTCTGAGTTTTGTGATAGGCCTTATTAGCTCATGCCTAGGACCTCAAGAGTTCCTTCTTGGCTTTACCCAGAGAGGCATTGGCTCTTGTGGTGGGGTTGTGGTTTGGGATGTGACACATACTCTTGCGCACACAATGCACAAATACATACAACTCATGTAGAGTCATGCAAAGGCATGTCCTAAGTTTGCTTTACACAAATGTGAGTGTGAGAGTGATGCTCATGTCCTTCTCCACTGCTTGTAGTTGACACCATCCAGATGTTCATCATTAATTTGAGTGGAGGGGATCAATTCTGAGACAGCGACCTTGGACGTGTTGATTCAACAAGCCTTAGAGAATTAGCATGATTTTCACACAGAAAGTATTCACAAGAAAGTTAACCTGAAATTGGACCTTTCTGAATGAAAGCACCCTAACAGGAACCAAATCAGGAGACTGATTGAGTTCAAACTCCAATATGCTTAGCCAGACAAGAAAATAGCGGCATGCATTCTGCCTGTTGTTATTTTCCTGAAGCTCACAGAGGCTACAGAGTTCCAGATCCAAGATGCTCATGCCTAATTGCATTGCGCAATACTCCCAGAAACAGCAGACTGGCTCCTTCTTGGTCGAGTCCCTGCTTGAATTAAAACACCTCAGGGTGACTACATATTCACCATGCGAGACAGAAAAGACAAAAAGAGTAGGCCTATCAGGAACAAGGTTTTCTTGAGGAGCCTGTCTCTGATACCATGTAATGAAATAATGCAAAGGTTAGGGAAAGAGATCATGTGAGATTAACAGGGGGAGATGGGGATTCCTCCTTAACCTCCCAAGGTTAGGTGAGTATTGTACACATCAATATTTGTCCAGCATATTTGACTATCGATCTACTAGGCAGTGTTGGTTGGCCATCATGGTCAACTACGTGTTACTCGACCATCATGCTTCTATCCTCAAACCCTCATAACACTGTAGACTAACATTAACGAACATCGGTGGTTGTGATACTGGGAAAAAAAAAATTATATGGGCTTCAAATGCTACACTTTGAAAAGGTACAGAAGAAAACTCGACCCCAATCTTGCTGCGCACCTCAACTATCTTCTTTTGTTGGAGAGTTCTTGCATTTTTTTGGTGAATTTACTGAGCATTTGAATTTACTTTCAACCCTCCCCTTTCATGTATATTAATGTGAGGCTGCATCAGTGTGCAGTACATTTACAACAATGTTCATCGAAATTCTTGCATGCAGGTCATTTACCGCATAAAACTTCCAGGGCCTGCAATCTTGGGTGAGGGGAAGCCAGAAAATCAAAACCACGCAATCATTTTTACGCGTGGAGAAGGCTTGCAAACAATAGATATGAACCAGGTATAGATTTGGCTTAATCTGCAAACCATAAGACGAATCTCTCTCTCCCTCTCCCTGCCTTATCTGTGCTTTCTAAAATCGTTTATTGATGTAGGATAACTATATGGAGGAGGCCTTAAAAATGAGGAACTTGCTTCAAGAATTTCTTAAAAAGCATGACGCTGTGAGATATCCTACAATTCTTGGGCTGAGGGAGCATATATTTACAGGAAGGTAGTCATCTTTCTGATGTTTTCACTAGTCTCGAAGTTGTCTATTATACATGTTCTTACAGTCTTCTACTGTCAATAACTCTTTTGCTTGGTTCAGTGTTTCTTCTCTTGCATGGTTCATGTCAAATCAAGAGACGAGTTTCGTTACTATTGGTCAGAGATTATTGGCCAACCCATTAAAGTAAGATACCATATTCTATTGTTTATTTCCAGTCAGAAAGAAGAAAAATGTTAGTGTATTTTAATTTTTACATTTTTTTTTCCTGTCCAGTTGATTTTACTGCTCGTCTGTACCCTTCACATAGACAATTTTACTGTACTTCAGTTGTCTGATTCTGTCCTGTTAATCATTTGCAAGAGATTCTGGTTTTTAACGTCATACCTGAAACTATGACTTCCATTACATGCTACTGTAGTGTAAACAAACCCATGTTCTTTAACATTTTAAAGATATGCTTCTTATTTCCATCAGTGATCATTGTCAAATTTTTTTCTTTATTTAGTAATAGTATTTATATTTAAATGTGTCATATTATTTATGTGTCCATCAATGTTATTTGATGCAATTTAATCCAATGAAAATCAATAAACGATAATGTGTGGAAAACGATGCTTGAGGTATGAAATTCTTAAGAATTAACGATCATTTTAAGTTTCAACTATATTGTCTGAATGTAAGGTTGGAGTTTGTTGAGTATATTGTCCCACATAAGGAGGCTAAAATACAGCAGGTCAATTAATCAGACCTTGGGGTCACTCCACCCAATACCAATTGGTTTTGGGTAAAACCCCATGGACTTTATCATGGTATTACAGAGGTATTCAACATGTGTTTTGTTTAAATGTTGTCACACATGCTCCACGTCACCCGAGATAGACTATTCACATGTCAGGCTCAGTAATGCCGTGCACGAGAGAGCATGTTCAGAATATTGTCCTGCATCAGGAAACTAAAGCCTACCAGTTCAATTAATAAGATCGTGGGGCTACTCCGTTCAATTCCAATTGATTTTGGGGTGAAAACCCCCAGATTGCGTCAAAGTTCAACACTTATTCTGGGTCATAATTCTAACATGATCTGTATGCAGCTTTTGACAATTTAATTATAAAGTTTTTAGTTGCTGCTTTCCCATTTCTATGTTTTTTATTTTGAGATCTTTAATACTGTCGTAGTTTATTTGAGAACAGAAATTCTAACGATTAATATGGAACTGCTAGTTTTGTAATCTTTGCACTTGGGTTGGCACCTGTTTTAGTATTTTATTTTCAAAAAATGATTTTTTTTTTTTTTTTTTGAAGAAAGTGAACTTGTCCAACAGTTTAAAATTTCTGAGTTCCTCTGTTTTTTCTTCATTTCACATTTCGTGAAGGTATCTAAAATGAATTATAATAGGGGTAAGCAATCTTGCATTAGTGATGGTAAATAGAGAGATATCCTTTGCATTCTCGAAAAATTAAGATTTCTTAGTTTTCTTGCCTTGCAAATGATGCAGATGATCTTAGCTATTAAAACAAGATTAAGTTTTTTCTCCTTTTTTCTTCTTTCTTCTTGTGTCTAGAGTTCGATTCCACTATGGCCATCCAGATGTGTTTGATAGGCTGTTTCACCTTACAAGAGGTGGCGTCAGTAAAGCATCCAAGGTTATCAATCTAAGTGAGGACATATTTGCGGGTATGCTTGGACTATAATACTTTAATTCCATTTATGTTTTGTGTTCTTTCTTGCTTTAGAACATTGGCTTCCACCTGATCATGAGTGCAGGCTTCAATTCCACACTTCGTGAGGGGAATGTTACTCATCATGAATATATACAAGTTGGGAAAGGGAGGGATGTTGGTTTAAACCAGATTTCTCTATTTGAGGCAAAAATAGCCAATGGCAATGGAGAGCAGACACTGAGCCGTGACATATACAGGCTTGGACACCGTTTTGACTTTTTCCGGATGCTGTCATGCTATTTTACCACAATTGGCTTCTATTTCAGTACACTAGTACGTGTCTAGCATTTATCTTCTTTTCTGCAAAGTTGCTCGAATAGTCTCCTGTTTTCTCAACTGTGTTTTCTTGACCCTGCCAGATAACTGTGCTTACGGTATATGTGTTCCTCTATGGCCGCCTTTATCTTGTCCTCAGTGGCCTTGAGCAAGGGCTGAGCACCCAAGAAGCAATTCGTGACAATAAACCTCTTCAAGTGGCTCTTGCTTCTCAGTCTTTTGTGCAAATTGGATTTTTGATGGCCTTGCCTATGTTGATGGAAATTGGTTTAGAGAAGGGTTTCCGAACTGCTCTAAGTGAATTCATTCTGATGCAATTACAATTGGCACCTGTCTTTTTCACTTTCTCTCTTGGAACAAAGACTCACTACTATGGAAGGACATTACTACATGGAGGTGCAAAATATAGGCCCACGGGCCGCGGTTTTGTAGTATTCCATGCCAAGTTTGCTGAGAACTATAGACTCTACTCGCGTAGCCACTTTGTCAAGGGTATTGAGCTGATGATTTTGCTTCTTGTGTATCAAATCTTTGGTAATTCTTATAGAAGTGCTTTGGCCTATGTCTTGATCACCGTGTCCATGTGGTTCATGGTTGGAACATGGCTGTTTGCTCCTTTTCTTTTCAATCCTTCTGGTTTTGAATGGCAAAAGATTGTCGATGATTGGACTGATTGGAATAAGTGGATAAGCAACAGAGGAGGTATTGGTGTGCTCCCAGAAAAAAGTTGGGAATCATGGTGGGAGGAGGAGCACGAACATCTTCGTTATTCTGGAAAGCGAGGGATAATTGCAGAGATATTGTTATCTTTACGGTTCTTCATCTATCAGTACGGGCTTGTTTATCACTTAAACATTACAAAGCACACCAAAAGTTTCCTGGTAATATCTTGTTTTCTGGTTCCATTTGGGTTTGCTTCACAAGAAAGAGATCGTTTAGTTTTACTAGGTGATAAATGCCATGGTTGTTTTTCATGTGTATTGCAGGTCTATGGCATATCATGGCTGGTTATCCTCCTTGTATTGTTTGTGATGAAGGTGAGTGAAAAATTTTGCTTGTCAGATTCTCTTTGTATTGCAGTTTTTCTGATAGGAATCTTGCTGTGGCTATACCTTGGTAGTTGAGCATCCTTGTTTAGTTTTTGTGGTTTCATTGATGTCTAAGGATTGCAACTAAAGCAGTAGCATGTTCGAGTCAACTGAGTTTTACTGAATGATTTTTATAATTTTAAAATTGACGGAAGTGGTCAGATCCACCATAGAAGGGTGGTTTAGAACCTCGTAGGACAGTTTTTTATTTTTACATCTAGTTCTTTGAAAATGTAAAGTCTTTACTTTAATCTGGCGTGGACATCAATGTGTTTGGCGTCAACTCAGCAAACTTTTCCTTAAGACATTCTTTCGGAGTATGACTAGTCATGGTGGCAGCATCTGAAGCCACTGTAGATTGGAGGTTTGAAACCCATTATAAATCATGGGATAGAGATGATTAATTTATTATTTCCCAACTTAAACCTTATTCAACTTTGTCATTATATTTAGTATGGCCTCCCAAACATTATTAGATTTTTGTTGAACTTTAAGATTCAGATTATTGCATGTTGTCTTTAGTTTGTTACCTAGGGCCTTCTGTCTTCATTTAATTTTTTTCCCCAGACTATATCTGTTGGACGGAGAAAATTCAGTGCAAATTTTCAACTCGTATTTCGGTTAATCAAGGGATTAATCTTCCTGACATTTGTTGCAATCCTGGTCACTTTGATTGCGCTACCCCATATGACACTGAAGGACATCATTGTGTGCATTCTTGCCTTCATGCCAACTGGTTGGGGTTTACTTTTGGTAAGTATAATGTCTACCCTCCCTCTTTATATTTCTTTTTCGTTTGAGATTTACATTTTTATATTCATTTTAGTACGCACAACTGGAAACACAAAAACCAAACATGCCTCACCGTATGTGTTGCCATGCGAGTGATAGTAAAGGGCATGGATATTAGAACCGTTAGCAGATGCTTAGCTCTGGATAGGCTTATATGGCACGCCAACCTCAAACTTCTGGGATCGGGTCTTAGTTGTTGCTCTATATACCGTTTTACCTAGATGAAAGATGGTTGCTTACTTATTGGTGCCTCTTGTCGCTGGAATGTTTTTTTCCTTGAAACAGATCTATTTATTGCTGCTATTGTTAATCCTAATTCAGTTGTATGGAAGTATATTATATTTGAAATCATTCTGATTGTTGTGACAGCCTGTCTCTGCTTAAATGGCGAAAACCCAAGCTCAATATTTTTTTCCCCTAAAAATTCCTTTTTGTGGCCCCAATGTTTGTGAATAAATGTATGTTCCTGTTGTATTCCTCTCGTGCTTACAGGTTGCTCAAGCTTGCAAACCCATTGTTAAACGGGCTGGGTTTTGGGGATCAGTACAGACGCTTGCGCGTGGCTATGAAATTGTAATAGGTTTGCTTCTGTTCACCCCAGTTGCATTTCTTGCCTGGTTTCCTTTTGTTTCCGAATTCCAAACACGAATGCTCTTCAACCAAGCATTCAGCCGAGGTCTACAGATTTCTCGTATTCTTGGTGGGCATCGGAAGGACCGCGCCGCTGGTAACAAAGAGTAAATCAAGGTGGTATCGATGTTTTGATTATTTTGTCAGGTTTGTAGGACTGTTGTTCAGTGTCGCTGTAATTATAGTCGTTGGAAGCCTTTGTTTTGTAAGTTAGGACTTGGGCCAGTTATTGCTAGGAGAGACTTGCAGACCCCTAGGCGGCCCAGGTCGATTGATGTAATGAGACTTGCATTTTCAAAATGTATCCATTAAATGAGGCGGTCCTCTGGCATTGTTCCTTGGTTTGGGTGGGTGCTTGGAAACGAGGCTCATCTTATGGTTTTATTGGGAAACGTTTTTCACAATTTCTGGTATTTGAAACATTAGGGAGAATGGGTCAATGGAAAGTGTTTTCAGGTTAATATAAAATTTGTCTTTTGTTTTATAAAAGTATTTTATATTTTTTTTTTCCAAATCGTTAAATGTTTTTGGAATTACATTCCTACGGCCTCTCTTGTTGCGGATTCTTGTGGAATATTTTTTAGTATGCCAATTAAATAACAGAAAATAGACAAATTTTTCTCCAAAATTCTTTCCTTGAAAATATTTTCTGAAATAAGATGATTTTTTGGGAAATGAAATTTCTGCAAGTAATTTCTAGATATTTTGGTGTCGCTGGACATAATCACTAAATATAGACAATAGAGCTCTGGAGTTTGTTCATCAGTGCATTAAAAATTTAGTATAATTATAAAGTTCTTGATTACTATTTGTTGAGCACTGGAATTTTTAAGTCATAGCAAACTTAATAAAATTGCTTTGCTTTAGGATGTTGTATGTTCATTTTCATTGTCAAAGCAAACCTAATAAAATTTCTGTGCTTTAGCATATTGTATGGCCTTTCCATTTGCGTATGATTTGTTGCTTTTGGGACATTAATGAAAAGGTGGCTCATTGTGTGCCACGCCGCACCTTTGTTCATCGTGTTATGTTTAATCATCATGCGCCGACCATTTCCTGGACTTCGGCGGGTCGGAGAAAAGTTGTATTCACGTCTATTAAGGAAAGAAAAAAAAAAAAAAACCGGTACACACGAGAGTTCAAATGGTAAGGCTTTTGCAACTCCTTGGAATATTATTCGATCTTGCGAGTGCGTTATTTTTTTAGTGTTTTTGTACACACTTAGTGCGAGTACGATCAAGTTGCACATAAACTTGCTTAGCGTGGCCTGCGTTTGAAGGTTGTGAATTTCTGGCCTATATCTTTCCCCCGGCTGGTTGCTGAATACTTGTAATCATGATCTTGGTATTGCTTTTCTATGTGCTTAATGAAGTTGCTCTTGGAAAAAAGAAAAGGAAGGAACACGCGTTAATTTCCGCTTGATGCTTGTTATCACTGATTTATTGCGCCACTCTTAAGGTGGTGAAAATGAATTATCCCATGCTCTGAGATAATGCACTAAATTCAAACTCTACCTAACGTGCTAATGCTACATTAGCCAAAAAAAAAAAAACGTGTAAAAAGAGCATACGATGGGGCTTTATAAATTGGCATGCATAGTTGGTGTAGATAGAGTTTAATACTGCAACATGAAGAAGTGGGGTTGCTGTGGGGTGGTGGCCTTCCTGGTGTTGTGCTCGGGGGTGTGCTCTGATCAGCTGAAACCCGATTATTATGCCTATTCGTGTCCGAGAGTTGTGAGTATTGTGCGAGATGTGGTTGTACGGGCAATCGCAAATGAGCTGCGGATGTCCGCCAAATTGCTCCGTCGATTGTTTCGTCAACGTAAGCCCAAATTATAATACTTCCCGTACTAGATATTTTTCTTTGAATGCAAGGCTTGTAATTCTTTTGCAAACACAAGCGCACCCACATGTAAGGATTTGGATTATTATTATTATTATTATTATTATTTGGCCCAGCAACAAGGATTTACATATAAGATTATGCGATTAACGTGGTCATAAACCACCATTTTATTATCCATTGCAGGGCTGCGATGCATCCATTTTATTAGATGGAGACGAGACCGAGAAATCAGCAACTCCTAATTTGGACTCAAATGTGTACGATGTTGCAGACAACATCAAAAGCGCTGTAGAGAATAAATGTTTCGGAGTTGTGTCTTGCGCTGACATAATAGCCTTAGTTGCCCGACATTCTGTTCTCTACGTGAGTCTGCAATAGCTATATATATATATATATAGGAAGCACTCATCACATGGGTTCCATTCTAAAAATTCTCACCATACGGATTGAACTTTTTTTTTTAAAAGTATGATAACCTTCAAATTTTCATACAATTTATGGTTATTTACACTTATTATCCAAACGGAGAAAAAATTTCAAAGTAGTTGAATAATGTTTAGATCTCTAAATAGTTTATATGTGCAAGCAAGCCCAAATTGTATGAAAATTTAATAAGTTCTCATGCTTTTCAAGTTCTTTTAAGGGGTGTTCTTTCTTTCTTTCTATACTTTTTTTTTTTATACCTGTCATAAATCATAATATGCATTACGCTTTAAATAACTTCTTGAAAATTCTATATTTCAAGGAAGCACTAGTGTGGTTAGTCAGGAAGGCCCTGCACCCGCAGCAAGTGCGTTTCAAGTGCGGGTGCGATCCAATGAGCACGAAAGCAAATTATTCTTTTTATTTATTTATTTAATGGATTTTGTTGCGGTTTGGTGCTTGTTTGGTCTCCCCAAAAATAAAATAAAATAAAGAGCACTTATTTCCAAATCTAGTGCGACATAGGCCTCGGGACTTCCCTCCTTTTCGTCCTTCTACCCCTCAGTCGCAAGGAGGAGGAGAACACGTTCAGGGTCTGTAATTTTGGATCCAGAGATCCGGACCCCAAAGATCCGAAAAGAGGGAGAAAAATGGAACACCGCGATCCCAAGTGGAAGGGACTTGAAAGAAGATGATCATGCGTCGTCGCCGAGAACGCCATGAGGTCCTTCGCCACCGTTGAGTGGAAAGGAGAAGAATGAGATCTCTCTCTCTCTCTCGCTCTCTCTCTTTACCTCTATATGGGAGAGAGTTGTCACCCTCTCTCTTTTAAAATTCAAAAAAAAATCCTTCATGTTGCTTTTTATTCTTTTTCTTCACCCAGTGTCTGTCTTCAAAAATTAACACGTATAAACTTTTAAAATTGCCACATGTACATAGTTTAAGTATATATATTTTTTACTACATAGCGTCTCATCCCACCTGCACCGTTTGGCACCCAGGGTGCATCGCAGCTGATTCTCCCGCTCACACCGGTGCGTCCTTCATGCATGTGTATTTGAAGTCATGACAATCAATTGGGACATCAAAGTTAACGTTGTTTTGCAGTCGGGAGGAAATCCGTACAAAGCTCCGCTAGGAAGAAAGGATGGTGTGGTGGCAAACAACTCGGGAGCAGTCAAAAACATTCCTATGCCGTCCGACACATTTTATCCGGTATTGCGTTGAAACATATAAATGTTGGTTAATCTGAACAATCTCGAACTCGATAAAATGATATGTTTAAATAATCAAAAAATTAGATTAGTCAGGAATAATACTGGAAGTACTTTTTAAACGATTGAAAAGGAAGATCCTGGTGAGCTATTTGTGTCAATGTAGGTGCACATACAATCGGAAGAGCAACTTGCGCCTCTGTTCACGAACGGTTGTACAACTTCAGCAGCACCGGGGTGCCCGACGGTACTATGAACACTACCTTGCTGCATAATCTACAGAGCACATGCTCGGAGGGCGGCTCGGGTGATGCGACCACGTTCGTCCCTCTTGACCCGAGATCGGTCGACCTGTTCGACAACCATTACTTCGGGAACCTCGTGAGTCGTAACGGGGTCCACGCTTCTGATCAAATTCTGTTTTCCAGCGGCAATGCCACCACTAAGAACTTGGTTGAAATGTATAGCAATGACTCCGAGCGCTTCTTTACCGACTTTATAAACTCCATCATCAAGATGGGAAACATCCTGTCACCAGGGACCTCCAAGACGGAGGTTTGCCGAAACCGCAGGAAGGTTAATTAAGATAATTAATCACATAGTTAATTAAAGCAGGACTTGCTGCGAAGCATTTGACATTATTAATCTTTAATTAATGGCTAGAAGGACGGTTGTATGGTTGCTTTGAGCTGGTACCCTAGCAAGGACTCTTTATGTCCACTTGACAGAATAATTAATAAATACCAGTTACAGAATGTCGAACCATGATTTCTTCATTTTATCATTCTCTCTTGCTAGTGTCTTTCTTCGTTATTTTCCTGAGAGCGCCTTGTGCGGCCCAGCACCAAGGGCCCTAAAAACCGGGCGCCCAAATATGGGCCGGAAGAATTTTGGCCCACTAGTTTATCGTTTATTCTAGAGGCAGGCCCAGGGTCGTTAAACTGACATCAGCACTTCTGGTGGGCCCCCTTAAAGTGGCCTGGATTGTATTCTGTGGGCGAAGGAAATTCAGGAGTGTGGTGGGAGGAAGATAAGATTACATCTTTTTTTAATTCTATTCATTAGGCCGTTATTTATTTATTTTTTTAAAAGGCAAAACCTGATCTAGATAAAGCAGATCCAAGTAGGTCGTGTGAAAAGATTCTTTTAATAACCTTCACTAATGGAAGTCTATAAGCATAATGGAGTTCAGTGTCAACTTAAATTGTCCAAATGCTCAAGGCTGTAAAGCATTAACATTGAACCTATAGCGCACAAAAATCTTACAGAAGTTGGGTGCACTGGCATTAGTTTTCTATGGTATTTTAATAGCATTTGTGCCGCTATTTACAAGTTTAATAGCATTAATATTTGGGTTTGTTCAAGTGACTAATTTTATAGCGAGATTATGCCTTGATAATTAATTTAGGTACCAAAGAAAAATGCAAGAAGATGAAGCCTTTACCATTTCTATTGGCCCTTATGCCAGTGCGTTTGACACAAGAACTTGCATGAATGCTTAATGGAAGTCGTGATTAGGATGAACCCACTATTCTTGTGATTATTATTGTTATTATTATCACCATCATCTCTTAAACCCCAAGAGCTATAGCACTCCAATTATTTGCAAATTAAGTAGCTTTGGAATGCAGCCGCCAATGAATCGATCAGGAGTAATCAACTTGAATACATCAACTTACTGTACTACTCAGTAATAAAATCTTTAAAAAAATTGCACCGCCACGAAAACATGGCTTATAAATGTGCCATCTTAGCACATTGAGCTCATCAAATTAGAGCAAGAGCTCAAGCTTCTGCTAGTTGAAATTTCAAGTTGTATTTGGTGGTAATTATGAGGAGGCCACAGCGCTCAGAGTTAGGTCTAATTGCTTCTTCGTTGATCTTGACGTGCCTTCCTTTGATGAGTTCCCAATTGACCACCAATTTCTATGCATCCTCCTGTCCAAATGTCCTCAGCATTGTAAGGAAAGAACTTCAAAATGCCATCAAGACTGAGATGCGAATGGCCGCCTCTTTGCTTCGTCTCCACTTCCATGACTGCTTTGTCAATGTGAGCCTACATCATTTAAATATACGTTCAAGATTTTTGACAAGATTAGTTAGGGTACACATTAAAAAAAGGGTGAGGACCTATAAAGTGTCACAGTAAGGATTTGCATTTGCATAACACCAAAATGATGTTTTATTAAAGATGATAGCCACTTTTAATAAAATGACATCATCTTGAATCCATACATACATTAGGCTGATGCTGGAAAAATATTGTGATAATTTTCTTGTTCATTGCAAGTAGGGATGTGATGGATCAGTTCTGTTGGATGGAAGTGATGGCGAGAAACTTGCTGGCGCTAATCTCAACTCCGCAAGAGGATTTGAGGTTGTGGACAGGATCAAAACTTCCTTGGAGAGTGCATGCGCTGGAGTTGTGTCTTGCGCTGACATTCTAGCCATTGCTGCACGCGACTCCGTTCTCCTTGTGGGCCTCCGATTCTCTAAACTAAGTTTCATTTATCTAAGAAAAGAGACTCAGATATTATAATCCATGGATAATTTTTTATTTCTTTATTTCGCAGAGTGGAGGACCTTCGTGGAGAGTGTTACTGGGAAGAAAGGATGGAGTAGTTGCGAATCAGTCAGGAGCAAATTCAGGGCTCCCTTCTCCCACAGATCCTCTGAACACTATCATTTCCAAATTTGTTGCAGTTGGACTCAACGTCACTGATGCGGTCTCCTTGTCTGGTGAGTGCACTGTTGTTTTGTAATGAGCCTTAATTGTTCAATTGAACTTATCTATTAATCACTGATGGCTACCAAGGATCTTATTATGGAATGACGCGTGTTGCAATTTGGTAGGTAGTCACACGATTGGGCGGGCAAGGTGTGCCACCTTTAGCAACAGACTGTTCAATTTCTCCGGCACGGAAACCCCCGACAGCACCATCGAGGCGAACATGTTGGCCGACCTACAGCGCCTGTGCCCGCAGAACGGTGATGGAAACGTGACTGCCCCCCTCGACCAGAGCTCGGTGGACCTGTTCGACAACCATTATTTCAAGAACGTGCTGGACGGTAAGGGCATTCTCGGTTCCGACCAGATCCTCTTCTCTAGCGATGAGGCTGCGTCGACGACTAGAAGCTTGGTCCAGAGCTATAGCAATGACTCAAACCTCTTCTTCTCCGACTTTGCAAAGTCCATGATCAAGATGGGAAATATAGGTCCACTCACCGGGTCTGCTGGACAGATTCGTACGAACTGCAGGGTTGTTAATTGAATCAATCTAAACTAGTTCCTACTTATATATATATATATATATATATAAATATGTACATATATAAACGTGTGGGTTTTGTAATAAAGGTTTTATGGACGTAGTAGTTTGGTAGGGATGGTGTTATTATTGTATGAAAGCTTGTGCACTAATGTTGTTAAACTAGCTACTCCGAATTATGTAAAAAAAAGAAAAAGACTCTAAATAAACACAATGATTGAAGAAACCCTTAGTTCACTGTGTTTCTGCAATCATTCAATTTGTTAATTTCTACTCACAAATTGACAGAAGTTAGTTTGACTCAAAAGAGCTGCTAAAAAGTCACAGTATAAGCTGCAAAAGAGGAGTGCAAATTAATTACCCGTGGAAAGAGAGAGCTAGAGAAATTATTCATGGATTTTGACCCTTTTTTTTTTTCCCCCCCTCTCTGCTGGCAAATCATGCATGTACCACAAAGTTCAAAAGGAGGAGAATTCTTATGCAATTTACTTATATTGACAATGGAGGTGAAACATTTTTATTTGGCATTCAGTGGTTGTCAATTAATTCACCCAATCTCTCATAGAGCTTGACCTTCTCCTCATTGGGTTATTACTGTATTCCGATTTAATTGCAATACTAGCAAAAATATTCTACTATTTATGTTTTGAACAATTGCGAATAAGGGGTTTACTGTAATAATTATGTTGTACTTACGAAGGTGAAAAATAGTTAAGGATGAACATTTAACGCACAACAGTATTACAATCCTGTTGTACATATTGAGATCAAACTTCGTGCATTCGCAAGCACGATCTATAATATTTAGTTGAGTAATTTATTTCCTAGTTATATATCTACTACAGAATTATGAAGCAACAAGTCTCATGTGTTTGAAGAATAATCGAGGTTATTTATTTATTTTACAAAAAAAAAAAAAAAAGAGTTAAAAATGAAGGGTTCAATAACATGAATTTGCTTGATGGGCACAGGTCGGCATTGATGTTTGATCCTTCATTGTTTTCTCCTCTTTTTACATCCATTTTCTCCATTTCAATCGTCAATTTTGATAATGGTGGCCGATACATAAAATAGCAAATAGGCACAGAGAAACAGCGTCCTCTCCTTTAGCATTTATGCTCTTAGTAGTTATTAAACAATGTTTTTTCTATTGATAAGGAGGCCTAAAATCAAGGTGATGTTGAAGGAATCAATGGCATATTGCTCATTTCGACTCAAGCGCATGAAATTAGTAACGAGACAAATAAGTAGATAGTTAAAGAAATTCAACCGACTGAACCCTGTGAGAAGCATGCATGAAATGATTCTATTTGCCATAATTACGATTATACCATAAATATCCTTCAATTATGAGGCTTCTATAATTTAGTTTTAATTCAGCTACTGCACCAGAGTTTAAATTCCTAATCCAAATGCAGCACTAAGAATTTAATACGAGCTTAGTTGGATACTACTAGATTAGGCAATCGTTTTAATTATAAAGCTAAGGGCTTCTCATGATAAGAAAAAGTCAATTTGTCTTCTCCCTCCAATAAGTCTTATAAAAGATTCTACAATTTAACCATACTTTCTGTGATGAAGCTTTCAAAAAGGTTGAAACGAACTTGGCTTTACAATACTGAGAAATTGAGACAAAATCTGTGAAGGTCGTCGAAAATGTCACAAACTAATTGAAAGCCTTTAAGTAATAGAAGAGGGCAAAAGGACATGGATTCCATGCCATCTGAAAATGTTCACTCCAAACAATCTTCAGTCTGCAGGTTTATGACTCTCGGGCTCACCCACTACGGACCCCAAGCCCATGTCAAGGGC
The DNA here is from genome assembly GCA_034195605.1 of Santalum album. Classification (NCBI taxonomy): domain Eukaryota; kingdom Viridiplantae; phylum Streptophyta; class Magnoliopsida; order Santalales; family Santalaceae; genus Santalum; species Santalum album. The sequence continues at coordinate 16,593,370 of CM067264.1, read as the reverse complement.
CTCGGCCCACTGTTATTAAATCCCACAAAGCCCATCTCCCGTCCAAGCAATGAGTCTGCGTTCCTGTCCTTATTTCCCTCCCTCTTCTGTGCAAATTTAAAGAAAAATTAGTGCTCATGTTTTCATTACGGTTATCAGTAGCTATTGCGGCAGTGTTGTTTATCTTGGCTGTGGCTTGTGAGGGATGCGGCGGCGAGGAGCTGAGTCCAACGCTCTACGCCCACACGTGCCCATCGAAGTCGCACGGGATTTCATCGTGGGGGCTAACCGAAATGATCCATGAAAAATTTAATGCCAAACTCCTGCTCCTCCACTTTCAAGGTTGCAAACAATCGCTCTTTGAACTTGCAAATGTATGAGATGCTTTTGTCTTTCTTCATTATAACTAGCGTGTATACTTTACTTTATTATCAAGACTAGCAGAGTCTAATGCTCGTGTCCGTAAAGGTCAATATTTTTCAAGAAATAGCTATATACCATTCATGGCCAAACTTGAAACAAAGCTACCAAAACAAGTTCAAGGATGACATTAAAACTATTTATTTTATTACAAGTAAAAGAAGAGACGGCGTGACGGCGAACCACACCGAAGCTATAGCTCGGTTGCCCAGTCCATTTGAAAGCCTCAGCAACCTCACCGCTAAGTTTGCTAACATTGGACTCGATTCCACCGATCTCATCGTATTGTCTCGTAAAATACTAAATACTAAAATTATCGCAAGAGTCTACCCGAATTGACAGTTTATAATTTGTACCCATTCAAGGACTGCAGCTTAATAGTTGGACGACATTTTCCTCTTGGATGAGGAGAAATGGAGGAACATAATAAATGAGGGGAAAGTTGGAGAACAGAACTAGATTATGCCCACTGACCAAGACAAAAGAAACAATACCCTTAATGAATTGCTACATGCGTCGAGAAATTCTCACGAAGGACGACGTCTCCACGGAGGTGCTCATACAATAGGGAAGGCTCGATGCTTGGCATCCAGCCAACGCCTCTACAATTTCAACACCACCACCGGGGCACCTAGGCCCCACACTCGACTCTGACTATGTTGGGGTTTGGGATTGGTTCCTATTTTGACACATGTGTGCTACGAGATAATTTCGGAAGTCTCAATAATATTTCTGATATCCTAATTTATGAGCATAAGGTTTTTTTTTTAATCCTTTGTTCCTATATGATTGATTTTGAGCCAAAACCCTAATAATAATACAGGTATATATTTCTTTCTCCTAGATGTAATCCTACACTGGAGTGAATTAGGATAAATCTGTGTCCCTTTTCTTTTTCTCTTTTTATTTCTTGTAATTAATTGCTTAACCGGTTCTCTTGATACCGTTCAAAACATGGTACTTCAACTCATTAAGAACATAAATGCTGAAGGCACGATGGCTCGGTTTCTCTGTGCGTACTTCCTATTTTATGTATGCACTGCTTCGATAGTCAAAATTGTAGGTTGGAATGGAGGTGAAAAGAGGATGCCGACCGTTGACAAGCAAGCAAATTCATGTTATTCAATCCTTCATTATTAATTTCTTTTATGCATAAAAAAACTTTGATTATTCCTCGGACACACACGTGACTTTTAGTTTTGTAATTTTGTGATCGAAATGTGGCTAGGAAATAAATTGGTGAACTAATTACATACAGCATCGTAGATCATGCGTGTGTTTGCGTGAAGTTTGATTTCGATAGATACGATAGGGTTTACTAATGCTGTACGTTAGTTGTCCATTCTTAACTACTCTTCACCTACCTAAGTACGACATAAAATTATTAAAGTAAACCCCACGTTCACAATTGTGCCAAACATAAATAGTACAGTGTATTTGTCAGTATTGCAATTAAATCGGATTACCGTAGCCACTCAAAATACCGCGTATTAATATCCTACAGAATACCATGGGGATATTTTTTAAAAAATATTTTCCTTGGAATAAATCAATTTAGATGAGTGCTGTTTGTGGCAATAATTTTTGTTGATTTGTGTATATATATAGTCAGAGACGATTCCTTTAAGATATTTGTGTTATTTTTTTTAGGGGACTGAGATCCTCTTAAGTCCGCATTCGTCAAATTCTTTTTATACTCAATTTTCATGAACTTTTCAATAATTTTAACCGCATGGATGAATACATAAGCAAATACATAATTATATTAATTTTCATGAGGTTTGAAAATGAAGAACTTGCTCATACTAAGCATCGAAATTTAAGAGAACTGAACATTTTAAAAAAAATATTCAAAATTCTCCACGCACGCATATATGTTCAAGCAATCTAATTCATGGGAAAATTTTCAATTTTTATTAAACCTTCTTGACTAAATGACGCATAAGAAATTATACTGAAATGATTTCGAGTGAAGAGAGAAGCAAATAACTCATAACACAACCACCCCCCCCCCCCCCCCCCAAAAAAAAAAAAAAAGAGATAATAATTATAATTATTATTATTGGTATTATAATAATATTATCAGTACTCCTTTTTTAGTTGTTTATTATCATTACTAATAAGAAAGATGCTGAACACTGTATATTTGTACTCGTTTTTCAGAAGCCAAAATATCAAGGAAATGCCTATATTCATCTTCTTAACAACATGACTTGTTCTATTGCGTGATAAAGTCTAGCCTTCTCGACTGAAAAGATATATGCATTGAGCAATCTCCTCTGAGTATTTATGCAGGTCAACAATAATTATTGGGGGTAAAACAACAATAATCCAAATTATGAGAATTATCTTTAGAGGAATCTTCTCTGGGTATACACAAATCAGCAGAAACTATTGCCACAAACAATCATCATCAAAATTATGAGTTCCTCGAACTAATAGAGTGGTAAAGCGGTCCAAAAGATAATTATAAAGAGCTTTTTATGGCAAAAACGGCAACAAGAAGTAACGTACAGCAATTGAGCATAAACCTATGAATCTCGAAGTCTAAATACAGAAGCGAGGAGCATCTAACTTTGAAAACGAAATAAAAGAGCCATCATAATCATGACTACACTCTTTACAGAGGTGAAGAGCATCGTACAACTCTTCTCGTCAACTTTTTTTTTTTTTTGGGGGGGGGGCGGGGGGGTCATCTAATTGATAATGAAAGAAACTTCTTATCTACCTCATATTTCTCCATAGCCAAAAAAATAAAAATAAAAATCATTTTGAAAATCTAAAAAATTAATGCCAGCCAGCAACCCCATCCTTATCTGGAAAAAAATTGTCATTGCTTTATCCCCTGAAGAATGGGGCAGGGACAGCTGAGAAATGTGTTGAGCTGAGTAAATTTATAAAGCGGTCCTTTCGTTCATTTTCACTATTGCTTCATTAACGTAATTATTAACTCATTACATGTATTTGCTAATCAGATCTCACTTTTTTAAAAAAAATTATTGCATTTTTCCTCATTTAACAGCGCCAAACTACTTGATCATCCCTCCTGACGGTAAAGCATTCTAACACCGCCCATCTGAAAGCCGCAAGGAGACAAACAAGTAACAAACCACTGCTTTACCATCTTCGCCAGTGGAGAAGTATATTATTCCTTCAAAAAGTAGCAGCTTCATCAACAAAGAAGTGAAAATGCTCTGTATGGGGTTTGAAATCTGAGGTTCCATGTTGTCTCGTGAATAAGCTGACTTTGCAATTACTGTTTGCAAAATTTTCACTCTATCATTGTTTTTTCTCTTTCGGTTTGATTTGAATTAAAAGAGGATATTTTCTGGTGTTCTTTCTAACGTTTTTCCCTTTTTTTGTTGCAAAAGCTTATAATTTTTTTCCCTCCCTTTTTGTTTTTTTGGGCACAAAGGGAAGCGACGGCTTCTTTTACTGTACATTTGAATAACGATTAAAAATTATATTATAAATATAGTTTTGAAAGGATGAACCCATTCTGAGCAATAATCATTCTAGAAAGGGTAGGTTATTATAATAATTGGAAACTATAAATTTGACGAGTTACATTTGTATTGGGCTGACTAACGGGATCATTTCTCATGGCATGCAGAGAGAGAGAGGAAAAATTCTGAAAGTGAGATGAGTGCAATGGAATTGGCCTGCTTCTCTCCATTTGCACGAGATGAATGTAATCAATAATTACGGCCACAGTAATTGGGCGTCATTGAAAGTATTAATTCCTTGGATTAATAGTGGTAAAAAGAGTCCAAAATATGATGAAGACCATCTTACTTTGAAAAAAAATGAAAAAGCAGAAAAAAGAACAAAACAGAGTGAAAAATTACAAGCTTTGCATCTATAGGTTGACTGGTTATACAGGTGATTTACCTACAATTCACTTGTTTTTGTAAAATCGTGTCGTTCTATAGTTAGAAACCAATTTGCAAACTCATCAGGGTATCATTTCCTCTGGATAAAACAAAAACGACCCCTTAAAAATTACAAACTCCATGAATTTGCCTAGCAGTGAAATGGTCAAAAGAATAAACTTGTTAGTTTTCTGAAAATGACTCTTATCGCTTATTTGATTCGTTCAATGAAATTAAATATATATATATTTCATAAATATAACACAAAATATAAGAGAAGTATGTAAGATATAACTTTTTTTAAGGTTTATGTGAGATCTATAAGTAATAATTATTATATCATTGACTATGGGTAATAGCAATTTATATATATATTGCACAAGGTTAAATAATCCACACTATTCCTAATTTAACAGGGTCAAACTGCATGATGATCCTGACGGTAAAGCATTCTAACACCGCCCATTTGAAATCCGCGAAGAGACAAACAAGTAGCAAAAGACTACTTTACCATCTTTGCCAGCGGAGAAGCCGGGAAAAAAAAAAGAGAAGAAGCTATACTATTCTTTCAAAAAGTAGCAGCTTCATCTTCATCAACAAAGAAGTGAAAAAGGCTCTGTAGCATCATGATCTGGCATCTGAAAATGAAGAAGAGGAAAGGTGCTCCATTATTCATAAAGCACCGGTGCTTTTTGACGAGTAACAATGTTTCCCATGTGAAATTTGGAAATTATTGCCCTTACGTGCATGGCCCGCAAGCTCCTCCTTACTTACCATTTCTTCGACCCTCTTTGACTGTCAGCTGGCTCGTAAATTTTACGTCCCACATCATTACGTTTTTCGAAGCATCCATTCCACGGCATGAGCGCCCCGGTTTGAAAATTCCTCGCTGGTCACTGTTTTGGGAGAAAGACTAAGGCAACAAAATGAATCGTCAAACTAAGGGCTTTGCTTTTACAAGCCAATCAAAAGTCTCCATAGATTTACTTCTTTAAAAACTCTCTGATAAACGTTCCCACTCAATTAAGTCTCGTCAATTCAATAAATTATCATTTTAGAAAATCTTCGGGAGGATTTATCACAAGGGACCCACGCTGTAATAAATCAATCCAAGAATTTTAGGTAAAATAGATAAGCATTTTAGGTAAAATATATAAAATGAAGGTGGTCACGACCTATGCAATTAATTGACCCAACTCAACTCATTCATGTGTTCCTGCATAAGAATAAGAAGACCTGACTTATAGGTTGATCATTTGGGGTGTTGCACTATAGGTTGGTTGTCTCGATAATTAATGACCAAAATATTATAGAATTTAAGGTGGCTCTAGTTTATGGACGAACCGCCAAAAGCTCATATGAGAGTTGGTTTGACTGCCCTAACTATGACAGAATATTTCAATCACTCACATAAAGTATGATAAAAAACTTAATATATGTTATGTCATCATTTTAAAAACTATATAACGTATCATCACAAAAATAATTCCTGACATAATAAAATATTTACCCTCTTCCTTGATTGTAAGGGGGTGGTAATAAGGAGAATAAGGCGGTTAAATGTCAAGAGATTTTAGGAAAAACATAAATATTAAGAAAGAAAACTCTATTTTAAAAAAAAAATCAGAATAATTTGATTGGCAGTTGTCCAGCTTATATACCCTTTACGTGCCTCCACCCCTAGACGCAGATGATGTTGGTGCCGACGGGCCACCAAATTTTTTCCGGCTGATATATGTACGAGGGACAGTTTATTGGTGCGTCCCAATTTATGCTCAGCAATCCCAAGTAAAGTATGTTTTAAATGAAAGATAATCCCGTCACTTAAAATACTTAGAAATGAATTCATTTTCTTGGACTAATGTGTAAGTATCCCAACAAATTCTAAATTGAGTTTAGATTTAGCCAATTCAAATTCATTTTATCCCTGAAAAGGTAAAACAATAATAATAATAATAATGATCTATTTCAGGAAATTAATAATTTAAAATTTGTCCAGAAACTCGTTTTCAGTGTTTTAGAAGTTACTTTTCTATTATTGATATAATGAAATGAAGGAAGATTCGGGGAAGACATCTTTTTGTTGAGCCCATGTGCAACTGAAAGAAACCTGTCGGTCCACAAAGGACGAGAACTTCAGACTTCACGCGATATAAACACGAAAATATCATCAAGAAAATGCCCCGGTACTCGACGCCTTTGGAGCCTGTTTGGTTGTGTCTATAAATGAATGACGCCCGGCACCACTCGCCCCGTCAGGGTGGAAAAATATCTTTCTTCTCTTGTCCATTCAAGAAGAACAGACACGTAGAGGGCTAAGAAATATGTCTTCGATTCAACCAATGGGAGCAATTCTGTTGCTGGTGTTCATGTTCGGAGGATACGTATCCACCACGCGGGCGCAGTTGAACGCCACATTCTATGATGATACTTGTCCAAATGTGACCTCCATCGTACGCAGCGTGATCGTAAACGCCTCCGCGTCGGACATACGGATCGGCGCGAGTCTCATCCGTCTTCATTTTCACGATTGCTTCGTTAATGTATAAGCTTTTCTCCTCTCCTTCTCTAAAATTTTGTTAAATCTTAATTTTCTCTCGATATGCAACTGATAAAGCTGATTAGAAAGTTTATTTCACATTCTGCCCTTTATTATTGCTAGCTCATTAAGAGAAGGGTTGACCGTGCAGGGTTGCGATGGATCGTTATTACTGGATAACTCATCGACTATTGTAACGGAAAAAGATGGGGCTCCCAATGTGAACTCAACCAGGGGCTTTGATGTGGTGGACAACATCAAGGCGGCTCTTGAGACCGCTTGTCCTGGAATTGTATCCTGTGCAGATATTCTTGCTATTGCCTCTGAAGTCGCAGTAACTCTGGTAATGTCTCTGCACCAAGTTTCACTATTCACAAACAGTCAACTAAGTAAAATTAAAAAGTAATTAAGGCTAAGCCTTAAAAAAAAAAAAACTCTTCTTATATAGAACCTAGTCTGCCTGCGATTTCCTAGACTTTATATTTATATAGAACCTAGTCTGCCTGCGATTTCCTAGACTTTATATTTATGATGCAGATGGATGCTAACCGGTTAAAGTAACCTCAGCAGAATAAAAAAGAAGAAGAAATTGAAAAAGATTGTTGTGAAAAAATAGTAATTTTTAGCTTGGTGGGGTTTGATCTCAAAGGCAGGGGGGCCCACGTGGACAGTGTTGCTGGGAAGAAGGGATAGCTTAACTGCGAACGTGAGTTTAACTTCGAACCTTCCAGGTCCTACCGAAAACCTTACTTCCATCAAGGCTAAGTTTGTCAACGTCGGCCTCAACAATAACACCGACGTCGTCGCACTCTCCGGTAACTACGTGTTTATCTTACATACTCATATATTACAACGCCTTCACAAATTTATTGCATGATATTGATGTCCTTAGAGGATTAATTAAGTTCGTTGGGGTTTCATGTCACCGTTTCGGGCTGCTTGTTCCTTAATGAGGAAAAGGACCCCCCGTCCCCCCTCCCCTATTTACTAAAATATGTTCTACGTCTAAATCTTACTTGCCGGTGTAAGCTAAAATAAATTTCATCAGGGGCCCATACGTTCGGACGAGCTCGGTGCACGACGTTCGTCGGCCGTTTATACAACTTCAACGGCACGGGCGCACCTGACCCGACGTTGAACACGACCTACTTGTCGACTCTCCAACAGTTATGCCCCAACGGGGGAAACGGCAGCGTTTTGGCGAACCTGGACCCCACCACCCCCGACGGCTTCGACAACAACTACTTCACGAACCTCCTCGTGGGTCAAGGGCTCCTTCAAAGCGACCAAGAGCTGCTCAACACCACCGGCGCCGACACCATCCCCATCGTCAACCGCTTCGCCGCGAATCAATCGGCGTTCTTCGAGAGCTTCGCGCAATCCATGATCAACATGGGGAACCTAAGCCCCTTGACAGGGACCAGCGGCGAGGTTCGTTTGAACTGCAGAGTGGTGAATTCGGGCTCGCTATCCTCTTTCGGGTCGGATGAGCCTCTCGTCAGCTCCTTTTAATTCCATAAAAAGAGGAAAAAAAAGGGAAAAAAAGCCTCATGTATGGCGGCATATGTGCCTACTTGGTTTGTCATGCATATGCATATCTATCTATCACAATAAGTAAGTTTCATATGTTACCAGACTTCATTTATCTTTTGTGTTGTCTCTCCGTTTCTTTCTTTTCCTTTCCTTGCTGTTTATTGGTACTACGGAAAGAGTTTCCGCGTCTGTTTCTTATATACGTGAAGGGGCGAGAAAACTGTTTTCGATCATATTACTTCTAAAAACATAATAATCTATTCTCCTTTGACCGTCTCCACGGGATGAGCGCCATTTCTACGTTTATGTGTCGTATAATTGACAATATTGAAGAAAAGTATTACGATTTGAGGCCACTGCAAATGCTGCTCAAAATAAAACCAAGAATACCCATTTGTGCAGTCAATATATATGGACCATATGTTCCGTTTAAAAACTTCATGTACCATATGCTTTGTTAAAAAATTTCATAACAAAAACTCAAAGGATTAGTAATAGATAAGTTTTATTTTTTTTTCCCAAGCTAAATACTTTAATAGAGTTAGTAATGTTCATAGGGGATGAGACAAATAGAAGTTCAAACATCACAAAAATCTTGTAAGTATCAAGATTCAAATAAGCAATTTTTCATCTTTAAAGAGGTTTATCCATGGTATTGGACTACAATCCAAATGGCATATTATGGAAGCCAATTGAACTCCCGGAAAAAAAAAAAAAGAAAGGGAAAATTAGTGATCATGAGGAGATAATCTCTTAAAAGATATCCATCCATAATAAATAAATCCAATGTATGTATATATAATAAGTTGTAGTCTCGTGTAATGGGTTTAAGCTACGGACTAAAATATTTCTTTTTATTTTAACTTCCTTTTTCCTTTTTTTTGCCTTTTTTCCGTGGGGAATTTGCATTGAGGAAGCACTAGCACATGCGGGAGAGGGTGGCCAGCATCCGTAAGGCACACGTCCCACATGAAAAGTGTGCAAATGACGCCTTGGGAAACGAGAAAAGCAGCCGACGTTATACGCACGACGATCCGACCCCCCCAAAAGGAAAAAGAGAGGGAAGAGGACGTAGATCATTTTTATGGACGGCTCAAATCGTTATATTTTATTAGTAAATTGAACGAGTTAATTAATTATGAATTAATTTTAGCAGCTCTAGTTATTGTTAATACTAATAATAAGTTAACAAGAATGATAATGTTGAGCACTATATATTTGTCTGCATATTTTTTAAGAAATTAAGGGCATGAAGGAGATGCATATGCACCCACAAACATATGAATCTTAAGAAAATCTCATTAAAAAAATATTTGAGACTTTAATTTAATTTTTGTTAGGCTTTTATTGATTTGTCCTCTTAACAATTTGACCGGTTCTGCTCGCTCCTAAAATTTAGCAATCTAGACTGTCATTTATGATTTTTGTCATAAACTAATTATTGCTTGTTCCCCTAAAACCTGTGCCGTATTAAGCGAGAAAACTGCACGCAAGTGCTGAATTAATCTAGTAATCAGCAAGAGTCGGTGCGAGAAGTTGATCAGAAAACTTGTAAAAATCCGGCCAGCGCATCATATTTTTAAAGGATTTATTCTCATAGTTTGACTTCTTGCTACTTGCACTCATAGGACTCCGACCATTTTCAAATTGAATAATACTTTTTAGTATATTTTAGTCCATATAAATTTCTTTTTTCAATTTGTGTAATTAAAGTTTACAAATTTTAAACAGGTATAAAATTATTTAAAATTTAGGCGGAGAACAGGCACCCAAAAGTCATGCACGGAACCCAATTCCATGCTTTTAAAAGCACACGCCAACTTATGCGGTGAAATGATAGAAAATCTCACTTCAATTATTCTATGGAGTAGATGGCCGACGGAAGTAGATGGTTCCAGATCATGTCGCCTACTGCTATCATGAAGTCTTCGATTCTGGATTGTGCATGCCACACGCAGCAGCCGGGAGGGGACAAAGACTTTTCTCTTTTTTATTTTTCTCAAAAACACCACAAAATAATAATAATAATAATAATAATAAACAAAACAGACACTTGTTATTTTTGTGCTGGGGATATCTTTGAACATCTTATGCTGACTTTCTTACGTTTGAGAAAATTGTTAACAAAGAGCAGATGCAATCAACCTTTTCCACCTCAGTTCGACGAGCCTTCTCCAAGCAAAACGGGTTTAAGTAATAAATTACTACTTTCAAAATGTATGACTTCTAATATTTAAATCTCGATCAATTTAGGTGGCGTTCTTTCAAAAAAATGTAAAACAATGAGTACTTTATTATATTATGTTTACTCTAATTGTTTTTTTATTTACTAAGTCAGTATAACATTAACAAGTGTATGTTAACACTTCAGCGACTGTACCAGTACAACGTTAACAAGTAGATGTTTAGTGTGATAATGGCTAAAGATGAAGAATAGAAGTATACATACATCAAGGATTGAAGGGTGCTTAATAAGGGAATAAGACTATAATTATAAAGACAATTTCTATGTAAAATTAGTCTTGTCTGGAAACTTATTTCATTGGTACATTGCATCCGCCCATAATACTCTGGACATTCAGTCAAGAGGCAGTTGGGTGCAAGTGCTTGGCTAAAGCAAAAAGCGGTGAAAGCAACATTGAATGGTGCCTCGCTGTATTGCACTCAGACCACATGCATTGCGGAGTCAATAGAGTGCACGTGTTTGGCTCAAGGGAAAATGCAGTGCCTTCAATGCACGGGATAAGATAAGGGTCAGTCTATGGAAGATAAATCGTCTGAAATTTAATAATTTTAAATTGGTTTACTTTTTATGAAGCAACTTTACAATGAAGAAAGGGTTTATTTTGGGGACAGGGGGTGCTATTATAAGGGAGTACGTAGTTGACGTGGGATTAAGTTATCCTGAGAGAAAGTCTTGTATTATTATATATATATATATATATATATATATATATATATATATATATATATATATATATATTTGGGTACCTAACATTTTAATGTATTGAAATTTATTGAAGATAATGCCTAATGGCCCCCCAAGTATAAAAGAAAAACAAGATAATATCTTAGACAAGCAATAATATGATATAGGTGCTGTTGTGCTGGTTGAGCCACCATCTAAACAGAGGATTTCAAGGAATGGGCTTGCTCGGGGTTCACATTTTCAACTATAGATTAAACTATAGCCACCAGGCACAAGCTACAAAATTGCGATTCGAGCTTCTCTGCTACTTTTTCTTTTCTTTTTTTTTTTTTTTTGGCTTAACAGTCACCATTTCCAGTAGTTTCTTTTCAGTCGTTTCCATTTTAAAGTAAATTTTGTGACTCTGATCATTAATAAAATGGAAGGGAGAAAAATGTCCTCTCATCGATAAATATGCAAGTTCTTAATAGGTTCACGCCCTTACATGTCGGGGAAAGATGTCATTAAACAGTAATGAAAAAAATTTCTAAATAACAATAAAAGAAAGAAAAATTCTTAACTTATTATTCTGGTCTAGTTGGGTCTCGCAAATATTAATTGCGAGATTCCTTTTTTTTTTATTTTTATCAGTCTCGCAAATCGGATTTGCGAGACAAAATTTTTTTATTTCGGTCTCCCGACTAATAATTGCGAGACCTCATTTTTTTTTTCCATGAATTTTTTGATTTGTGAAATCAATCTTGCAATAGAAAATTGCAAGACTGAATTTGCAAAATATGGGAATTTAGTTTCGCAATTCCCATTTGTGAGAGTCACACCTATATTGAGAAGGATTAGATCCGTACACCTACTTTGAGAATTTTTTTATAGATTTTTTTTGAAATTTTTTCCAAGAGTAACCATAGACAAGATTTTATTATTATTATTATTATCATTATTATAAAAAATGGTTATTATAGGAGTGATCTAGGTGGTATTCTAAGTAATCCATTGTTTTCTATCTTTTCTTGCTTCTTTAGTCTGTTTATCCTTGTCCATTCGTAAGACTCTACAACAGCCCTTGCTAAAAATTCAAAATACTAATCATTTATTAGAACAAGTAAACATTTGCATGCGGGGCTGGTGGTCAGAATAGTAGGGATGCCTTTTATGGAAAATTTGTGAGTTTACCCTAGCAAAGACCAAAAAAGATGAGAAGTAGAGACGACGGTAGAAAATTGCAATAATAAGAATAGCATGTTCTCAGTAATGCAGAGTTTTAACATTAGCGTGTAATCGGAGGAAGCTTAATTCATGGTTTAGCTATCAGGCTTCGGGTCTATGCCACAACCAGTTTATGCGGACGCATCTCAAGTGTATCCAGGGATCAGTGTTTCATGCTTGAGGCTCCAAATTTTAAGACGTAAACTTCTATTGCGAGTACTCTTTCATGTGAAAAAAAAAATCCTTTTCTCCCATCGATCTCCGTAGTTAAATAAATTCTGGGCTGGTCAACAAGCAATCAATTATTAATTTTAAAATCATGAGTAAGTAGCCCTTTTGTAAACTAGTGAACAGCAAGAGAATCTCAATTTTCCTGCCGCCCTTGTTGAATAGTGCCCACGCTTGTCGCTCTGTATATTAATGCTACGCCCCTGCAAGGAAGGATACCCTCAAAAGCCATAAACATTAGCTAGAGAAAGAGAGAGAGAGAGAGAGAGACCTAAGCTGAGGGGGGAGAAATGAGTTCACTTCACAGGCTTAGAGGGACAATATCTTTGCTGGTGGCATTGTTTCTGCTTGGAGGATCACTGGTCAGCTGCCAGCTGAATGTGAACTTCTACGCATCCACTTGCCCAATGGTGTCCACCATCGTTGCCATTGGAGTCGCAAATGCTTCCTTTTTCGATCCACGGATCGGTGCCAGTCTGATTCGCCTTCATTTTCACGACTGCTTCGTTAATGTAATGATTTCTCCCTCTATTAATACTTGCGTTCTCTTTTTACGGTATAATTAATATTTGATTATACATACATATTAATATGTAGGGTTGCGACGGCTCGCTTTTGCTGGACAACTCAACCGCTTTTAATATTGTGACCGAGAAGGATGCCTTTCCAAACGTCAATTCGGCGAGAGGGTTTGAAGTGGTTGACAATATCAAGGCCCAGCTAGAGATTTTTTGTCCCGCTATCGTCTCGTGTGCAGATATTCTTGCCATTGCCTCCGAAGCCTCTGTTGTTTTGGTATGTACAAAAAAAACAAAAACAAAAAAAAAAACATAACTCGTCTCACTTCTGTTATTTTTTTGCTTACAAAGGACGCAGATAACTGGTTTCTTGTGGGTTTACAGGCAGGAGGGCCCTCATGGGGGGTGCCTCTGGGAAGAAGGGACGGCTTAAAGGCAAACAAAACCGGAGCCAATACGAACTTGCCGGGCCCCACTCAAACCCTTGCCCAAATCAAGGGCAGATTCTTAAACGTTGGCCTCAACACTAATGTTGATGTGGTTGCCCTGTCAGGTAAACTCGTAAAATGAAAATAAGGTTTTACCCTCTTAGACTATTAGCCGTTTCAGCCCTCCCAAGGGTTTCCATTTGAATATTTCTGGACTTCAAATATCAAATCACTAACACTTTTGTTCGATTTTTACTTAAATTTGTGAATAAATTAACGGTGAAAATATTCAGGGGCCCACACGTTCGGGCGAGCCAAGTGCGGGACTTTCATCAACCGGCTATATAACTTCAACGGCACCGGCGGTCCTGATCCGACACTAAACGCAACGTACTTAACGACGCTCCGTCTACTGTGCCCCAACGGCGGAAACAGCAGCGTCATCACCGATCTCGATCCCTCGACGCCGAACGGCTTCGACAACAACTACTTCAAAAACCTGCTAGTGGGGCGAGGACTCCTCCAAAGCGACCAAGAACTGTTCTCCACCACCGGCGCCGACACCATCGCCACCGTAAACAAATTCGCCAACAATCAGACAGCTTTCTTCGAAAGCTTTGCGCAGTCTATGATCAGCATGGGGAATCTCAGTCCCTTGACGGGGACCGCTGGCGAGGTTCGCCGGAACTGCAGGAAGGTTAATGCCGACACGTTTGGGTCACCTGATCAGGTTCTCGTCAGCTCCTTTTAAATGTAATAATATTAATGGACGGTCATGTAACTTTAGTTATGTGCATGTGGCACGTTATGAATAAGATCCCAACATCTTAATAAACGATTGATGTTTTTATTACACTGCTTGCTCGTAAAGAGATCTTACCTGTGTTTTCTCTCTGATTCCCTATTTTGTTTGAGAAATATTTCTGTTACATTCTTTACATACTTTGATGCCAAAATGATCCAAGTGGCAAAATTTGTGTATTACTTTATTGCGATTTGAAGAGCACAGTTTAAGGAGAGTTATATGCTGCCTTTGAAAAGGATGAATGGCTCCTAAAAAAGAATCTATTGATTCTCTGTCAATTAGTTGGTAAATTGCGTGAAAGTAAGATACTTCGAATTTGAGGGCCAAAGAGTTCTATCGAAATTAAAGAGAAGTATGAAGTTTTCTTTAGTGATATAATTAAAATCTAATTATATCAAAGAATAAAAAGTTGCAGATGATTCTTTATTCTTCTTTTTTTCACAAGATACTCTTTTCCTGTACTATATTTCTAATCCCTAATTAGGAATAGATTTTATTTCTCTTAAAACCAAAAAATTTGCCCCCTTCTTTTTGAACATTCCCGAAAAGTATTCATTTTTTAGAGATCTCCTCCAAATCACTAGTGTGGCTGCCGAAATCGTGAACATCAGCATGTATTGTCCTTGAATAACCCAGGTTTGGTCCATTCTTCGAAAGAAGTTAAGCCTTACTTTAACAACTTAATTAGCTCTTTTCGGTTAGGAGAGACGGCTGGGTGGACTAAAGCAATGGATTGCTAATCCGCAGAGGATGCAAGCATTATCCGAAATGATTGGGTATAAAGCATCTGTAGGTAACTCTTAAGTCTATTGGGATTCCATACGTTAGAACTTTATGTTCATAATGAAGTCAAGCTTGCCTTCGGTACTCCAGAGAAACAAATATAAATCAAACCTATATTTATCCAATGGGTACAATATGCTCATAGTAAAACTTCATATAGGTTCAATGTTCCAATACCTTCGTCATTTCTCCCCACATTTTCTCTTCTTTTTTTCACATTACCATGTCGATAGTATAGAAAATGGGTGAAAGATGCACATTGCTCATTTTGTTTTCGTCCACAGTTTGCATTAGAAGCGTATTAAACCAGGCTCCTTTAATGGGCCACATTGAATTGATTGTCTTAATGGGCTTTGGGTGAGATACAGGGACCGCCCAATTAAACCAGCTATAATACAAGCCCAATAACTGAAACTTCGTAAATGCCGAACAATTATTGGTATTGAATTGTTCAAACAAATAAATGGAAATCTGTGGACTTTTGAAAGGTCGGTCAGTATGCTCTAACGACACTTAAATTCGAAACCGTGATAGTTTATGTATTTTATCTATAAAATCTTATCAGATTATGTATGCTGAGCAATATTTTGATAAATAGGTATACCTTTTTACTTTTAATTAAATGATTGAAAATCGGAATCATATATTGATTGATATAAGTTTTTGGCCATTATTGCCTTCAAAATGCATTTCTAATTTTTTTTCGTCAAAGAGGGATTTAATTGTGTTTATTTCCAGAAGGAAGGTAAATTAATGAAAAGAAGCTAAAACCTTAGAAACAATTTAGAAGGTCGAAGCATCATATCTTGAGAGTTATGTAACCTGATCCCATTTTTATTGTCATAATGATAATAATAATAATAGCAACGATTTTACATGTCCCAATGAGAGTATATGAATGAAGATTTTAGCTTTTAAACCTTAGATCCTGAAAAGCCATCATCTCATTGCAAGCATTAGAAATCTCCTTTGACCTAATAAATGGTGTAAGCCAGATTGTCTTCTTCTTCTTCTTCTTCTTCTTCTTTTTTTTTTTTCTCTCTCCTCTGAAAGTGTGTTATTTTTAAAAAATAAATTCTAGCATCCTTAAAGTTATTTCCTTGCTAGAAAAGGCATCCAGCACTATTGCAATTGAACTCATTGCCTTGTTATTTTCTTACCACGGATGAATTTATTTACAGTTGAACACCTACTTTCAAGGTAAGTTTAATGTCAGGAAAAAAAATTAAAAAATAAATTTTAGTTCTTGGAGCTAATTTTGACTGGCAGCCAAGAAATTTCTTCCAAGAGTTTATTAAAGAAAATAAATATGAAAAATACAAAGAGTTTCTCTCTATTCATTAAAATTAATAAATTATACCCCTTTAACTCCAAATGACATTGTGGATAGGTCAAGCAAGTTCATGTTCCCTTCCCTGTTTATCCGAGGGAAATAAATAAATAAATAAAAGAAAAGCATCTCTATAATCCTCTTTCATCAAAGGAAAATATATTTGATGAGGTAATTTAAATAATTAATTACAGTAACCAAAACCCTTCTAGTCTTTTCTATAAAACCATGCCATCTATGCAAGCATCATTCCTAAACAGACACTCGACCGCGAGCAATACTTCTTCTTCACAAACGGAATAGAGAGAAAGAAAGCTTTCTTTTAAAAAAAAAAAATGACATTATGTCACCTCTTAAGGATATTTCTGTGCTTTGGCCTTTTGCTCGAGGGCTCCCTGGTGATGGCCAACAAAAACTTCACTCAGTTGACTGAGTATTACGACAAAACGTGCCCGAAAGCATTCAGTATCGTAACCAACGTAATTAAGAAAGCCTTGAGAAATGATCGCCGGATCCTCTCCAGCCTCCTTCATCTTCATTTTCACGACTGCTTTGTCACGGTAAATGATAAGAAGCATTGTCTCTTCATTATTTATATTACTATCAAACAAAAAGATTACCCAACAAAATGGTTTAGATGTTTGAGGATATGACATGTTGATCTGATCTACAGGGGATGCATCGATTTTGTTGGATAACTCAACGACTTTCGTGAGTGAAAAAAATGGCCTCATTAACCTCAAATCAGCAAGGGGCTTCAACGTCATTGACAAAATCAAGGATGAACTAGAGAAAGCTTGTCCGGGCACTGTTTCGTGTGCCGGTATCCTCGCTATTGCTTCCCAAGTATCTGTGCATTTGGTTGGTTTCACTAACAAGGCGTAGCGTCAATTAACAAAACAACACATGCCATATCTTAGACAAACAAGCTATGCACCCATTATTTTTGTTTTTCAGGCAGGAGGGCCCACGTGGGGGGTTCCGCTGGGAAGAAGGGACAGCAGAACGGCAAACCTAAGCGAAGCCAATAGCTTCATTCGAGCCTTCATTGGAGGGCTTGATGACCTTCAGGTCGGCTTTGCAAGCAAGGGTCTTAACAGTAGCGATCTCGTTGCTCTTTCTGGTAAGTACTGTACTACTAGATAGTGGGGGAGGGTCAAATTTTACGGAGGTCATCAATCTTTATCTATTCTTGAGGTTGTGCTCACGATGCCAACGCTCGTACTTCTCTATTCAATTTGTCTTTACGAGAAATGGGAAAGGGACCTTTACTTTATTTATTTTCTTTTTTTCAGGTGCCCACACCATGGGAAATTCCCAGTGCCGATTCTTCAGCAGTCGCTTATATCCTGTCAATGGCACCGGTCCTGACCGGACACTGGATCCACAGTTTCCACAATCGCTTCGCAGTCTATGTCCGCCGAACAACACGAAAGGGGACGCCCTTGCCGATCTCGATCAGGTCACGCGCTACAATTTCGACAACCAATACTTTAAAAATCTCCTAGAGTTGAAAGGGCTGGTACGTACTGATCAAGTGCTATACTCCACCCCGGGCGCCGACACCGCTGCTACCGTCACCAAGTTTGCAGGGAATCAAGCGGCTTTCTTTAGTCACTTTGGGGAGAGCATGAGAAAGATGGGGAATATACGCATATTGACGGGCACCGACGGCGAGGTTCGTCGAAATTGCAGAAAAGTTAATGGGTGAAAACTGAGGGGAACCTAGTCACTAGCCCTGTTTAATGGGGAGCATCTATGATTATTTTGTGTCATGTGTGTTATATACTCAATGAAATGGAAACAATGATTCTTATGTGCTATTATTAATAATAAGAAACTAAAATGTAGCGAACACCTACAGGCTTGGCTGTATATTGGATTGTACGTTGTTTACGCATTATACGAGCAAAAAATTTGTATAAGGAAATTCTTCAATGAAGTGGATGTAAGATTACAGCATAAATTGTCGGATGTTAATCCAACAGCAACGCATAAAAGAGTCTCTCATCAGATCCAACATTAACGTTGAGATTCTTTTATTACACGATGGGAAAAAACAAAAACTAAAAAATATTATTTTCCTTGCAATGTTTGGCATCATGTTACTGGCCCAGCCCAAGCATGCGAAGAAGGCATGCACGAAGAATGAGTTAAAACATAAGCCCAATTATGAGAATTATTGGCAAGCTCTGGCCCATCTATCGGGCTTCTCAGCCCATGAAAAAACCTATTTATTTAAAAAGAGTAATATTATATGTATATCATTTATACAACTTTTACATTGAAAGGGTGATGTGGTGGAATATCTGTGATCCTCTTTTAGTGGTATTTTGGTTATATAATAATACAAAACTACACATATTCTGGTACGTGGCCACTTTCAATGTAAAAGATACACATGTAGTATTGCTCATTTAAAAAATAGTCATGTAGAAAATAGTCATGTGGTCATGTAGAAAATAGTCATGTAGTATTCCTTCACACAATTTTCACATCGAAAGGGTGACGTGGTTGAATATATGTGGTCCTTTTTGAGTGGTATTTTGATCAAATAATAATACAAAACTACACATATTCTAGTGCATAATCACTTTTAATGTGAATGATACACATGAAGTGTTGTTCATTTAGAAAATAGTCTATGTAGAGTTTTATGCCTTTCTCACTGAATAAGCTTAGAAGCAAATCTTCTCAGGTGGAGCCCAGGCCACCGCCCCAACCTCACCCCCAATAAAATCATAGTGTTATTCCCAAAAGAATCTTCTTCAACTCGATCATAGCACAGGGTGATTGAGTACGGTTTGCTGTAATCTTGAAAAAAATTGATTAATCTATTTAGTTGGGCCGCACTGAAAAATTAAATATATGTCCATACAAAAAAATTCAAGCCTATACATCATGTAGAAGTCGCTGTTTTAAGTTGTGAAAGCCCATATATTTGTTTGGTAAGGCCTCAACACATCAAAATCTTAACAAGATTACTTCAATTCAATTATTTCATGGCTAGGTTCTTCCTTCCATGATTTAATTGCATTATTATAAATTTTCTTTTATCAAGTTACGCTTTTACTTCAATTATTTTGTGTGGTAATCTAATAGCGAGACTAATTTACCACTGATTAATCCAACTTTTATAATCATAGTTTGCTATGAATTGTTACTATTAAGTAAGTATCGACACTTTTAAAGCTAGAAAGTGAACGGCCTTTAACTACTGTAGATAAAAAAAAAATGTATACATTCTTCTTCTACAAGGGATGGGCCACCATCACAAGGCCAAGGTGGTCATGTTGTTCTTTTTTTTTTTTTTCAATTCAAGTATTAATTTTTTTTCTTCACTTGTCTCACCTGTAACTTAGGGAAAAAATACTGAGCACCGTATAACTTTAATTCTAACCTTGTCGCTGGGGTTTTTTTTTGGTAGGTTTAGACAGAGTATTTTGAACTCCGAAAACTATGTTGAAATTAAAAAATATATATATATATTATTTGTGTTGATTCCCAATTAAAATATTTCTAACTTTGTTCGTGCCCTCACCCTATGCTACGGGTCCCTCGCTCGAATTCCTAACTCCGTCATGGATTTTACCTCACGTACATGTTACTTTACGCACATGTTGCAACGTGAAAAAAGAAGAAGAAAGGAAACGCACCACAACCTAATATATTCTATTTCTAGCAAACTTGATTAATAAAAAACAAAAGAAATCAAATATTGATGTTTTCTTAAAACTTTTAGTAGGAAAAAGGTAAATAAAAATTACATTCCTATACTAAAAATGGTACTATTCATTCAAAATTCGATACGTATTATCTCTATAGCAGCAGTGGCAGAACCCATTCAAAGCCATTTTCTCAAACTCCAAATCTATCCTTTATAAAGTCACACTTGTACGGCATATAAAACTTTTTCATCCAAATCTAATTGTTCCCACAATTAAAAATTAAGTTAGTCACTTTTAGAAAACTTAAGTAATAAAATCAAGTATTTTTAAAGATGGGAGACTAAATTGACATCTAAATGCCTACCTACCATTTTCCAATTTCTTTTCTTTTTATATTGCCTCTTTTTTGTACTTATAATTACAGCCATTGCCCCTTTTTACGATCCATGTAGATATTCAACAGGCAACGTGTTGTATTAGAATATAAACCTATGCAATATAAACCTAGGTGATGTGTGCTTATAATATCAATATATATATATATATATATATATATATATATATATATATATAAATTAACAAAAAAATAAAACAAGATCCAAAATGATGTTGTTTCAAAACTTATGCTTCTTTTTTTTTAAACATAATAAGGCAGCAGCTACATTCAGCGCGCGCGCGCGCGCACACACACATATATATATATATATAGGTGCCACACCTAACTTAGGTATAATTGCTGTACCAAGGTTAAGCTCATATAAATTATAATAATAATAATAACAACTGATCGTTGGAGTTCCAATGACAACTCATAGGCCTCATTTTTGCCACGTGTCTTTTTGCTATATCAACATAATATTGGAAATTAAAATTCTATAACTTCTACCATTTCATTTAAATTCTTTCTCTGCACTACTTATCTCCTTCTAACACTTTACCATCAAACAGATCTATTAATAGTGTTTATCTATCATGCCCTTCAAATTAGGACGTGCCTTTCTCTTAAATGTTATACACAATTTTAGCACTCTTTAATGATACACGTTAAACTTATATTTATGGACGACTAAATGAATTGGACGCTACACGAGATTCAGATCTGGTCAATAGATTGGAGGCAAGGCTAAAAACAATCCCAAGAAATAGAAGGAGACGTAAAAGTTGTATTTTTTTTTTTTTTTTATACTCCAACGTGGTTGTATGGGTTAGTCGAATAAATTCACGTTCCCTTTTTCCTCTCGAGCTAGAAAAGAAAAGGAAATAGTATCTATAACTCTACGCATCTTCACCCCTAATAAAGAAGAAGACTTCTGCATTCGTATGTATTGATACTTCGTATTTTCTTGAACTAACGAACATCTAGACAATCTTATTTTATTAAATTAATCAAAACCATTCTAGCTTGTCTCCGTATAAAGTCCTGCAATCTGTGCAAGCATTGTTCCTAAACAAAGAGTCGAATACATCTTCCTCATAAGCCCAACTCCTAAATAGAGAGAGGGAGAGAGAGAGTTCTTAGGAAATGACATTTTCTCGCCTCATAGGGATAGCTTTGTGCTTTGGTGTTTTGCTAGGGGAATCTCCGGCAACGGCCAACAATGGGGCTCAGTTGACTGAGAAGTATTATGACAAATGCTGCCCCAAACTATTTAGCATAGCAACAAGCGTAATTAGAAAAGCTTGGTTGCACGATCAGCGGATCCTCGCCAGCCTCCTTCGCCTTCACTTTCATGACTGCTTTGTTACAGTAAGTAATCATAGATTTGATCTCTGTATTGTTTATTGTATGGTTAGACTTCTTTGGTCGAACTCGAAATTTTTTTTTTAAAGAAAAAGTCTACTGGAGGGGGAAAACACAAGTCCACAAAACTGTTTTCAATATTTGAGGATATGCCATATTCGTGCAGGGCTGTGATGGATCGAATTTGTTGAATAACTCGACGTACTTTGTGAGTGAAAAATATGCCCTTATAAATCTCAATTCGGCAAGAGGTTTCGACGTCATTGATGAAATCAAGGCTGCACTCGAGAAAGAATGTCCCAGCGTTGTCTCCTGTGCCGATATCCTCGCTATTGCTGCCCAAATATGCGTAAAGTTGGTAGGTTTATGGATTCTCCACGATTCTATTTGCATTTTTATAAATAAAATAAAATAAAAACTATCAAGAAATTGAATATTTATAAGTAACATTATAGAATCAAATAAAAAAAGCTACTTAGAAAAGAATAAATGAACATGGCAAATCCCGGACTGACAAGCTAATCGCTTTACAGGGGGGAGGTCCCATGTGGAGGGTTCTTTTGGGACGAAGGGACAGCAAAACGGCAAGCCTCAGTGAGGCGAACAGCTTCATTCGAGCCTTCATTGGAGAGCTTGACGACCTTAAGGCCGCTTTTGCAAGCAAGGGTCTTAACAGTAGCGATCTCGTTGCTCTTTCTGGTGAGTACAAGGGATGACCTTATTTAGGGATCGAAAGTTAGCATTTTTTTTTTTCTTTTTGGCCTTATTTAGTGATCTGACAATAGCACTCACACGCCTCGCATAATTTTAGTTTACTATTCATGAATCGATGGAGAAAATTTCAAAGTGTAAAAGTAAATTTTCTTTTTTTTTTTTTTTGGCTCGAGACTAGATCTGACAATATTTTGTGGTCAAAGTTAACAAATAGCATTCACATGGCCTGAGAATAACTTTAGTTTATTATTCATGAATCGATGGAGAAAATTTCAAAGTGCAAAAGTAAATTGGGGAAATTAACTTTGTATGTCGACCCTGTGAAAATGGGCTAACAATAGGTGGATGTGGTGAAAATAATTAACAAAATTTGACTTTTTGAGCCTCCGTTGATGTTTCACCGATCTATTATCTACTCCCAATAGCTGATAATTATGGTTTTGATTATGAGATTTTAAACGAGACATATGTAGCTGTGTGTTGGTCCCCGGAGATGTCTACTCGTTGGATTGTCTTTGTCCCGGGGAATGCTGGTTCGGATCTTTCCTGTTTCTACGCTCAATTTTTATTTTATTTTTTAATATTTAAAGTGGGAGTTGTGGTGTATTTAGGAGCCCATACAACAGGATATTCTCAGTGCCGGTTTTTCATCAAGCGCCTGTACGGCGCCAAACCCGACTCGATGATGGAACCCTGTTACGGACAGTATCTTCGCGATCTATGCCCGTCGAGTGGCAATGGGAGCGCCCGTCGTCGATCTCGATCACTCCACGCCTTTCGTTTTCGACAATGGATACTTCAAGGTGCTCTTACAACTCCGAGGGCTTCTCTTTACCGACCAAGTGCTGTACTCCACCAAAGGCGCAGACACCGCTCCCATCGTCTCTAAGTTTGCTGGGGACCAAGCCGCTTTCTTTGCTCACTTTGGGGAGAGCATGAGAAAGATGGGGAATATAAGCCCATTGACCGGGACCGACGGCGAGGTTCGTCGAAAGTGCACGGAAGTTAATGGATGAAATCTGAAGGGAGCGGATGAGCGTAGCCCCGTTTAATGGGAGACCCATGATTATTGTCTGTTGTTTTGTTATGGTAAACGATACGGTACCAATACGTATCGACCAACCACAACAGGTGTAATCAGTTCTATCTGTTTTTACGTGTTTATGCAGGATGAAAATTCTGCATGGAAAGATTTTCAATTTAAAAAAGATTACATGCATCAGGAAATTGAGCGGATGACCAGCAGCATATACATCCATACCATTAGAAAGGGGCTAGTGGGGTGGCAAGCGGTTACTTCTCATCGATTAAATTCTAAAATTTTGTAATACCTAAAATACCCTCTCTCTTTTTTAAACATTTCAACATTCCCTTAAACCTAAACGGATATAATTATAAATCAAGTATTTTATAGTTGTGGAAGCTATTCTTTCAACTGCTCCTCTCACTCTTCTCTCTATTCCTTACATTTTTCAAAGCATACTCATTCTTTTATTTTATTCTATTTAATCTTCCACATTAAAATAAATTTATATAAAAATATTATATTAATAGAAAAGTCATTAAGAACGCACAAAGCACGTGGGATATGACTAGTCTATATAATTACAAAAACTACTAATTATTTACAATTATCAGTAACGCCTCTTCTTAGCGATAACGGCCGAGCCCAGCCCGGACAAAAATAACGGCAGAGCTACTACGTAGCCCGCGATCGGATCTACTCGGGCCTCGGACAACAAATCTTAATATGCATTTAATGATCTCCCCAAATTCCAATCAATTTCTCCCGCCAACACTGCATTTTCTATAATATTTAAACAATCTAGTTTTTAAAAGTTTGCTCCCTGCTATACAATTCAATATTTAACATTTTTGCGACTAGTGATTGCTTTTTTAGGTTTTTTATATATAAAAGCCATCGAAGAATGAGTTGAAACACAAGCCCAATCACGAGAGGCATTGGAAAGCTCCGGCCCATCTGTCGGGATTTTCGGCCCACGATAAGATCAGTTTGGGCCTAGGACGAATAATTTAGATATGACCTCCATAAATTTGCATCAACGCTTCTTTTCTTGGAAGGAAATAGTGGGTAAACTGAACCTCAAGCTGAGGCTCCCAAAAAGGATATCGTTTTGATTTGAAATAGTATAGTATTTGATCGTATCAATATCGAACTCAACAGAACTTAACCCCGATGTAAATATTGGCCTGAAAAAAAAAGTAACATCTATCCAAAATACAACTTCAAGTGTGTCTTTCGATCAAATTAAAGTTCGGGGATTCATTTGGCCCAACATCTAAAGTTCTTTAACCAACAATTTAAGTATAAATAAATTTTAATTTCATACAATTGGATAATTTCTTTCTGTTCCGTAAAATTTGATTCAAATTATTTATAAATAACTGCTTGTTGGACGGTTGGATCATCAATTGAATTATTAGATCAATGATATTCATAATATAATTCCTAAAATTCACAATCATGTTATAATTAAAAATGTAAAAAATTGACTATAAATTCATTATAATTGAAATAAACCTGTCATCCCACATATAAAGAAACCTTTTTTTACAGTTGAACAAAAGCATAGTGTTTCCTATTTATAATAAATAATGATATTAATAATAATAAGAGATTGGTTTATTTTTTGTTTACATAAATTCATCACATTTGATCAAAATAATTCTCAGGGCCAACATCGACTTTGATCCAACGGTGGGATTTGATGACCCATTTAGTCAATTTAACCATGCAATACGAAAGAAAAATGCTTCAGAAAATAATTTGACAAATAATAGCGAATGGGGGAATAAGCATAGATGTGAGAGGACATGGAGTTTGAAATTATCCGTATTTCTTCTGAACCGGAAAGGGGCTGCTTGTCATACCCTCGTTTCATCATGGATATCAGTGCCAAAAGAATTCCTGGGAAAATCGGATCGCGGGATTGGATATAATGCGGCAAAAAGACCCTAATTTAAAGCTTGCTTCCTTAACGATTTGATTGATTAATATGGTAAAATTGGATCGATATTATATTTTAGTTTTGGTCAAATCAAGTTATATTATGAATTAATCCAGCTAGGATAGGCCAAAAACATTCACCTAAGCCATATAAGATTTATTTTTATTAATTATTTTATAAATCTAATTAAAAGTTAACAAAAACATAAATTAAAGTCCAACGAGACTTAAAAATCCCAAATATAGAAATTAGAGTTACCTGATTAAGGGAATCATCCATTGAAAAAGTCGAAACTGCAGGTCAATAATAAGTTGAAACAATATTTTGAATCGAGTCAAATTATTTGATGAGGGTTAATTCATAGTTTCCATGAAAAACAATGGGGTGATGAGTTGTTTTTGAATATAGAAATCCAAACTCATTCATCAATGAATTCCAAAAATAAAATAAAATTGATTCACGAAAGGCATCCAATGATACTTGAACAGCTTCCGAAACAAGTTTCATGAACTGGAGGCCTCCGGAATTGAATATTTTCGAACGTTGCGTGCGGGGAAATGTCAGCTTCAATGGAGTAAAAAAAGAAGAAGAAAGGAAGTAGGGCCAGGGTCAGCTGCACTGAGTGGAGTCACCATTAAAGACGATCGCTGAAGCCATAAATTTGAACCTCAAA
This sequence comes from Santalum album, assembly GCA_034195605.1. Taxonomy (NCBI): domain Eukaryota; kingdom Viridiplantae; phylum Streptophyta; class Magnoliopsida; order Santalales; family Santalaceae; genus Santalum; species Santalum album. The sequence goes on along the minus strand of CM067264.1, from coordinate 16,567,038 downwards.
AAAAAAAAAAAAAAAAAAAGGAAAAGGAATCGGAGTCTCGGAACTCATCTGCCAAAAATCCTGACTTTTCAGCCTTCGTGCACATCTCTTTATTTCCATTTTACACATCGACTCCGTAATCCCCACGCCGATCCTTGTCCGCCTCACGGCACCCTTTTTGGGAGCCCAAAGAAAAGACAAATATTGAAGCTCAAAACGGATTGATTGATCGAGCGTCTGGGATTGAAATCCCATCTGGGCATCCCCTGTTCCGTTTTGGCGCACTGTTGTTTCTTCTTCCTATAGTTTGGTGAGTTATTTCTATTATGCCCGGAAATCCGAAGTTGGGTTTGGTTTTTTGATCTTAGTGGTTTTGTTTGGTTGGACTCTGTATGAAGAAGTTTGGTTCAGTTTGCTTTCTGGGTAGTTTCTATTTTCCTGAAATTTTCATGAAAACGGTATGTGTCAGACTGCAATTGGTAGTCTTGAGGTTATGATAGGGTTAGAAAGAGAATTTTCGATTTATGATTATTAGATTTGTTATAGTTTCGTGATTCTTGGTTCGTTATGCTAATAGAATTAGGGTACTAGTTCCCCAATTAAAACGAAGAAGAAGTCCTTGTTCCTCTAGGAAACTATTATGTGTAGAATTCGGGTACTAGTTACCCAATAAAAACGAAGAAGAAGTCCTTGTTCCACTAGGAAACTAAGTGCGTCTTATGTGTACATATATATATATAAATGAGAGATGCATGGTTTGTTAGGGTCAACGAGAACCAAAATTTTTGGAGTTGGGTAAGTCGCCAGTGAGGTTTTTTGGAATGTCAGAATGCAATTGGTAATCTTGAGATTATAGTAGGGTTAGGAAGAGAATTTTCGATTTATGATTGTTAGATGTGTTACAGCTTCGTGATTCTTGACTTGGTATGCAAGTAGAATTAGGATCCTAGTTACCCGATAAAAACGAAGAAGTAAGTCCTCCTTCATCTAGGAAACGAGGTGTGTCTTTTCCCTGTATATATATTTATGCATCTGTTGTTTGTTTGGGTCAATGGGAACCAAAATTTTAAGAGTTAGGTAAGTTGCCAGTAAGGTTTTTTCGAGTGTGCTCTACTTTTGCGTAGGTAGTTTCTTGGTTTATTACTTCATGAATTCTTGGTCGTGTCATGAGAATTGTTTTTGTGGAATCACCTTATATTCGCCCAATTGAACTGATTTTATTAATGTTGTTTTCAAAGATCAAGCTTTGGGCTGAATCAACATTTGTTCCCCATGGTTTTACCGAAGGGAGAAATTGGCAGAGGAGATCTTGCTATCTTGCATAGGTAATTATATGTCCCACAACCCTAGCCTCAACCTCTTTTTGTTTGATGCTGCTTATTCTAATATCACGATAGACTGGAATGCTGCACTCTATGACAAGATATTCTAGAATTTGACGGTTCAAGATTAATCTTGTGCAGCACAGTGTCAAGAATCAGGTCTTGGGTTCCTTATTCAATTTTTGCTTTTGCAGACTATCACTATCAATTTTTCATGATTCAACTGGCTTTCATGTTTGATGCCCAATCCATTAGAGAATCATTGCAATGCTTTACCTATACTACTTGTTCAGATTTTAAATGTGCTTAAACATTGTAAGACTATTTCTTGTTTTGAACAAATGATGTAAAAGACTTCCCTCCTAATCTTGTAGCTTATTTTGTGTTTTGCAGGGTAGATTGCTGCACTGAAACTGAAAACTGAAAATTCATAGATCGTATCAAAGAAATATAAACTTTGGGGATAGAATTTAGAAAGAATGGCACCTCAAGGTCGCAGCTGCGAGGAGGATATCCAGTCTCGCATTGCCTATGCAGCTTGTGGTTTGGGATCCACAAACACAGAACTGGAAAGTTCACCTTCCAGAAAAGCTCACATTGGTAACGGAGTGATGCTTCAAACACCTTCATCTAATGGCATGCATGAACTGCTCGAGTGTCCTGTTTGTATGGATTTAATGTACCCACCAATTTACCAGGTATATTTTCATACATGTCAGAAGTAATTAACTTATTTTGATTCCTTTATGAAAAAAGTATTAAATGAAGCAGAAAAAGTGATACCCCATGACAGCAGATCTAAATTATAGATTCATAGTATTGTTGTGAGGAAAAATTTCGCATGATATAAATTTTCTTGGGAATAGAAGGAATTAATTTGATCAACGGTGAATTGTTGGATATTTCCTGCACTGCAGTGCCCAAAAGGCCATACTCTATGTTCAATTTGCAAAGCTGGAGTGCACAATCGTTGCCCTACTTGTCGCCATGAGCTTGGGGATATAAGGTGTTTGGCTCTAGAGAAGCTTGCAGAATCATTAGAACTCCCATGTAGATACCAGACCTTTGGTTGTCATGATATATTCTCGTATAATTACAAGCTTAAGCATGAAAAGAATTGCAAATTTCGCCCATTCAGCTGTCCTTATGCCGGAGCTGAATGCCATGTCACCGGTAGCATTCAGTTCCTCCTTGCACATCTCAAGGACGAGCACGGCGTTGACTTGCACGATGGGAGCACTTTCAACCACCGATATGTGAAATCAAATCCCCAAGAAGTTGACAATGCTACATGGATGGCCACGGTATGTTCTCATTCCATTTATGCAAACTAATTATTAATTTTGCATAACCTGCAGAATGGTGAGATATTGTCATGATAGTTTTGAAAGTTTTTAATGTCATGAACATTGCATTGAAATTACTGCTGCAGGTCGTCATGTGAAAGAATTTTGGTAACTACATCTAGTTCTAATATTGTCCTTTGACATACTGTGCCCTCTCTTGAATCAAACTAAGGGTTCAGACACAAAAAAAAAAAAATGGAAAGAAAGGGAAGAGAAAATGACTCTCTCAAAACAAACTAAGGGTTCACACACAAAAAATTGAAAGAAAGGAAGGGAAAATGACCCAATGCATTTGTATCTAGACGTGAATAACTTGGAAGTCAAGTTTGGACCTTTATCTGGTGCAGGTATTTAACTGCTTTGGCTGTCAATTTTGCCTGCATTTTGAGGCATTCCTCCTGGGTATGGCTCCAGTTTACATAGCCTTCCTGCGGTTTATGGGCGATGAGGAAGATGCCAAAGAATTCAGCTACAGTCTGGAAGTTGGAGGACACGGTAGAAAGCTGATGTGGCAAGGGGTTCCAAGGAGCATCCGAGATAGCCACAAGAAGGTGAGAGACAGTCTAGATGGATTGATTATTCCCAGGAGACTGGGGCTCTACTTTTCTGCTGGGGATAGACAGGAGCTGAAGCTGAAGGTCTCTGGTCGTATATGGAAGGAACAGTAATATATATATATATATATATATATATGTTACATGCCAGTAACTGCATTAACTGAAAATGTAAAGGGATATATTTCCGTTATTTTTATCCCATTTTTGTTAGAAATTAGTATCATTGATAGAGATTTCATGCATTTATCTGTACATGAATAGAGATATGGTGGTTGGCGGCTAATTAAAGCATGGCCAGTTTCTGATATACTGAGTTATAGGCTATATCTAACCATTTAGGCTTTGGATCTTACTTTTTTGGCATGAAAACTAGCGATGAAGTACATCTCTTCATGTGAAAGCTCAGGCTTAGGTCTCAACTCGAAGAAACAAGCTGGTGCTAAGAGGCTGCTTGAACTGGTTGTGCTACTGCCTCGCTAGAGCTTTAAGCATCAATTTTTATGGCTTGATGTTCTGGACTCGTGCCCTCACAGCCTCTTCCCCAAAATGCAATAAAAGGTCATATTCCCACAGTGTTTGAGTTTCCGACTGTGTTTTGGATCCATGAGGTTGTGGGGAAGTGGAAGGTGCATGCATCTGTTATTTTGTTTGGGTCACAACCTTTCAACGAGGATGTGAAATGTTCTAAATGAGGAGAGAGAGTGGATCAACTTTTTAATGAGAATGAGAGTGTGTTTTAAATGAAGAGCGAAAGTAAAACGATGGGTATTCGAATGAACAAATAAACCTTATAATTTGAAATTTCAAGTAGAACTTAGACTTACATAAGAATGATAATGGAATGAAAATCATATATGCAGACTGTTGTTCGTAATTAGGCCCTGATTCGGGGTACATCGTCCTGCACAAAAGATAGGCTTACTTTCAGGCAAGAAAGGGCAAAAAAAAGAAAAAATGTTTAAAACCTTGAAACGACGGCGTTCAAATTTACAGTCTTACGGTTTGGGCAAATTTCGATTTAAAATTCTGAAACAAATTGTACTTCTTGGAGAGAACCTGAGAGTCCATGAACCGCCGTAGCGACGCACTCGAGACATAGGAGAATTGAACTGAGAGATGCTATCTCGAGGAGGCTTCTTCTCTCCGTCGAAGCTCAAGCACTTGCTTCCTTCTCTCTCTCTATCCATGATACAATCTCAGCTAAACCCTTCAGTTCCCCACCTTCCTTCGATCCTCGGCCACCCCACAACTGAACCCTACCAAAACCCTACCGACCCTTCTCCTCTCTCCTTCTCCTCCGCCTCCTCCATCTTCAGACCCTTCTGTTCGAATCCATCTTTAGCGCTTACTAGAGATGGCAATTTCGATGAATCGGCTTCCCACGACCTCCCCGTCTGCCAAGGTTGTGGAGTCCACATGCAGGATTCGGACCCCAAACAGCCAGGCTTCTTCATCAACCCCTCCCTCAAGAACCCTAATTACAAATCCCGAATCGACCTACGGCCCATCGCTGAAGAGCCCGAAATCCCCAATTCCCTCAAAAGGGGTCTCCTTGTTGAGTCCGAACCCGAAACCCCTATCCCTACTGCTGATTTGATCGTCGAAAAGCCTGTGGTTTGCGCGCGGTGCCATTCCTTGCGGCACTATGGGAAGGTGAAGGATCCGACGGTGGAGAATTTGCTCCCGGACTTCGATTTTGATCACACCGTCGGGAGGAGATTGGCATCGGCAAAGGGGAACCGGTCCGTGGTTCTAATGGTCGTCGATGCCGTGGATTTCGATGGGTCATTCCCCCGGAAAGTCGCAAAGCTGGTTTCGGCCACAATTGAAGAGAATCACAGGGCCTGGAAGGAGGGGAAGTCAGGGAATGTGCCGCGGGTAGTTCTTGTGGTCACCAAGATCGATTTGTTACCGTCATCTCTGTCGCCTACTATGTTAGAGCATTGGGTTCGGCAAAGAGCAAGAGAGGGCGGAGCGAACAAGATAACTAGTGTTCATCTCGTGAGTTCATTAAGGGATTGGGGTCTGAAAAATCTTGTGGATGATGTTTGTGCATTGGCAGGGCCGAGAGGGAATGTATGGGCCATAGGGGCGCAGAATGCCGGAAAATCGACATTGATCAACTCAATAGGGAAGCATGCTGGTGGGAAAATTCTGCATCTGACTGAAGCTCCAGTTCCTGGGACTACGTTGGGTATTGTGAGGGTTGAGGGAGCTCTTTCAGGTCAAGCTAAGTTGTTCGATACTCCCGGGCTTCTGCATCCGCACCAGATTTCAACAAGGTTAACACATGAAGAACAGAAGCTTGTTCATATTAGCAAAGAGGTGAAGCCAAGGACGTACAGAATCAAGGTCAGTCTACTTCATTCCTTGACTGGAAATTTTTGATTTTTGCCCCCTCCTTGAAATTGGTGTGCGTAATGCTTTGTATGTTTGATGTGTCCGTGCCTCTTATGTGTATCATTGGCTTGTTTACAGGTAGGTCATTCGGTCCACATTGCTGGGCTGATGAGGCTGGATATAGAAGAATCATCCGTGGATTCTATTTATATAACCGTATGGGCATCTCCTTACCTCCCATTACATATGGGGAGAACAGAAAATGCCTGTGCAATGGTCGAAGCGCATTTTGGTCGTCAGCTACAGGTATAGTTTTCCCAACAGCTAATTAAATATTGTAACCCCTTGAAGAGGGCCTTAAACCTTTGAAGACAGCAATGCGCATTGATGGTCTTCTGGGAATCAATTGAAGGAACTCGCTTTAGCAAGGCATGGCTAATTAGATAATTCTGAATACTGGGCTCATTGGTACCCCCAATTTAGCGGTATTTATGTTTTAATTGGATCAACTGAATTAACCTTGTCGATCTAAAATAGTTTATATAAATGTTCTTATTTAGAAAAAAATAAAATAAAATTAGAGAAACCAGCCGAATGAACTAGTTCCAAAATCATCCAATTATGATGAGTTTGCTGGAGTTGAACTTGGCAAGACCCGGGTACAGGGAAGTGCTTGAATGAGGCCCCCATATCTGGTTTTTCAATTCTTAGATGAACAATTCATGCGTTAGTGTTGTTATTGCAGATGCCCATCACATGCTTTTTTTGGGTACTGTACTTGAATGCTTTTTTCTTGGTGCAGCCACCGATTGGGGATAAACGAGCGGAAGAGCTCGGGAAGTGGGGAAGAAAGGAATTCCGCGTCTCTGGGAGCAGTTGGGATTCCAGTTGTGTGGACATTGCTGCTGCTGGTCTGGGTTGGTTTGCTGTTGGACTAAAAGGGGAGGCAGCACTCGGTGTTTGGACCTATGATGGGGTTGACGTTGTTCTTCGCAATCCCCTGATCCCCCATCGATCCCATATATTTGAAGTTGCAGGATTCACAGTCTCAAAGATCGTGTCCAAGGCTGACCAAGCTGCCAACAGATCGCCGCCCAAGAGTGAGAAGAGGAGGAAACCAAGTGACCTAAAAGCAGCAGTTCCTGCTGTCTGTTGATACCGAAGTCGTTCATTTCATTCATTTTTACTGATTATCGAGTGAAGTTACTAAAAGCATACAAGAATGTATTCGGAAAAGGATGGAATGATTCTCTTCTCAGAGTGACTAAAAAGAATTCCTGTTTATCAGGTGTGATTTGCAGGATGAATTCGTATTTCCGAGGCTATAAAATTTTACCCATTTTTTGAGGATTCCATTTTGATGTTCCAAACCACCATGCGTGAAGGTTCTTTGAGTGTAACAAATTTAAAGCTCAGCCAGTTTGAAGGGCTTCTCTATTCCATTTTGTGAACCATATTATGCCATCAAATTTTCAAACCTTTCCAAAAGGCATCAAATTTTCAAACCCTTCCAAAAGGCAACAAATGTGGGAAATTAAAAAATGATAAACTACAACCGTATTCACAGCCTAGCATCAGAATAGAAAGATTGCCAGCTAATTTTTCGTCATTCCTTAATCGAATTTTTTAAAGAGTTCTATTCAAATTTTGTGAGTTCCAAATGCAGCATTAAGCCATAAAAGTAATCATTGTTTCAGAATTCAAAAAATCAAAATCAACAGAAAAATTGAAAAGATAGATGGTATCTTGTTTCAATCACACACCAATTTGCACATGAGGCATAATGTAAATGAACACTTGATATAACATAGAAGTCTGTTTACAGATGCAAATGAAAGCACACGCGCGTGTAAATACAAACAAAAAGGGACAAACACCCCCCCCCCCCCCAACCAAAAAAAAAAAAAAAAAAAACCCCAAATCAAGAGTTCGGTAGCAAACGACCATTGTACATTTTGTCAAGTAATTGGCGTGCATCAGGCCTCCTAAGAAGACCCTTATTATTAGGTAAACCTGTCCCTAAACATACAGGACAAACCAGTTTGCCTCTACCTGCATCAGAGTAAAACTGAATTATCGTTCATTTCCTCAGCACTTGGAAATGAAACATACAAAACCCATGGAAGCTCAATTGCTTTCTATAAATTGTAAAATAATCGAGAAATTTCCGCATTGTGATAAACACAAAGAAAAGGAGCAATAACTTGAGCAGCTCTTTAAATTCCACACACCCTTAGCGATATAAATAATTCTACTCGTACACCCTTTATAAACCCTTCATACCGAAATGCCGATATAGCCAAATTTAAGTGCTCATTCTGAGGGGTGATTTTGTACCAGATCAACATTTCTAGTGTGCTGGTTGTGTCAAGGATGTATTGATGTTATATGGCACTTGCCAGTAAATACATAACACAAGTAGGATCTATTTGTTCTAATGAACCAAACATAAGAAATGTTTGCAGGTGCAAGAGAAATCCTTTCGAGGTAAGCGGACAGTAGCCAGAAACCTAAGTTTTCTCATCAAAATAATATAAGCCAACTGGATCTTTAATAAAAGAACTAGACAATCTCTCAGAAACTGTTTTTTTTTATTTTTCCCTTGCTTGAATTCATATGGGGGAAAGGGGGAAATGACAAGGAAGAGCCTGATTTTCTATGTGAAAAATCAGGCTATATAGAGATTAGATCCCACATGAACCGTAATCATGTCTCATGCAGCAAGTCAATGCGCACATAAAATGGAAAAATGGACACATCCATACCCACCCCGAAGGCATCCATCAAATGATTAAGCCAACAATAGTTCAGCATGGCATGTAATGAAATTGAAAATAAAAACAGTATCTATTAGTTCAGTTTTCAGCAGCTAATTCAGGCCGCAAAAAAGTAAATTACCATAACAATTTGGGCATTCAGTAAACTCATATACATCTATCGCTCGTTTTCTGTTGAGAGCTTTCCATTTTCCTGTACCACCACACATATCACCTAAATGAAAGGCAAACAAACATATTACAAGCCCGAGAAGATACCAAATGGAACAGCTGAGATAAATTTAGTGAATTTGATGGTGGGTATCCAAAAGTTGGGCATTCACATTGCAAAACAAGATGCGACGCCACTATGAACTATTATATAGCCAATAAATTCAGTGAATTAGATTGTGATGATAAAAAAGCATTAAGACTTTTGGGCATTCACATTAAGGGCGCTATGTTTTTTCGGTTATATTTTCTTATTTTCTGCAAAGCAAGATGTCAGGCCACTCTGAACTATTTCATGGACTAACACAAATTATAGTAAAGAGGGAACACTAATGAAAGAACCATCCTGGAACAAAGAGCTTGTGGTATACACACACACACACACACACACACACACAAACAGAATGGTACGGTCAAATAGAAGAAGTGGGCTTACTTTTCCTCGTGCTAGTAGAGATTGAAAATTATCTAAAAACTCAGAGCCGAAGGAAAACACGAGATTCATAATGTAGATATCACAGTTGCTACTGAATACTGATGGTATGTGCAAGTGAGAGGCTGTATATTCGATCATAAATTTATGGAAGCATATACAAACTCAAATTTAAAAAGAAAAGTCAGCAAGTAGGAGCTGATGGGAAGTAGATTAGAAATCTTTGAGAGACGCTTGCCAGAGAAATGTTAAAATGATGCAGGCCAAGAATCATTACAAACATGAAATTTCAAGATAGATCTACACTTACAAATAATGGCACCACTACCCCCACAATTTCGACAAGCTGGCTTTTCATTTCCTTCTAAAGCAAGTGCCTTATGTGAAGAAATTGAAGCACTAGGTATGCTCATCAAAGCAAAACTTGAACATAAGCAGGTAAGACACCCACGACGGGAGGCCAATGTCTGAGAAATCTGCCAGCAAATCACTATAGGTTACATAAGCGAGTAACTTTTCATACAGAAAATTATTTCATGGGGAGGGGGAGGAACCATTTGAAATATATTATGAAGCCACAACTGACTTTTTTCTTCTTTTATCAGACAAAGAGAAACTGTACTTCCTGCAGAGGAATTAAACAACCACTCCCTCTACCGTCAGGTTCAGTAGGATCCTCAGTTGAAAGAAAGTCGGGAAATGCATAATCCTACCTATGCAGTTACAGAGTCGAAAGATGGTATCGACTGCCCAAGTTGTTTTCCTATAAAATTAAACAAAGGGACAACCGACAGTTGAGAAAAGAAAGTGGCTCTTGTTTTGATTAGTTTTGAAATTTATTGCGCACACCAAGGGCTTTTAGTCTATTTTCCGCACCTCAAATATCTCTGCCTTACAAACCATTCACACTACTAAGTGATCATAATGTGAAGAATACTGGCAAAAAAAGAATTACTTCATCTCTGAAAAAAAAAAAAAAAATTAGAAATGGATATAAATAACAAACAAAAACCTTTGGCTGGGCTGGATCCGGTAAATGGCCTGAAACTCCAGACAGGCAGCTCTCATCATCCACACTTGATTTAACATGAAGTCCAGCCGACTTAACATTGACTGACATGTTCAAGAAAGTCACTCTTTCCAAAACATTGAGCAGACACACAAATAGTTAAAAGGCAAAGTAAAGGCAATAGCAAAAACAAAGAACATTGTGGAGACCTATCTGATGATTGAGGGAACCCAATTTCCACAACTTGTTCACAAAGCATTGACTGAGAAGGTAGGGAGCAGAAAACTATAATCATGAATTAAGCTGGTTTAGTTTTGGGTAAGCTTAGTTGTTCTTTCATGAATGATATCTATTTAGTAAACATAAATTATCTTAAAGAGAGACACCGGCAGCCATCATCACAAATAATAATGAAATTCAAATGCCACATATTTCTCCGTGTTTATTTTTAATCCCGAACCTGTTCCTACCTTATCGGTCATAGTGGTGACACTAGGTGATGGGTACACCAATAGTTATGCAAAGAGCCGTTATCTCTCTGGAGCTGGCCAATCACATCGTGGCGTTTTGAATCAGCCCCTCCTATCCAAATGGTTTTTCATAATGAGGAACTTAACACCATTAACCAAATTTTGAGTAAAGCTGAACTGAGACCATAACAGTTCGACCCCTCTGATTAAATGTTAAAAGCTGAAAAAGAAAATGTTAATTGAGATTGAGAAAAGAGTAGCAGAGCACAAAAATCGAGAATCGGATGAACCCGAGCCAAACGTACAAAAGCGAGAGCCAGCTACGGCCGTTTAGTTCGGAAGAATTGTCAGATTATCATCCTTTTGTTTCGCCATGGACCAAATTACCAAAATAAAAAATGAAAGGCTTCATTTCCGCTCTGTTAATCATTCGTCCACGTTCCAGACACAACACAAATGAAACCGAAAGATGAATGGATAACTTGGATCAGTGTGTGCGCGGGCTTGTTCGTGAGCGCGAGATAGAGAGCTTACAGTTGTTTGCGGAGCGTGAGGAGATCAAAGACAGGGGAGGGGTAGCTGAGGGTGGAGGAGATGAGAGATGCGAAGACATGCCCATCTCTCTCTCTCTCTCTCTCTCTCTCTTACACACCCACTTATTATCCCTACCGCTATGAGATAACGTGACTGTTGCTAAACGAGGTAGAAACTCTGCAAAACGCCTTAAAGCAATGGAGTATTTCACATTTTTTTAAAAACCAAAACGAAAGAAAACACCGTCACTGCCCCGTAAACTCAAGGGAAAATTTACTCCGATAAAATTAAGGATATTTTAATTAAATAAAAATAAAAAATACGAAAATTTTCATGTACATGTATTATCATCCTAAATCCAAAAAGCCAAATAAAACTCAAATATGTTTACTTTATTTTATTAAATATATAAGCATACACATTAATAAAAAAAGTTGAACATTTTGCCTTCACATTTGAATTTTTTTTTCCTATAAAAGGAACCCTTTACCTTGAGACATTTTTTAAAGTAAGACCTCTTGCCTATATCTTTCAGGAAAGAAATACTGAAAAAGTATTGAAAAGAAATTCAAAGTTAGGGCTCTCGTTTTTAAAAAGGCCGGAAGGAGTACCTGAAAACAGCCAAACCAGAAAAGGTTACGAGTTAGAAGGATTGAAATCCTCGGCCTTCGTCCACTAATTGCAAGGAGAGCATGTTCCCCCCATCCTTGGAAGGCCAAGGACTTGAGTTGGCCGATTTCCGGGCTGGGCCAAAAGAAATACTTTCATGACTCCAGATAATAAAATAAAATAACAAATTGGAACCACTCAGTAATTTAATGCAGAAAAAAACTTATGTCACCATTCACCACCACTAGTTGCTAACTAGCGGGATAGCAAATGGGCAAAGCCGAGTCAAGACAAGCTACCATTCGAGATGAGAGGGTCAAGACTATTTTATGGATCGGGTGGGTTGGAGGGTAAAGGATCGAGTTCCCCGGCTCTAGTGACAACCCAATCAGAAGCCGCCACACCTGCATACAGCATATTTAAAATAACTCATATTCAACATGTTACTGCATTTTACATCATCCCACAGCATATTTCCCTTTTGAATACACCGGGATGTGGATAAACCCACAACTAGATCCAAACTACTGTAATTAAGGCGCAAGTAGGAGCCTAACAATAAACACAAATGGGAAGCATAATTATATATATATATATATGACATGTTCATTTATTCAAACTGTTGATGGCTTCAACCATCCAAACATAAACATTTAGAAATCCACCGAAAAGATGGCCAAGGCAGCTGCTACCCTTGCAAAGACTGAGGCCAACTGTATAAGCAAATGCATTGCCTAAAACAGCATTTTGAACCCTAGTCAAGGTGGAACAACCGAGAAGGCTTGTTCTTGACCGAATGTTACCAAATAATACATCATCAATAATAAAATATGAAGTCATACATGGGGATAGGGCGAGGAAGCAACTGCCGACAGCAGCTGAAGCCCCCATCCTACCACCACCATATTCTTACAATTATGCAAAAGGTGACAGCACTACACCAAACAACAAACAGTATTTGGTCTTTTTCATCATCTCCTAGACACACAACAGAGTATTAAGATACCGTTCGCCCATAGCACACAGAAGCAAGATACAGATTCTTTGCCCATTTTTCCTGCTCAACAAACCAAAACAGCAGACTTACAATTGCATTCAAGAAATTTGTACTTCTAACAGCAGAAGATCGAAATTCCATTCTTTCAGAAAATATTGATGAAATTTTACTAGACAAGCTCCACAGCCCCTCAAAACATGAATATGAAATAATTCAATTTAGGAATTGCTACCTTTACATGCGTGCTTGGAAATTGGGATGTGCGTAAGGTTTCCTGAGTTTCATCCCCGGGCCTGCGCCTGGGTTTACTCAAGATAAGAGCAGCCTGATCCCAAGTAGCAGCTGTTGACGTTATTCGATAACCTTTATCCCAACGTTTGTGGATGCCCTCACTCGGATACAGAAAATCAAGCTCCACAACCTACATAAAACAGCAGTAAAATTTACAGCATGAAATAAGAAACATATTAACGTATTCTTTGCTGGTGCTGACAATACTGCTCAATTACAATGTCACAATAACTGAATATGACATTTTGCAAACATTGAAAATTCAATAAAGGGTGCAGGGGAAAATTTTTACCTGCATCCGGACTATAAACAGCACTGAGCTTGAACATTAAAAGGAAAACAAACACGAACTTATACATTCAAAAAGAAAGAGGGAGAGACAGGAAGTAACAAGTTTACTCAAGCAGAGTGACCACGAGCAATCAAGAAAACAGCAGTTGTATGTAATTTAATACAAAACAAGAAAACTTTAATAATTAATAACCAAGGGCAAAAAAATCTTTGATCTACTATAGTAACACACAAGGTGATACTTGGCTTTACATATCAGCTAACTTGCTCAAACTGTATACATGAAGAATAGAGTGTTTGTAACTAACCAATAATGATTTTCCACCCCTATCAAAAATATATATACTGTATCCATAGATACTAAAAAAGCTCCCAACATTTTCCTTAATTAAAGAAGATTGATAAAGATTTCGGCTTTTAAATGCAGCAGGGACATGAAAAAGTAGTGGAATGAAGCGGAGCAAGCATTGAGGAAGATTTTAGCTTTGGGGCACATAACTCATTGCCAAAACAAACCCCAACACCGCCTCCCCCCCCAAAACACAAAAACCACAAAAAATCTTTAAAAAACGACATTTTGTTTGGACCATAGTTGCCTGAAATGACTAGAGACCTACTGATTTCCATTTTGGAATGATCTATCCATATCAGGTAACATTTTCGTTCCTTGACGTCAATTTCAGCGTTCTCAAAGTGATTGCAGAATAGATAAAGAAGTAAAACCAAAAATAAAAATAAAAACAGCACATAGCCGCACAAAAATATCTACTAAATCATGATCTAGAGTACATCTAACCTTTAACATCATAACCCAATAAATTTTCTTATCTATAAATCCTATCTAGGGATCTAGAACTTACTATATGAGAAAAAATTCATTCTCAGAACGTCTTTCATTCCAAAGAAGCGTTCCTCAAAAACCTGCCCCTGCCATTTCCCGTTTACCATGAATTATGTTTTTCGTTCCCATTTTCATTCCATTTTCTTAAGTAATCCATGATCCAGGCAATTATGGGGCTGGTATATTTCACTAAGTAAATATACCAAAGTTACCCAACCATAAATGGCAGTTTTGGAAACGTTTAAAAACTTTCAAATTTAACTCATACAACAAATAATGTTGTGAAGAATATATATTATGATAATAGTGTATGTAGGATGGTGCAACAATGCTGTATAATTTTAGTTATAATTTTCTTTCCAGTCAAAACAATGTCGTTTTGGGAGATGCATTAGCACGTAGCTGTGGCGGTGCCATCAACGAACACTATTAATATGCATTTGTGATTACAATAATTGTCGTAACGGACCCCAAAAAAAAGGAAAAGAAAAGAAAAAGTAATCATTAACTTTAGGTTAATTGGTTTTATTTTAACATTGTTGACAGAAGCAGTATGCCAAACTTTGACGGCTATGGTTTGTAATATGGCCCGCGCTATTAGGGTTTCTATGTATCTTAACCTATTGAGTTTAATACAAAAAGAGAAGTCACATAACCCTAGAGGTAATAAGGTGGAAAATATTCCCCCATTCACTCTCATTCAATTTCATGGTATCAAAGCCATAAGTTTTTTACCCTGCTTTGTTGGTCTAGGGTGGCCATAGCCAAGTATCTTTGCCATGGCTGACCACCCAACAACTCTAGATCTATTGGTCTTATTTTTCCCAATTCTAGTACCAGTTCTACTCCAGAATTTTCAGCATTGCCGACAGCAGCTTTGCTCTCCTTCCAGCAAAACTGTTCCCTACTGAATTGGTGTCTAGGGTTTGTAATCCAGCAGTAACATCGGTTTGGAGTGTCCACCGCTGCCACAAGCCATAGAGTTAGTGCTGTTTGGCTGCTGTTCTATAGATTCCACAGTAACCGAAGACTGAACATAGTGCTTCTCGTGGTAGAAGAACTTGAACGGAAGGTGGCAAGAAAAATGTCTGGAAGCTGTTCGTTGAATGGACTAAATGAAGCCATCAGTTGTGCCAGAAATAACTGCTCTTCTTTTAAGAGTTTACTTTTGTGGATATTATTGGGGCATACTTTTAGCTAGATGATTACGGTCCGCCTTAGGGAGGGGAGGGAAGGTTGTTCGTAGGCACTCTATTGACAGCTAGGGTTTGTAATATGGGCCGCACTAAACCCATTAGGGTTTCTGTGCATCTTAACCTAATGAGTTTGTTATAAATAGAGAAATCACCTAACTCCAGAACAAATAGCGCGGAAAATATTCCCCCACTCTCTCTCAGCACATTTAATTACGAAAATTTATAAACCAGGTTACCATAAAAGTGTTCTACGACAAAGATTCTGAGGAATTTAGAAATTAATTTTAAAACATCACTAATGGTGGTGCATAACTGGTGTGATCCATCATGTTCACGACTTGATTGGAAAGATTATAGGTTAAGTAGTCCAAACATATTTCAAAGTTGAAGTTTTAGGGTTTTCCAAACAAAAAGAAAAGATTTTTATAAGATATTTATCAAGTTGTAAAGCTATTAATCCTAAATGGTAGAAGCAGCAGCATTTACTATATAGTAACAAAATGAAGCATTGAAGAGAAGGAGAAGAAAAAATAAATGAAAGGCTTCCCCCAAGATTTATTGGTACAGGAGCTCAAGGATTCAAAATGAAAAGAACAAACTTCAGTAACAAGTAAAACAGCTAAAGCTAAACCTGATCACTAAAGCCAGCATTCCGAGACATAACAACACCCCAACGGCTTCCAGCAGTTGCCATGGAGGTCACATGAAACCCTTCTCCCCACTTCTTGTTTATCCACTTGTAAGGGAAAGAATCACTAACTTTGTAAGACTGTTGTGTGTACTGGGTGCCTGCAGAATATAGTCATAAAATTTAGAGGCAACTAAACAGGAAAGATTACACAAAAATAGAGCAATTTCATACTCCGGAGGTCTACTTGAGTACAGGATAAGAATTTGAAGGGGAAAACAAGAACAGAACAAACTACAGAGTATATATGGACAATTGTCCACAATCTTACCAGCACTTGAGAAACAGATGAAGAAAATCTTATTCATACGCGAAATATATGCCCAAATCATTTTTGTGCACTGAGAAAATGGTCACTAAAAGAGACAACCTACAAGCTGCAAAGACACACCAGCACAGCTTGACGGCACATTTATAGCCATGCATAGTTATGTTCAGTTTGGGTAGACTAATACAATCCTTCCATGATGGCACAAATATAAACATGAGCACAATTTCACTGCCACTGCCCAACCATAAGAAGCAAAAGAATGTCAAAGTTTTTTTTTCATGAGAACAAGTAATAATGACCAATGAGCAATCAACCTCGAGGTTTTTCCAATAAATTCTAAAAGGATCAGCAAAGCATGCATTGCTCCAAATATCAAGCTAAACTACTGGTATAGGTCAGAAACCAGCTCTATAATTTGGCCCATCTATTGTACAGAGAAATAATCAAGACGATACAATATCATTTCGCATTCCCAAGCTCCTTTAACCCGATTGTAAATTGCTCTGAACCTGCACATCATGGTACCTACGAAATTCATTCTTGCCTGGCCAGCACGAGATTATTAATTGGTTTTAATAACACAAGTTGATGAGAAGATCCCTTTTATTCCAACCCACAAAGTCATGAAAAAAAATTCAGATATGGTCTTGTTTGAAATCAATAACTGCTTGCCAAAATATGTCGACATAAACTCACAAACACATCATGAAAAAATGAGACGGGAAGAAGAACAAGTTAAAAAATGGATAGCTACTTTAAAAATAAGTAGCCAGAAACCATTTCAAAAAGAAGCAAAATGTATAGATTTAAAAACAAGGCAGGGAAACTTGGACCTTTAAAGCATCTATAACTGAAAGGATCAGGACATTAAAATGGTAAGTCATTCAACATTTCGCCATCAGTTTATTTTGAAGCCAAATAATAATAATAATAATATCAGCAGGAATGCAAAGCACTCAAGTTTCTTTGAAGAGCAAAAGGCAAGCATATTCCAAAAAGGCGGTCAACCAAAGGGTTCATATTTGCAGTAATCTGATCTATTTTTCATTAACCAAGCCCTCAGAAGGTTATCCATAGGTTACTTTTCTTTAGCAAAATTTGAACCAAGCATCAACCACTTCCTCACCTCACTCTTCTACGAGTGGGCCATAGAAGCAGGAGCTTAACCACATATACGACAAACTGACAAAATAAAGCAGACAAACCTTTAGACATCACCACAAGGGAACTTCCATTGTTGGCACCAGCAATAGAACTGATGTAATAGTTATTGTCCCATTGTTCCATAATCCATTCCTGCAATGCGGAAGCATTGAAGTTATATTTATAACTGTTCCATATAATACAGTTCTGAAATGAATTAAGACAAAAAAGAAGATCATATATTTACTGCACAAACTC
Source organism: Santalum album (assembly GCA_034195605.1). NCBI lineage: Eukaryota > Viridiplantae > Streptophyta > Magnoliopsida > Santalales > Santalaceae > Santalum > Santalum album. Next base: position 16,549,476 of record CM067264.1, on the reverse strand, counting down.
ACTTTGTGTAGAAAGAAAGGTGACAGCTCATAAACTTGGCTTCTGAAACCAGTTCCAGCATCCATAATAAGTGCCCAAAGATTGGTACAAGAGGCCACACAACTTATTAGCAAACCATCAGCATTTCCTTTGTCTATGTGTTGGCTCAATCTTGCATCAGCAACATTATAATGGTACCTATGTACAGAAAAAATGACCACATCGTTAAGCAATATCCATTTAGGGATTTGTATCACTAAATGCTCCTCAAATTTCATAATGGTTAAAAAGTGTACATTGTGTACTTAAAAAAATAACATCACACAACCCCAGTAGCGTTCAACTGATCTATAAGGCTCTGGCATCCTCAACCCAAGAAAAGGAGGGGGGGGGGGGGGGGATAGTAATTAAATAACAATAATAATAATAACACGAGAATTTGTCAAATAACACATCTTGAGAGGTTATTTCTCGAGGAGATTTGACCTTGGGTAAATACCCTGTCAAAATCCCTAGAATTTTGAAGTTCTTTTTTTCAAGATGTTCAAACGGGTGTATTCAGAAAAGGTGGTATTTCAAATTCACTCTTCAATTCAAAGACGCCATAGAACTACCCTAAACAAATGCACATTAAAGGTATCACAAGAAACACCTCAACAGGCAACTCTCTTTTATTTCCTGATAAAGGAGGGGTGCACCTGTAATTAGGGCAACTACCTCTAGGCCCAATAAACCCCCTACTAGCAACTTAAATCGAGTATATAAAATGCAAGGGGCTCAAAAGATTGAACTCTTCTGGATCAAAGTGGGGTCTCCCACTTTTTACACCAGACTAAACTTTGAGGTTCTCAATGGGTAACATAATAAGAGAACCATCATCATTACACAGAGAACAAGTGGCTAACAATATGTTGAGAAGGCACAAATTGCAAAGGAAGGTTCTTACTGAATATCTCAATGCAAAAGGTAGACCAAAGGCATTTCAACTAACGTAAAGTTTAATGGGGAAAAAATTTGTGAAGGTGTAATATAAATCTAACTCAAGTAATGGCCAACAGGGCATTTTTAAGCAACAATTTGTAAAGGAAGCAAAAAGTGGAAACCGAAAATGCAATAGGAAGAAAATTTCCATTATTCATGGGCACCCTAAATAAAGAACCCGGTGCTTTCAAACATGGTTGCTGTTGTAAGTCCCACATCTAATTGGGACTAATTATTGTGGTGCTTGAAGTACCCTTTTGGGCAACCAGTCTCATTGCCAATTGGTTATGGATAGAAACTCGATATGGTATCAAAGCCTGGTTGTGTTTGGTCCAAGACTGGCACAAGTTGCGTTTACCCAAGGTTGGCCTTTTTGTACTCCTATGTTGTGCACATGCAGAGAACACAAATGTACCTGCACGTGAGGGAGACTGTTGAAAGTCTTACATCAAATGGGGACTGAGTATTGTGGTGCTCGAAGTGCCCTGTTGGACTACTTCTCCCAAGGCCAGTTTCTTTTGAGATGGAACCTTGACAATCCCAAATAACTTGCAACTATATGTCTAACTTCATTGCACATAATTGGCTCACTATCATTGAATTCATGAGAAATCTTTTAGAGTTGGCAGAGAAGAAAGACCCCTCAACTCTATAAGGGACAGAATGCTTGTTCATAAAACAAGCAGCTACATGCTCATTTAAGAAATATTTTAATGACGCAATAGGTGATTGTTTTCGACTTATTTTGAAAATATTTGGCAGAGTTAACAGGCTCATCTCCTAGCTCCCACAGTGGTGGTGGTGTTTAGGGTCAAATCCCATGGAGAAGGTTGTGTAAGCACCTGCCTGCTTACCAAATGAAAACTAATAATAAGAAAAAGGGCTTCTAAGTATATGACAAACAAACTCAACACATCTGGAAGCGCTTTAAAGAGAGTTTAAAAGTCATGTGTTCCTCTTCTAATTTTGTAAATTTGGTGGCATACAGTCTTAAAGTTAATAACTGAAACAGGAAATGTCAAAGAAAACAATGTTCTAAAATAAGATCAAAACCTTTTTTTGGGGCTGTCAATAGAATAAGCTTTCCAATGGACAAGAGAATTGAACTAAAAAAGTTACCTCTGTTTCATTGGTTGCCTCGCATTGTAAATTGAAATCCACTGTGTGGCAGGAACCCCTAAGCGAACCTTCTTTGCAGGTTGTCCATCATCTTCTTCCTCGATATTTAACCTACCCCGCTTTTGACCAACTTGACAAATAATCTAACAAAGATTACGCCAGTGATAATTCAGTACATGATGAGCATCCTAGAAGAAAAAAAATGTGTGAATTAGATATTGAAGAAATAAACAGAACTACCTTTTGAGCACCATCGGTGTTTATTGGCCGTATAGCTGGATTTGGACCAAGCAGTCCCTCAAACAAAGATATTAACTTTGAATAATCAGGCTCTTCATCAAATTTCATGTTCACGACAATCTCCAGAAATTGTTTAATAGGTGCAGGACAATAGCAGCACAGCATTTCAGGAGATGTTGCCATCTTTTTCTTGCATACTAGAAAGGACTTGTTATCACCCTGGCAAAAGGCAAACAAATTGGTAAAAGCGGAATATGGAAGCAGCTGCATATCTAACATGGCTTCCAATAGATTAAAACACAGTAGTACCTGAAAGCCCTGCCATGGTAACCTGCCTCGATGAAGAAAGATGAGGGTGTAAGCCAGAGATTCTAAATCGTCTCTTCTGCTTGCAGTTCTTCCCAAGTGAGCATGAGCACTAGCATATCGAACAGTTCCCCTGTAGAAACCAAAAGGCAAATGGTAATGGGTGGTTGCAAGTACCAAATGTAAATTCATGAATATCAATATAAGAAGACAACATGCCTGAACATATCAGGTCGCTGGTCATACTCAACATGCTGCCCCTTTGCAGCATCTTTCCACTTTGTTGCTGCAAAGCCACAGATTAAAAAAAATTGAAAAAAAAAAATAGGAGTTAAAAAAATTCACAATATAAAATCAAGAGAAACAAAAAAAAGAAAAAAAATCACCCACCTAAACCAAGATCAACAAGAAACAGCTTTTTTGCTTGTGCAGACATTGGCTGACCAAGCAAAAAATTTTCTGGTTTTACATCTCCATGCACGTACCTAAAACCATGTAGAGTAACAAATTTAAAGAAGCAACGATTTATCAATAAATTATCAGAAGGACAAATAGAATTAAGTAAATGAAGAATACCAATATCTGATCAATAACTTCAGCAGTAGCATAGAAACTAGCTTACCCTCTTGAGTGCATCTTTTCAAGGATCGATAAAGACTCGACGGCAATACAAGCCACCATTTCTGAGGACATCCTGTAAATGAGGGAAAGCAAGGAAGTTATACTCAAAATTTAGAAAAGAATGCACATAAAATATGGATCAAACTTAGAGAAAGAACTGAAAAGGAGGAATATCAGACATAGAAACATGCCCATGACCTGCAGAGATAATGCCTTAAATTCCAGATTATCCATAAACTACAGAAACATAACAAGAAACATAAATTTCACATTGTGGAATACTTACGACTGCCCTGCAGAGTTCCATAAATCCCACAAGCTAGGCCCTAAAATGTCCATAACCTATAGACACACCAAAACAAATCAATCAATGTTCTCATAGAATAATAAAAGGTTATAAGGAAGTGAATCATACCATTACATAGAATTCTCCTTGCTTTCCTTTATAGTGTACTCTAGGCACTCCATGGCTGCCACCTAAAGTGCTATTACAGAAAAAGAAGGAAGATGAAGAAAAAAGGAAATAAATTTAACATATATATATATATATACAAGTAAATTTACTACCAGATAAAATTCTTTACTTACTTGTACACTTGCCACTCATACGGAGGACCGTAACTACAGCCTTTGCTATTTCTATGTTCAAACTTCAAGGCTACCTAAAAAAGCACTATATGAGCTCCGAAAATAACATAGAACTGGATAACCACTGGACAATTATAATTGTTTGTCTTTAAATAGTTGATATAAGATACCTCCGTAGCCCCAGGCCCCATTGCGCGGTCATTCCCACCAGAAACGCGGCGACCAACAAATACCTGACCGAACCCTCCTTTCCCTAACTTCTTCTCAACTTTGTAGAGAGGTGACCCTCCTACTTGAACCTAAAAGAAATATACTAAGGAAAGTCATATTTCCATGCTCTTCATTTGGTGCTTTTTATTTTCAGTAGAACATCATTAATTGAATCCTTTAAAGTAATCTAACATTAACAGCAGCAAAAACCAATTTTAATGAATTGGCGGTGCCAGAAATTTTAAACAAGTGAGACTTTTTAAAAGAGAACTTCTTTACTCAAATCAATGAAAGCATGACAAAGAATCTCACATCTCATACATTAAGGAGAGATGTGGCCAATTTGCAGTGAACAGCCAAGGATTTAAACAAGGTGGGACGTTTTACAATAAAACTTCTTTATTCAAATCAATGAAAGCAATGACTGAGAAACTCATCTCATCAATCAATGAGATTATGACCAATATATAATGAGGTGAACCAAAAAGCATGCTTCCTAAAGTAAAGAGGTAACCATCAGTTATAGAAGGTGTCCATGAATTGGATCGGGAGGGGAGAACTAAGGGGTTATTTTCCCCCAATTTTACATGTATACACCACCAATCAAACAACTGTATTTAATAATATCATAGATCACCCGAATTCGTAGTCAACAAACACATACCAAGTGCTTTAAGAGTGATAAACTGTGCAAGATATTTCCAAATATTGAACCATTCAAATTATTGAAAAAACAACTTCCTCGTACTCGTAACTATCATTATTAAGCAAAAGCGCTGTCTATAAGTGATCCCACGAATCATCAAATGCTTTATCAACCATTCATGGCCTTGATGAAGGAATTGCAGGCGAATTAGAAGAATTTGAAGAAGGTACTATAGGTATGGCTCTTAATTTGGAATCAAATAACGTTGGTGCTGTATTAATGGGTGAAGATTAAAAGCAGAAAAATTAAACAACACTAAATCATCCCAGCTTATAATTAATATATCTACACTCTTAAGACTTGAAACAGAAACGGATGTTAAATAGAATTGTGACCAAATTCTTCCTGCATTATAACGAACGAACTAGTCATTAATTAAAACAAGGGCGTGCTCACCGTCTCAGGGAAAGGCGTCGTGCTTCCTTCTTCCTCCTGCCCCGTAACCTTGTTAGCGCTCAACCCGCCGCTTTCATCATCCATCATATCCTTCTTCTCAATCTCCAATTCGATCGGTTCAAATTTAGGTTCCTCGATCTTCTCGGGTGGGAGCGGATCGGAATCACTGCTCCTCTCCGATATCACGATAACCGACGCCTCCTTCTCCTTCCTCGCCTTGGCTTGTTGAGCTTCCTTCGCCGCTGCCGCGCGCGTGCGCACGTAGTTCCCGACCAAATGCTCCGATCTCTTGGCGGGACTGTGAGGCTTATCTACCGGAGTACGGCGGCCTCGGCGCACGCCTTTACGCAGCTCCGGCATCCTTCTTCCATACAATTGTCAAAGCAACCTCCAAAGCGGACCATTATCGTCCTCACACAGAAGCTATGGAGCCCTAAACATGGGAAACTTATTGACCGTTATGAGTTCTCTTTCTCGTCGAGGATGATTTTTATTTCTAGGGTTTGCAAACATGAATGAACAAAGAAGACGAAAAGAAACAACTTGGACACGGACAGGGGGGTTTCCTGCTGACGTGTCCGATTTTACCCTGCAAGGGAAACACAATAGCCCAAAGAACGGAGAAGCAGCGGATAACTTTGGCGCCTTTAAAGGTCTTTTTATCTGTTTCTGCGTTTTGGTCATTTCTGCTGTTTTATTTTTATTATTAATAATAAATACGTAAAACTGCACAAGCTTGACCAAGACTTTGAAACTTAAGTTCAATTAATTTTTTCTTTTTCTTTTTTTGGGATAGTCAATTTAATTTGTTTTCTCAAAGTATTTATGACAGAAGTGATGATTAATTCGAGTATATGGATGAGAAATTAACTTTATTCTCTCTATTGTTTTTAATTACATTGTATCCAACAAGCAAACAAATAAACATTATTAGCTTTTATTTATTTTATTTCATTTCATTTACTTTTTTGAATCCAAAATTTAGTGATAAAGTGCTCGAGGGGGAAATTGACATAAAAAATAATTTCCCATTGTTTCTTGCCCCATTCTCAAAACAATTCAAGAGCTTTCATTTTAAAAATTAAATTCTTCATTTTTATTCACTATTTTAAAATTAAATTTTTTAGGCTCATTTGGTACACGTAATCTTAGGTCATGACTCAACATCACAGTGTGAAATTTGATTTCAGATGATGTGATTCCGATAAATACAATGCCGGTAATTTCACATTCTTATGTTAGGAAATATAATTAGATATTATGTGACTTGAAATGATTAAGTATTTATATGCATAATGAAGTTTTGAGAGTATAACACCATGGCGACAAATATTCATAATTGCTTCACTTAGAACACTACATTAATGACTTAAAATGTACATGAAACCTTAAGTAATAAACTAATTTATTTTTTTACAAATAATAATTTAAATTAACCTTAAAATATAGTTCATATATGGATAACCATGTAATTTTCTTTTCTCTTTCTTTTTTTTTTTCACTAAGATATTAAGTCATTTACTTAGAACACTACAATAATGAGTTCAAATAGTTTAAATAATAATATAATTTAGTTTTAAAAAAATATGAAAAATTTATATTGACCGTAAAATACGATCCATATATGGAAATAAATTTATTAGCCATTTATTGAGAATATTTTAATATTATTATTTATTATTGTCATTTATTAGTATTTATTAGTATTTATTATCATTTATTGCTCTTTATTACTAGCATTTTAGTATTTTATTGAGGCCTAATTGTTAAAAAGTGAAATTGCACCTATAACCCTAACATTACAACAGCTTCTATACTAAAACCTAACTTTTTTTTTTTTTTTGTGATACGATAAACTCTAACACTTCAAAACTTGGTAGGATAAACCTTATGTCCAAGTTCATCCAATTAGGCCTATCAATGGATCGAGTCAAGGCCACTCTCAAACCCAAACTCATTTATAAATTGTGTAAGGATCGAGTTTGGTGAGACCCATACTCAACCCTCGCCCGTTTGAACCAAAAAAAAAAAAAAAAAAAAAATCCTATACAATGCAATCACTATTTTCTCTCATTTTTGTGAAGAAAAAAGTATAACAATAACTACCGTAAAACATAACCCTCAATTTGTAGTTAATGCTTTAGTCATAATTTTCAATGCTTCTTGTGATTTGGAATTCTACCGACTTGAGTTAATAAAAATTCATTGATAGGAGTCATCTAATTTAATATAATATACAAAGCTAATTAGAGTATAATTTTATTTATATTATGATTTTTTATCTAATATTATGGTATTCTATTTATTGATATATTGTTTAGAAGATTTCTAAATAGGTGTAGAAGGTGCCCAGCACACCTTCGCAATATAAAGTGTAGAATGAAATAAGGATTAAAGAAATAGTAAAATAAAATTTAAGTCATGTAAACGGGCTTATGGTAGACCTATTTACTCAATGGTTTTAGCGAGTCTTAGTTTAGTTTCAATTTTTGGAACCGTTACTTAAATGGGTCGGGTCTAGACTAGAAAAAAATTGATTGAATCAAGACAGATTTAGGTAAATTAGATCCAAACCCAACTCATTAACATCCAATGTTTTGAACCTGACAGAGAGAACATGCGCCAATCGTGCGACTTTAAAATGGTCAAAGGCGTCTTTTCCTGTCATCTTCTTCTTAATCAATCAGTCCATCATATAATTTCTTCGCCCTCAACACAAAAAATTCAACCATCATATTTTCGTCAATTGATTAAAGAACCAAAACAAAAGAAAAGTCTAATTTTGCAAAAGTCGTATTCTTTGTCGTCTGGAGCCCTGCATTCAAATCTAGAAATCATAGAGAGAATGTGAATCGGTCTCGTGATATTTGAATTTTTAGTTGTTGCAGGACAGGATCAATGGCTTAGACACGAAGTTATAGGCATTTCTCAGAGGGGCAAGTGCAAGCCCAACTTGCCGCTCTTCAACGTTTGCTTGTGTTGTCATTGCAAATACCTCCTTAGGTTCCCTTTTCATCAGTTTTTGAGTTATTATGGGATTAGGTTTTGCACTATGCCTTTCTAATGACAGTTTTGATTCAGAGAGAGGGCGTTGATTTGTCGTCATAGCCGTGCTTGTGTAAATACATACGTACGTATCCATAAAATTAGTTTATGTTTCATGGACTTTCTTCACAGGATCCACCATCACCTTCGGCTCATTATTTTCATTCAATATATACTGTAGGGTAGTCACGTATGTAACTTAGATCACCCGACGAACATTCTACGGTAGTGAGGATCCAGCATCCAACTCTAACGAAGCTCTGAAAGAAGGTTTGTGAACAAGTGTGATGATATCTCGCCAAATTCAAACCCTCTTCCAACGGTCAAAATCTACGTCTCATCTCCTCCAGCTCCGTTCCCTGATCCTTAAATCTGGTCTCGATCGCGACCAGTACTTCGTCTCCAAGTTCATTCTCTCCGCGTGTCCGATTTCGACGGATTTGGCGAGATTGTTCATTGATAGCTTGCCCATTGCCCCCCCACTCTTTGCTTGGAACACCGTCATCAGATTTTACACAAGAACCAAAAATCCCATTCAATCCGTGGAGCTCTTTTCTCGGCTTCAAAATCTTGAGGTCAGACCTGACAATTTCACGTACCCATTTGTGCTTAAAGCGTGTGGTCAGAGTTCGATGTTAGGCCAAGGCGGTGCGGTTCATTCTTTGGTCATGAAGGAGGGGCTTGATTCGGATAAATATATAGGGAACACCCTTTTGAGGATGTATGCAGCTTGTGATGCGATTGGACTTGCGAGGAAGGTGTTCGATGAAATGACTGAGAGGGATGTGGTTTCTTGGAGCTCAATGATTGCCGGATATGTTGCTTGGTGTGTATGTATATCCCTAATTTATTATTTTTCGTCATGTTTTTTCTCCTGCGGCTTAATTATGTCAAGCTAACCTGTAAATTCATTATCAGTCGCTAATTATAAATGTATGGACTTCGACACCGGAATTAAAGAAGATTTCTGAACATTTAGGTCCCTATGTTTTCAGTTCAAGGGCTTATTATTATTTTTAGCTATTGTTGTTTGCAAGTTTCTGCCTTAATATTTAAAGGTGAGAGTTTTGCAATCTCAGTTGTTCTTAACTTTTATATTGGCACTTTGGCCTTTCAATTTTCTCATTCATGCTTGGGTCTATTTATGTGCAGCAATTTCCCAGTGGATGCTTTATTGGCTTTCCAACATATGAAGCTGGTAAATGAAGAGCCGAATTCAGTTACTTTGGTAAGCTTGCTCTCTGCTTCTTGTCATTTGTTCAACAGCCGTTTGGGGAAGTCCATTCATACCTACATTATTGTAAACAGTATAGAATTAGGTGTTGCTTTAGGAACAGCCCTTCTTGAGATGTATTCTAAATGTGGGCATATAGAGAAAGCTTTCCAGGTGTTTAAGTCAATGAAGGAAAAGAACTTGCAATCGTGGACAATCATGATATCTGGCCTTGCAGACTATGGTCTTGGGGAAGATGCTATTTCTTTATTTAAAGAGATGAAAGAGGTGGGCCTCAGACCTGACAGTCTCTCTTTCTCTGGGATCTTGTCATCTTGCAGCCACTTGGGCCTCATCGATGAGGGACGGAGGTATTTTGATGAAATGGTGAGGATATATGGTGTCGAGCCAACAATGGAGCACTATGGATGTATGGTAGATTTGCTTGGAAGGGCTGGGCTGGTTGATGAAGCTTATGAGATCATTAAAAACATGGCAGCTGAGCCCAACTCAGTAATCTTAAGGAGCTTCCTTTGTGCTTGTAGAAATCATGGCCGGGTTGTCTATGTGGGTGATGACAAGTTAAGGAAACTTCTGTTAAAAGTGGAACCTGGCCTTGGCGCAAATTATGTGCTTGCTTCTAATGTGTCTTCTGTACATGGTAGCTGGAATGATGCAGCCGACCTCAGAGCGTCCATGAAGGAGAGGGGTCTTAAGAAGGTTCCAGGGTGTAGTTGGGTGGAAATTGGTGGCGGTTCTGTTTAAGAGCTTGTAAAAGCGACTGTCACATAACATAGTTTTCTTGATTCTGAATGGTTACAGAATCAACCTATACCATTTTGGATTATGCAAAGGAAAATGGACAAGACAGCTTGGAGAGGACTGTGGGAGATTAAAGAAGTGAAATCACTATGAGGACCGTATGGTGTGTTGGAGATTAGGGCCCTGGGATGTACACCCTTTGATCCCTAGCTAAATTTTGCAAGATGGGAAGTGCCTAAAATTTTTGTTCTTCTTAATGGTCAAGTTGTGCTTTAGCACAAGTCAACAAAATGACGAAGAAAGATTGAGGAGAAATGCTACAGTGCCTTCAGTTTTGCTGTGTAATTTAGTAAGTTGCTCATGGCTCTTCTGATTCTATACCAGGAAAAAAAATTCTTTTTTTTCACCCTCATATGAGTCTATCAGCTGCTTCATCAAATTTATTTTATCCTCTTGATCAACAATATTGTTGACAAGGATCCAGACCTTAGGTTAGATGTTGAAGTCAAACAAGTTCCTGTGCAGGTATAATTTTGCTTCTCATTATAAATACTATACAGAACGGGGAGGGAATGGAATTACGTACTTCGGCTTTCCAGTTGCAGGGTCTCATTTGTTTTTCTCAGTCCTCCTTGTTGTTGCTTTGTTTCCCATTCCCAAAAAATTTAAAAATAAATAAATAAACCTAAGAAAGGGCCGCATGATCTATGACTTTATAGAGGACACCTCATAAAAGTGACCCCTCCACAATAAAGTAATATTCAAATCTCTGGCTTTTCCACCACAGTTATGGGATTGCCATTGTTTAATGTTGTAAAGGGAAAGTTTTGAAGTCTAGTCGAATCAAGGACGCACGAACTAGATGGAAGAGCCCCCCCATCACGTTCCTTCACATGGGAGACTCAAGGTTGAACTTTAGATTAAAAACTACACCTTTTACTGTAAAATAAGTTACACAATGCTGACAATGATTCCTACTGCAAAAATAGAATTCAACAAATCTAGCACAAAAAGGAACAAAAGAGGATCTCTACACCCATTTAAGTATTACATTCACCAGTCATTCTCTCCACTTCTTTGGAACTCTCTTCATCTCCTCCTCTTTCTCTCTCTCTCCATGGCTTCTTCTTCTGGGACTAGATCAAGACCTTCTCCAAGTTCCATTTCAACGAAGAAGTGGTGGGTAGCAGTGGCTGTGATGTTGATTCTATGTGCATTCTTGGCATATGTCATCTACGATGCAATTATGGTAACAGCAGCAGAGCTGTTGCATCGTTTGCTTATGATTTCACCCCTGCTTCTGATAATATCAGTTCACTGGCTCTCCACTGTGCGGTCGCCCAGAAAACTAGGGTTTCCAGTGCCATCTACCGAGCATGGGGCTGTCCAAAGAGCAGAGAGCTCACCATGGGGCGTGGCCTTGGTGTTGCTCCTCCTCCTCCTCCTGATATCTTACCAGCCTTCCCTGCATGATCTTATCTTTTAGTTTATTTGTGGCCATTGTACAATTTCAGTCCCATCCTCATCCTTTTGTTCCGTAGAGATTAGTATCATTTTGTACTTTTTATGGCTTGTGCTGATGATTTTAATTTCCATGGAAAGAAATTTTAAAACCCTTTTTCAAACTCTTGGTTTCAAGTTCTTCTCGATGGTGTTTGGCCGGGATATGATTTTGCTGTTGTAAGCACAGACAGTATTGGGTTATGTGGAAGAAAGTCTGTAGAGCTGCTAACTGTGTTTTTACCCCATAGTCTCTAGTAATATAACTCTACGTACATTGGATACCAATAAATTACGGCATGCTTAAATTACTTTTCATGAATATTGCACGATTTAAATCTATTGAAGTAGAGCACCCATTCACACCATGTGCCAAAGATCAATGATTTCAAATACGTCAAGGAGGAAGAACACAATTATGGCCTTACGTTGGACACCGTGCCATTGTCAATGTTCATCTACAGAATGAGGCCTACAGAGAAATGTTCCCTGGCACCTTACCTATAGGCGGAAGCAAGAACGGTAACTCCTACCTAGAACCAACAAAAATAAACCCAAATGGAAAACAACAATCGGCCTTATATGATAAAATTTTCTCTTACTGTCTTATTTTATAAGTTCATTTCAAAACATCGTGGTTGATAATTTTCTGTCTGTCCTTTTTTTTTTTTTTTTTTCCTCAGTGAAAGGACATAGTACACCAACATCTGCAGACTTGGAACAAAAGAAACATAACATACACATCAAAAATCACACATCTTGACTACGAGTTAGATTACATATATACACCCTGAAACTCAAAAAGTATAAAAGTTAAAAGGAGCAAAACAAGCACACGTTGTGCGTAATTGCACAACCAACTACACTTCACAGTCACAAATAGTGAAGATGTGATGATTAGCTATGAAATGGGAACCAGCGTTCATGGAAGGAAGGCTGGTAAGAGATCATGAACAAGAGGAAGACAAGAAGGAACCCGACGCCCCACGGCGATCCACCCGCTCGGTGCAGCGAATCTTTCTCCGGCAACGAGATCATGAACGGCACGTGCTGCGGCTCGTCTCCGCTGGAAAGCCAGTGCACAGCCAGCAGCAGCAGCAGCGGAGAGACTATGAGGATGAGCCTGAGCTGGTCGAAAAAGTCCTCGAAAGCGGACTCGTAGCTGATGTACCACGAGAAGCCCAAGAAGAGGAAAAGTACAAGCATGAAGAAGCAGAGAGGGAGAGGGACTGATAGATAGTCTAGGTAAGAAGAGGCGTTATGATATCTCCTACTTGCCATTTTCGGAAGGTTGGGATTCTGAAGAGGAGGAAGAATTGGTGAAGAGCTTTTGTGGGTTTTCTGTGAATGTTTGTTCGTGCAAAGTCCTCCGTTGAGTGGAAGAACATGTAATGGAGAGCAATCAGGCAGTGGATGGACACGAAGGCTTGGTGGTGAAGGTGTTTATATAGTGAGGGAGAGATTCATGAAAGAGGAAGACTTTTTCTCAAAGAGGACATATTCACGCGCTCTCAGATCACGTGATAGCCTTTGCTGGAAGAGAAGTTAAGGATTTACTTTCAAACAAAGTGAAAGTATTATAAAATGAATGTTGTCTATCATGCTTGCTTAGAATATTTTATCCACATAAACAAGGTCCCGGTAAAGATTGTTGAAAAGTTTGGACAGGTCTTAAATTTTTTTCTACGGTGAAAATTGAGGTTAGCAAAAAAATTATAATAATAATAATATTTAGGCATATGATTATTTTTGCTATTAAATCTATAATTTACTGTCCTTATTTTAAGTGACTAAAAATCATGTTTTTTAAGAGATTTACATTTTATAAAATTCTAAAAGCACCTTTTAATTTTTTTTCATATAATTCTCCAAATTACATTGATATATGTAATATTTTAATAAAAAGGGGAGGCTAATCCGTCGGATTAACCTCATACACTAGCCGGACAGAGGACAAATATGTTTTTTTTTTTTTACTATTTATCTCATTAAAAAAACTATAAAAACAATAAAAGCATGCTAGTATTTTCTGTCAGCCTCCACCCCCCCCCCCCCCCCAAAAAAAAAAAAAAAAAATTTGAACTAAAAGTAATGCGCAGAAAAAAGTGAGGGGGCCTTCCTTACTAGTGAAGAAAGCGCGCGAGGTACGCCATTAACAGGAGGGCGTTGGACTGAAGTTCCACTGTTTATATTAAGCAGCACATGACAATCCACTAGCTGAAGAAAAGGTGAGGGGGCCCTTCCTTCATAGTGAAGAAGGCGCGTGAGTTCCGCCTCTAATGTGAGGGCGTGGGACTGAAGTTCCACCGTTTATGTTCAAGCATTACATGACAATCCACTAGTTATAAAAAAAAGAATGAAAATGGAGCATGGCGGATGACGTGTGTCGCATCGCATTATTTGTATTGGGATTCCTTGAAGTTTCCTGATCCACCGTGATACTTCCGAGGAGGACTGCGCCTGCTTTCCTTGAGGTGCAACCCCACCTCTGAATAACTGTTCCAATGATGATGCGCCACGTACGACCGACTTGATGTCAGCTCGAGCAACGATGAGAATACTAAATATAAAAAGATAAAATAAAAGTTGTTCCCCCACCCAAATTTTCTAAAGCAAAAAGTCAGGGTCATGTGGACGGAAAAGAGCGAGGCCCACAGCATGGACGGTGGTCCCATCTCTCACCTTTGTTTGTGGGCGGCTATCCCTCTCTATGGGATATAATCTCTGGGAAAAAAAAATTATTATAAAAAATATTTTTAAGTAAAGTAATTTCATAAAAATTTTACTTTTTACTGTATGATTGACGTACTGAAAATTTATAAAAAAGTAAAAAATATAACGTTTACGAGAACGTCCATACAATAATTTAAGAATAAGAATTAAGAGTATAAACAAATGAAAGGTAATAGTAAAGATAAAATGAATATAATAAAAGGACATGTAATAAAAAAGGAGGGGGATATTTTGTGAGTGAAATTTAGAAAACATTTTATTAGAAAAATGTAAAATATTTTTCACAAAAAAGTTGAACAAATTTTTTATTGATCGAAACCTTACTCATTTTCCCAAGTATTTCAAATATCAGAGAATGTAGAAAATATATTTCAGAAAATGTTTTGCCCCAATCAAATGGAGCCTTCTTATGGCCTTTATTAATTAGTGGATATTTATACTTCTTACTCTTAATCGATCTCATAAAAATTTTACTTATATATCACTCTTATACCCATCACATTGAAATGTGCTAACGTGATAAATCTTAAAGGTCAATATTTCGATCAAACAATAACAATAATAAACCCCTTAAAATTTGTTATGTTAACATTTTCAAGATAAATAATATGATCTTAAAATTAAATGCATATACTAAATTACTTTTCCCAAAACTCTTATCTTGTGGGGTTTGAAATTACTACCCGAACCCCGTTCGCAGAATTGCACTGCAACTGTATAGGAATTACTAGTGCTTGTAGTTCTTTTAAGTGATAATAACTCAAGATCGAATTGGATTTCGCGTTAAATTTTGGTCCATCCTTTACATCAACCACAGGGCTCGTCGAGTAGGAATAGTAATTACAATAGCAGAAGGCTTAAATCAGAAGAAAATCGAAAATCCTTTAAATTACACGATCATAATTACATGATCACACAGAACCATGAAGCCATGATTAACGCAGGAGCGGGAACCAGAAATCCTGGAGAGAAGGTCGGTAAGAGATCATAAAAAGAAGGAACACGAGCAGTGCCGCAACGCCCCACGGAGACGAAGACGAAGCTGAAGGTCTGGGTCCATGGAAGGAGGAGCCTTTGTTTGAAGAAGAAGGAAGAAGAAAGGAAAGCCATGGGTGGTAGCTGCGTTGGCCAGCAGTCAACCAAGTCCCCAGGAGGATGAGGAGCATGGGAGAGAGGGCGAGGAGGAGCTTAAGCTGGCCCATGAAGCTCTCCAACATGGACTCGAAAGCGGTGTACAGGGAGAATCCCAAGAAGAAGAGGAGGATGCACAGAACGAAGCAAAGGTGGAGAGTCACTGTTGGGTTCGCAGAGGACGCCATCAATGCGTATATTTCAATCTTCACTTCCTATGGGTGTGTAGTGGCTTTGTTTCTGAGGGCGAGTCTCGCGCCATGCTCATGCTTTATATGTGTAGAGGCACTTCAGTTAAAGCCCATTTTTCTCAACGTGAAGAATAATTTAGGCTTTTTGAGGGTAAATATGTCCTTACGTCCCATAATAGTAACTTCTAAAGACTCATCTTAATCTCAAAAAAAAGCCTCATCATAATGCCCACCAATGCCATCAACTTGCTCAATATCGTATTAAATTATTGAGAATTGGGATAACATATACTATAAGAGAGAAAGTCAAGAGCAACGGCATTCACCTTTTATAAAAAAAAAAAATTGTAGGATTAAAACTTCGAACCACTCGAAAGCTAGTGGCAACGGCAACTGCGGGAAGTGCCACATGTAGGACTAGCTTTGTACGTGTTTCCCTCTCTAATTGTCTTCGAGTTCTACTTTACTTTGCATTATTATAGAGATTCCTCCATTCTGCGGATGGATCATCTTAACCCGGGGACGGCGCGGGGGAATCATTCTGCGATTTGGTGCTGTAAAGCAGCCGCCCAGTGTGGGGCTGCAAAGTACCGCCGACTGCCGCCACCTCACGAGTCATGACAAGGGTGGTTAGTTCAGCCACTGAAATCATTATTTTGTTTACCGGCTCATGTTAATTTATCTATTCTTCAAGAGGCTCTGCCAATTATCTAATACCGACCAAATGCACCTACCCCTCCTCTTATATTCTTCGAAAAAAATTTGGTGGACCTTTTCACGCTCTTACTACAAATACAAGTTAAAACTAGGATTTCGTAAAAACAAAAAGGCTATATATAATGGAACCATAGTGCGAATGGGGAGGCAAAGAAAGCTGCCCAGTGTGCTGGCTAACGCAAGTCTCAGTAACAGTGCACGGTTACTCCTTCACCCGTAAAACTGACCCAATTTAAACCGACTCACTTGCAACACTAATAAATAAAAAATAAATAAAAAGATTTCATGTGATGCCAATTTAATTTTTGAGTTCTAGGTCAATCCGATCAGGTTTTCTAGTGATATTCTTTTAGAGTTGGTTAGACCCAACACAATTGCCTTAACACTAAAACTAAATATTTTATAATATATAGTAGTATAATAACCCTAAGATAACAAAACAAAACCTCCCCTATCTCCAAATCGTTACCCATTGTTGAATTATATGTTCGTTATGATTGGGTTTTGTTAATTTAGTATGTTAATGGCTGTCGGATTGAGTTACCGTAGTATGTTAGTTACGATTGAATTTTATTGAGTAAATTCAGTATGCTAGTCATGGTTGGATTGGATTGAGTTAATTTAGTGACGTATATTAGTTGTGGTTGGATTAAATCTTGTTTTATATTTAGCAAAATATGTTCTCATATTCTGATCCGCCCCACTTGAGGTCTGATGAAAAAATTCTCAACGTTTTGCTATAAAATTAAGGCCAGTCGAGTGAAAAAGGGTCAAAATCTGACCCGAACCCTTCGCTTGCGCACCCCAAAGTCTCAGTTACAGATGGTTTTGAACCGGTTGTCTGGGGTGCCTCCCAAAGTTGGGTACCTTTCTTAGCTTTATTGGGCCTTTTGATCACATGGGCCTGCTTTGTCCGGCCCATTTCAGACCTCGATATATGGGCTTGGGCTGAACATTTAGCTTCACGACAGACTCCGAACTAAACGTAGGTGGATGTGCAGGTGAATAATGCGCCGGAGGAATTTTTTCGTAGTTTCAAATGTATTTAAAAAATATTTCCAGAAGAAGATGCCATTCGTTTGATAAGAAATAAAAGGGAATTCAGAAAATTCGAGTGGCTGAAGCTGAAGCAGCTACTTTTGAAGTAACAGGAAGAAAAGCAATGACTGGAGTGGGTGAAGAGTCAAATGTTTTGGCAATTCCGCTAATGCAAGTTATAGATTCAGTCAAGAAGAAGAAACTTATAATATCGTAGCTGCTTATGGTTATTTTGGTCGATTGATCTTCCAATGTGCTAATTTCATGGACATCTTGTTTGGGCTACTGGATTTATGTTCTTAATTTCCTGGCGTGGATATTGGCAGGAATTGATTGAGACGTATGCATGGGGCGAATTCGTCAGAAAAAATTGCGTCTTCTCCTCAGGAGGATAGCTGGGGTGATTCAGGTGAGATCCAATGTAGATCCAACTTTCTATTCACTCGTGGGATCTAGCAGAGCAAACGAAGCATGGCCAAAAGTGAACCAACCCCTTGAAATTGTCAACACAATGGAATTGTATGACTTGTTTTCCTTGGAGATTTAAGTTTTCACTGCATATGGAGCAATTTCTCATTTTCCTCCACCCAACCTATTTACTTCCTTCATAATAAAAATAAATAAATCATTATTATTTTTTAAATATATATATTTCAATTTGATAGTAATGATAATGTTAAATACATATTTCTATTAGTGGTTGGAATTTGTACCAAGAGATCGTGTGTTCGAGTTCCGTCTGTCAGGTTATTTATTTTATTGGGATTCATTTTACTAATTAAAATTCAAATCATTATTTGACAAGCTATAGAAATATTAAAATTTCTATAAATGAAGCATTATATTTTGAAGGACAAAATGCTAAAAAAGAAGAAAAAACAAAAAAACAATAAAGAAACCCACATCCACACACACAATCATGAAGACCAACATTCCTTCCATGTATGTTTCCAACTGGAGTCGCCAGACATTCACCTTCACCTCTGCAAGGGTAATATGAATGAAGATGTACGCTCAAAATCCAAGATTGAGGAATCCATACTAAACCATAAAGTTCAACAACATGTAATAAATAATCCAAAACATAGCAGGCAAATAAAAAAGGGCCCCCACTTAAACGGACGAACATCTTAAAACTGTCGCACTCATTTTTTCTGCAACGTGAATGTGAGACGAATGACTCGTACACAAGACATAATAATAACAATAATAATGATGATGATGATGATGGAAAGCTATTTATAGAATACAGGGATAACAACAACACGAAGCCAAGAAAAAAGAAAAGAGAAAAGCAAAGACTAATCAGTAATGCAACACAAAAATACTGTATTTGACAGTAGCATCTCCAGAGTTCAAATCGAAGTCGTGAGTGGTGAGGCGAGCGTAGCCACGAGCGAATCGGAAAACACCGGTTCCGCTGAGCACGGGGAGCTCCCGAACCTTGGAGAAGACGGGGTTGGCGCCCATAAGCGTGATGGAGCTCCCGTTGAACTTGCCGGATGTGAAGCAAAAGTTCATGGCCATCAAGAGGGTAACCGGCGGCGACTGCTGCGCCGACATGTACAACCCCTGAGCCCTCCCCACCACCGTCGAGTTCCGCTCCGGCCCCACCGTCAACGCGTTGTCGATCACCCGCGTCAACCCGAATCCGGTCACCGACGACGAGGAGTTCGACGGCGGCGGGATCAGCATCACGGAGGTCGGGTGAGGCCCGCTCACGAGGTCTTGCCAGTACACGCTGAATTTCGTGAGCTTCTCTCTCATCCCCATCTTCTTCTTCCTCCCTCCCCCAGCAGATCCATCGATTTCCGTTGAGAAGGACACCAAAACCGAGAAAATGAGCAAGGGAACGAGACTCTTCATCCTGGCCATAACTGAACTCGACTCTCTCTGGTTTCTTGCCGATCCTTAATTTCCAGTGGACTCTCCAATTTCGTCTCTAATCTCTATATAGACGGAGGAATTCGCAACCACAAGGGAGGAAACAAAAAGAAAGGGGTGAAACTTCCAGATTCAAAGGGGTTGCTTCGCCTTTTTCCTTCTCCACCACTCATCCTGTGCTACCTAACGGGCGCAGTGGAAGGGTGCCACATAATTAACCCCTTCCCCCCACTCCGTTTGGTGTTTATTCGGGTCTGGTGGGCCTTAGTAATCATCAGGAGCTCATTTCAGTCCAACAATGTGTTTCCACGTGGCGTGTTGTGAACGTGAGAGTGGGGTTTGTGCTGTCCTGCGACCACGGCCCGATAAGTTGTTGAGACTTGAGAGCCTAACCCCCGCAACGGGACGGACACATGGGCCGTTGAGCGGTGGATGGGCCGAAGTCCCACCTATATGGGCCTTCCAGAAGCTCTGATTGTTCATCTATGTTTTTCCCTTTTTTTTTTTTTTTTCTCAGTCAACGATGCAGTAGAAGGTAGGTCTCTTAAGGGTATGCATATTTAGTGGTAATAAAATTTGCATGCTTTGCTCTACCATCAGCTTGAAAATAAAGTAAACTGTATTATTTTCCTCAATTCAAAAGCAAGGAAAAAAAAAAAAAAAAACGTAACATGTCTAATCACCCGAAGGGGAACTTTTGGTTACGAGAAGAAACTAAAAAAAATAAGAGATGAACGCAAGACTGAAAAAAGAATAGGTTATAATGCGAGAACCTACCTTGTTTAGATTTGAGTGCTACTCTTCTCAATCACATCTATTTATACGATAACAGTTTTTCACAAGGCTAATTCCAATACTCGATGTAAGAGTTTTCGGTCAAATCTATTGAGGCGTACTCTAAGAATGAAATTCTTATTCCCTGGCATCGGATAATTGATTACAAAAGTTTAATTGGACTTGTACTTAAAGTTTTGTCTTTAAAATGCGTTGATTATATTTTCTACTTCAAAAAAGAAAAAAGAAAAAAACCTGCTCCGATTTTATATCAAATTAAAAGTAGAGAATTCTCTCCGATAATGTACAAAAAGATTAACCCACATTCGGTCCAAGGATAGAAGGAAAATGAATCCATGAAGCACGAGGGGGCCCTCTTGATTTGAAGGAAGAGTTATTAATGCATTTAGGAAATCACATGCTTGATTAATTAAGAATGACAAGAGCAGTTGGCAGCTGGCGAATCAACGACGAGTGACAAGACCCTCTCCCTTTTTAATCATTTTACTCTCGTTCAATGCACCTTGTAAATTTCTTTGGTCCATTTGCTATTTGTTCTTCTTCTGAACTGAGAGATTCATGACTCCGTAGGATCGCATGATCCAACTTTTTAAAGAGCTTATTACCAAATGTGATAGGTGCTTTTATCAATCAACAGACTCGATTTTAAGCTTGAACTAGCAAATGTGTGTTTGTTAACCCAACACGCCCCTAAAAGTGGGTTTGTTAACCAATAACTGAGGAAAGAGGAAAGATGAGACTTTTGTATGCTTGAGAAGCCAAAGATCATCAATGAACAAGCAACATCCAGTTAGCTTATACTGTCGGTAAATCTCAATAACAACAAAGCATACAGCACTTAACAGTAAATAGACTATAACAAACAAAGCACCAACTCAAAAACTGGGGATGGGGATAACAATGTATGAGAAGTGGCCAACATTATTATAGAAACCTAGAAGACGAACCCCCCAAAAAAAAAAAACTGATAGAAAGCTCGGGAAAAGATGAGCCAAAGAAAGGTCATCCATAGTGCAACACGGTCACATTATACTGAACAGTAGCATCTCCGGTCTCCAAGTCCAACCACCGAGTGCTGAGCCGGGCGTATCCCCTGGCGAAACGGAACAACCCGCTGCCACCGAGAACCGGCAGTTCCCGAACCTCCGACATAGCCGGGTTCGATCCCATCAGCGTGAGCGAACTTCCGTTGTACTTGCCGGAGGTGAACGCGAAGTTCATCGCCATCATGAAGCACATGGGGGGTGACTGCGACGCCGACGCGTAGAACCCCTGCGCCCTCCCCACCACCGACGACTTCAGATCCGGCTCCGTCGTCAGGGCGTTGTCGATCATCCTCGTCATCCCGAAGAAGGTGCCGGACGATGAGGAGTTCGACGCCGGCGGAATGATCGTGACGGCTGTCGGGTGAGTGCCGCTGACGATGTCTTGCCAGTACACCGTGAACTTCGTGAGCTTCTGTTTCATCGTTCTGTTGTTCTTGGTCGATCTGATTTTGCCAGATCCCTCGATTGAGGAGATGAGGACTGAGAGGATGATGAAGAAGGGGAGAATTCTCATTGTCGCCGCTGGAGAAGAGCTCTGTGTTTTTTATTTTTGTTTTCGTTCGTTGGGAAATGAGAGATGAAGTCTGATTCTTCATCTCCAGAAGCCTGTTTTTATACACGGAAAAAGAAAGCAAGCATACAGACTTGAATAATTTGCGTGCGTTTAATTCAGAAATAATGTTTTTTCTTATAAGTTTTAAGTACGTAAATAATGTTGTTTCGGGAGCGAAACACATAAATTATATGTAAATATTCTCTTTTCTTCTATATATAAAGCTTATCTCCTCTATATGTCCTTGATGCTGAGTGATAAATTTGTATAAAAAATTGTACATGATTTTGTATCATTGAAAAGGTGTGAAAGGTGCACAGGAGAAGTGAGAAATTTCAAATGAGGAAGGTTCCAGCTGGAAGCATTGCCTCGTTTCTTACAGAGGCACTTTGTTTTTACTCTACGTGGCGGAGTGGGATTGGTGGTGTAGGCGCGAATGCCAACCTTTGTGGGCTCCGTGGGCCTAGTGTTGTACTGAGACGACCCGGGTGAGTCCTCACTCTTTCTCCCACGGCGGATGGAGGTTTGTTGGACCTAACATACGGAAAGAAGAGCCATATGGGCCGTGGAGAATGGGCTCTTTGACTGGGTCCCACATTCTAGAACTTCCTATTATGGTCTGCGGCTTCACGTTCTTACTTCTTTTTTTTTTTGTTTTTTGTTTTATATATTTATTATTACCGTGACGTATAGAGATGACCTTTTAAACTCTCTAAGTATCCATTATTCACACCCAGAAAGAACAAGAAAAAAAAAAAAAAAAAAGCAAAACAAAAAAATTATCCATTATTCTTCACGTACTGAAGAATTCTATGTGGGCTGGTGTTGTATTTAAAAAAAAAAAGGTTATTTATGGGTTACATACACTACATACTTGTTGGGCTTGTATTGTATTTTTTTCGAAAAGGTCACTTATGGGTTAAATACACGACATACCTAGTTGGGAATGAATCCTACATAGTGTACGACATACCTGTTGGGAGTGAATCCTACATGTGTACGCTTCGACGTACGCAAAATTTTCTTCATTTTATAGGTGTTGTAATATCTGGATAACCAAATTAATTACACCCATTAGTTTTCATACTTCGCTGAAACATTAAATATTTACAAACATTACTTATTGAAAATAAGCCCTCAAACATTTGACCTTTTACGATTTTTCATATTTTAGGGCACAGCTTTATAATTAGACAGAAGGTGTCGACGCCACATGAAAGAATGATAGGGGTGGAGGAGAGGAGTCCTAAAGTAGAAGAAGCAACACAAAAGTAATGTCCCATGTAGTCTATGGTTCATTGGTGGAATTCATGCATCACTAAATATGAATCCTTTAAATTTGAAAAGTCTTAAATTTATAAAATTGGACAAGTCAAATCTTTCATCTTCTTTACCTTTAATCTCTCCCGCCTATCTGTTCTTGCAATGAATGCAACTCATCCTAACACCCATTCATGACTTCATTCTTCTATCAGTAGGTTTCAATTCTACATGGCCATGTGATCAATCCAAAGCTATGACCACATATACAAAAGCATCAATAATCGCAGGCGACCGTTTTATTATCTCGAGTTGAAACGACGTCGTTCCCTCCTCCTATTTTTCCCCTCTTTTATCTACTTTTTATTTTCTATTTTTGTTAACTGGGTCTCATCATCCGCAGCCTGCACTTCTAGAATTTTTTTTGAAAACACTCTAAAAAAAACATTTTTATAAACCGATCCAACCTTTTCAAGGTTTTCTAAAAGTACCATAACTTCTAGAAATCGTACTTAAGGAGTGCGATTTCTGGGAGACCGGTGATTGACACCCTCTGACATGGGTGTCAGCAGCGCAAAGGATAAAATCACACTCGAGAGGTGAGATTTCAATGTCTCTCTTGACCACTGACCAACCCGCACGGGTATATTTGTAACTAAACGATTATTTCCAATAAAACTAGATGAATTAAGGTCCCAACAAAGGGGTACACTAGGTATACAGAAGTTGTGTAAGAAAGTTCAGAAAACAGATACAAAGAACTTTTTAAATGTATCTATTTTGATTTTTTATGCTCATTTTCTGTGTTCCTAAACTTATCGTTCAAAGATAGACGATCGGGAGCAAAGCTTGGGGGAGATGCCGAGCCTCGAGTGGGGGACGTCGTAGAACACGTGGTGGTTCTGCTACTGCATGTTAGCGATGACGTTGACCACTGAGTTAAAGTCGTCGGGCGCCACCGCCATGGCAAGGCACGTGATGCCGCCAACAGTGCTATGGATTAGGAAGTTGTCCGCTGGTAGTGTCATGTGCATTCCCTTGAACACGAATGTGATCGTCATGTCATTGATCGAGCCATTGTAGCACGTGTCGAACCCTCTTAGGTATGACACCGTCTTTCCCTTCTCGACTCATGCCCTAAAAGCATTACGAAGCGGGATGTAGGCCGCCTTCACTAGCCTACTGAACACGGTGCCTATAAGACAATGCTAGCAAGAGTCAATGAATCACTTTTTTATATGAGTCACATTGATCAAAAAGGTAATCTAATTGTTAGATTAAAATTTCTCTCATATTTTACTAGCTAGAGAAATTTTAATTTCGTCTAATCATCAATAAGATTTCATTTAAACCATCAAAGTTAGACCAACATGAAAATCAAAAATGAAATTCATAACCTTTGACTATTCATATTGAACCTCATCTATAGTTGAATAACGATGCCCCAATTTCAATAGCTCTTAAAATATAACTTTTTTTTTAAATCTAAAGTACTAATATTTTCATCTAAACATCAGATAATATATTTTACCCTAATCGAAGATGGTGTCGGCACCGTTGGCAGGGTTGAAGGCCAATGCACTCGGCGGGATGTCGATGACCTTCCTCCCAACCCTAACACCGATCATTTCGACATAATACAACGACGACCTCCTTGGGTTCATGAGCAGCGATGTTATTTTGATGTTTATGGGTAGGTGCTTGGGCTCGAGCTTTAGCTACCTAGTGAAATTTAGGGCCTTGAAGCTAGGGAGGCAATAGGAGAACGTCCACTGGTAGAGATACTGGGTCTGGGATAGGAGTGATAAAGGCCCCTGGCCCTGGCCCAGTAATCCCTGTGGTAGGATCGAGTTGCCAGTAGCCTTCTAGATGCACCCAAAGTTGTGCCTTGGGACTACATCGGCGGCTAGGGTTAAGGTATCCTGTGAGAACCCAACCGATATGTTCGAGCTGCTGTAGGTGAGGCTGAAACTGCACGCACTACCGACGCATCAGGCGGATTCGGTAGCAGTTTAGTTTTATGTTATTTTATCGAAGATTAAAAATTATGCACTTCCGTCAACTTTTGTATGCTACATTTTCTGAAATTATGAGTTTGGGGGTATTTCTC
Source organism: Santalum album (assembly GCA_034195605.1). Classification (NCBI taxonomy): domain Eukaryota; kingdom Viridiplantae; phylum Streptophyta; class Magnoliopsida; order Santalales; family Santalaceae; genus Santalum; species Santalum album. Next base: position 16,524,352 of record CM067264.1, on the reverse strand, counting down.
AAAGAACAAAGGGAGTATGAATTTAAGTATTTGCATATGTCTGTCCTCAAAATGATGCCGTTTTGCTTGAAATTATAAGCGCATAGCAAATTTTTTAAATAAAACGATGTTATTTTGAGAGCAAGCGTAAGCAAATTATATACGCTTGAATACATAATCCCTTGTTTGTTTCTTGAAAGTTATTGACCTATTCTTTTAAGGCATCTCAAAATCATGGGTATTAAAACCTTGTTTAGGCTTAAAAACTAATTTGCTTAGTAGGACCCGAATTAAAGAATACTTGCACTAATAATCATGTCCTTAAAGCCTCTTTCATATAATATTATTTGGTAAAATAAGTACGTGATATTATCCACACTTACCTAGGAGTAGGCTTTAAGTGTATTTCTTTTAAGGGCTTAACTTTGGTGCAACAAACATCTAAAAGAAAAAAGAAAGAATAAGTTGTTTTGCAGCTTAGTTAAGTTTTGAGCGGCCCAGCCCAATTAACCAGCTTGGCTAGTAACAAGTTCAAGACTGCCCATTTAGTTTATGGGCCACCCAAATGGGCAGCTCAAATAATTCCATTTATTAGTGGGCCTAAATAGACTTTAAATAGCACGCAGTGGGTCCATTTATAAATGGTTCCCCTTTTGACATTACAAAGTATCTTACTCTTATCTTAAAGACCTAGTGAAATAGGTAGGTAATAACTCTTATGCTCTTGACTATCATTAATAGCTATTTCTTATCTATTTTCCTCATAGTTTACCATGATGTTATTTTACTTATACTCTATTGGAATATTACTCCTTATATGTTTTTTTTTTTCCCTGAAATACCTATTCCATTAAGCTGACGAAGAAGAAAAGTGGGTGCTAGTAGCTAGAAAGAAACTTGGGCCCTAAAGTATCTTACACAATAGCGGAAGGCCTCAAGCTATTTAGTGCGAGGCCCGTTAGAGGGTTATTCATAGCGGCCCATACCAAATTTAAGTGCGATGACCTCATCGTATGATTGTAGGTCTATTGTTCTGCAGTTCCAACGCAGGAAGAGAGCCCCAAGGCCCGCAAACTCAATGTTGATTTTAAATTTGTACAAAATAGAAAAAAGATAGCTATACAATTTTTAATTTGTATGAACCCTTGTCGGGTCAGTTTTTTTATTGAAGTTGGTGTAAATTACTAGTGCCCGAAATACTATATTATGTTTGTGAAGGCTTCTCCTCCAAGTATAAACATTGGGTACTTTAAAATATCTTACGTATGAACTTAAAGAAAACAAGTATTCATCCCTTGAATCCCACCTGAATCTCTAAGGTTCTTAAAATTTCTAGTGGACTCCATATGATTAGGTTGGGGACAAAAAATTCTATGTAGAGCCTATCAAAACTTGTGAAAACTTTAATAATTATGATGTAATTTGCAGTAATGAGTAGCGTTACTCAAACTCGGACAATTGTGTCTCACTTGTCAATTTAGTCTCTCAACTTTTTAATTTGAGCAATTTCATCAGCAAACTTTTCATTCCTTATCTATAGTTGATCAGAGCTCTACACTGTAATAAGATTACATGGTAGAAATTGTATATCTTGTTGAAGCCAATGCAGTAGCTTGCATCCGCTTTTGAGGAGATCACGAGAAAAATGATCTTTTGTGACATTATCAGGAGGGTGTATGCCATAGAGCACAAATTATGTACGCAATACCCCTCGTCGACTTCTTAGCATTACAAAAGTATAATTTAGATGAACTTTCTATTTTACTTATAAAAGAAATATCTGCATAATATAAGAAGGTGTAGGGGCACACGAAAGGGGGATGATTTGAAAGATTAAAATATTCTGCGTGCACATCACGTTTATGGATATTATGCTACCCAAATAGATTATGTGGTGTGTCGGTGAATACTTTTATATTATCTTCAAAAAGCTCTTACAAAATATTAATAGAAGTAATTCAAAACTATTGATCAATATTCGATAATTTAGTAAAGAAATATATATATATATATATATATATATATATATATATATATATATATATTTTATGTAGTGGTAGTGTCCTAAGTTAGGCACATATATATATTTTTTCAAAAAAAGGTCACTTTATTAAATGATTTTAAAAACAACACACATTTTTTATAAAAACAACCACATTTAAAGCCCATTGGAATGAAAAGCTTAATCAATAAATCGTTGATACGTATATAACCAGATGTATAAAATAACACAATCATGTTTCTTTTAATTGGTTCTAAGAATTACTAATCACTGGTGATAAAACTAAATCTGCAAAAAAATTGTACGAAGTATAGTCGAGGGTAGATAGTAAATAATTTTATAGTTCTAAAAAACTCCTAATGGTCAAGTTAAAAAATTTTACTTATATATTCTTCCCAAATCATTCATATTGAATGAATAACTGTAACAAAATTTATTCGATTTTGTAAGGACTATTTTGATCAAATAATAATACAAGATCACATAAATTCTATCACATAATTACTTTCGATACGGAGGAAGTACATATAATATTACCTGCCAAATTATCAAATTTAACGATTCAAATCCTCTCCCCAGAGTAGCTTCCTTGGGGAATAAGCAAGGAAAAGAAAGAGATGGAGGGGAGAGGGATATTCAATTTGGTCCTTTATGGTTACCTTAGTTGGGGAACAATTTCGCCCCTGACGGCGTCAGAATATTGTCCCCTCGACGGCGTCAAAATATGATTCGGGCCCTTACCGTGAGCCTTCTTCTTTCCGTCAAAATACTTTTCATTCTCCGTCCTTTCGTAGAATTTGACGGTCCAAATTGATCGGCGGTTGTTTCTACTTTTGCTCGTGCGTGTTTCGCGAGCTACCATAAAGGTCAGAGGGGTTGACTACTGCGACGCCACGTGTAGGGACCAAAATGGATCCTCAACCACCTGATGGAACTACGAACAGCGAGCGGTCCGGCGACCAGCATTGGATAAAATTGTGCCTAGTGATGATTATTGTTCTAAGATAATAACGAGAGAATTCGAGGGAGGGCATGTGAGCATTAAATTCAATTGGATCCTTCATAAGTAGATAATATTTGCACAATTATTTGCGTCCCTAAGTACTGAAACATATGTAAGAATGTTGTTATGTGTTTCAATTCTTTATGTCAAAAATATTAAAGACGTGTTACCAAATTATTATGAAAACAAATAATAAAATAATAACTATTGTTTTTTCACCAAAATCTTACCTTACGAAGAGGATTCAGCATTTTTGGTCTCCAGATCAAATCAACTAAATCAATAAATAAATTGTTGGGCTACTTTAAGATGCATGGGCCTAATCATAGTATAATTGAGACTAAACTTTTAAAAAATAGTCTTACATAATTCAGAAATATATATATATATTTATCTCTTAGTGGGTGATAAACGCAGTCATATTCGTTATCTTTTTGTCTGATATTGTTATTGTGGGATAAAGATTCTTTCAAAATCTCTTGTTGTCATGAGTTCAAGTCCTTAAACCAAATATTGTTAATTGTTTAGTAGGATACACCTCTTATTTTAAGGTGTATTAATTCAAAAGAAACAACAAGTAATCATTAGTTGTCTATAATTTCTTGATGCAAAATGAGTCAAGTGTTGCAAATTCTTAATTATGGGATGTGCCAATTTCCGAATGAAATATATAGGTTTTTCAAAAAGACATCCACCCTAAAAATTTTAAATTGACACTTTCACTCATTAAATAGTGATAACTATCAAAAAATACATTTATCTTGCATTTTATAACTGTGAAATCAAATTATCATTTCCAAATCTTGTTCTTTTTATTAAATAAAGTAAGGCCTTCATTCCACATAGAAGAAGGTATAAAAAATAATCGTAACTTGATAAATAACGTTTCAAAATAATAATAATAACATAATATTTTTTATAATTAATTATCAAAGTGTAACAGGTAAAAAAAAGTTAATTTCAAAGATTTAAGGGTAGAAGTGTCTTTTTAAAGACCAAATGAAGAATTAGTGTTTTACTTTTTTAATGTAGAAAAGTAGGGTTGTCGGTACCTTTTGGAGTTAGTTGATAGAAACAAAAAACTTCACAAGCAATTCACGAAAGGCAAAAAACATAAAATTACTTGGGAGATATTTTAGTAAACTAATGATCCGTAAATGCAACCATTTTTCCTCACGAATTGTTTCCCCCAGTCGATGTTGTCATATAGTGCACCACGAAATTTCATTGCCCGTCTTGAAGTTTGTACGGAGAGAAGGCCAAAAACAGAAGCAAAGAGCATCCATTTCGGGGGTTGTTATTACAAGAAGGGTAATTTTCCGTGAAATTCGCTGTACCTTTTATCGAGATGTATACGTCACGAGTTGCTAAGTGTCGCCGGTTGAACCAATTGGGGAGTTTTTGGGCATTTAATGTTAATTGGTGCACGTGGATCTCGTTTTCGGGTCAAACAAAATAGCACGTGGGTCCCACATGCACCCCAAAATGCATGAAAGCTTCGAGTCATATTATTTTAACGCCCCCCCCCGCACCCACATGAATGCATCGCCCCATTAATTTTGCTTTAATAAATGAAGTTAATTAATGTGTTATTGGGCATGTGAATTAATAATTCGACCTTGATTATTTATTCATTCTTATCGCGTGAAAATTACGATAATAAATAAAAGAGGTGTATGGGGCCGATATAGTCCGTACAGAGGAAAATTTATATTTATTTTCTGACTCTAGTTTTTCTTGAAGGTCATAAAATCACTAACTTTTACCAAATAAAGCCACCAATCACATTGGTATAATACTTTGCGGTCAGGGCACTGAACTATTCACCTTAACTACAATAACCCAGGGGTCCAACTTATTTTTATTTTTTTTCTCTCCCTGCTAAGCAATATCGAATCCAAGGTCCAACGTATCATAAAAAGGACTACCATTAACTTTATTTTGGCAGACTATGTGGAGAAATTAAGTGATGAAACATATGAATGTTAGGATTTACATGAGAGGCTACGAAGCTTTACAGGCACGCAGCCAAGACCAATAAATGGTACAAATTGAGATTAATTTCATCAGAAAATTATTTAAATCTTCTAGAGAAACATGTATTAATGGTAGACCCCGGTAAACAAGTACCCACGGATAAGGGGTCTTAATGGGTATACCCATTACCTACCTGTACCGGGTAATTGGTCCCATTTTTTTTTCAAACTTGAATAATTAAATTTGAAAGTTAAGATTGAGCTAAAAAAGTCCAAAAGTCAAGGACGAGTCTAAAAATTTCAAAATTGTAAGGACCAAATTGAAATTTAATGGGAGCATGCTTTCTAAAATTTTGAGAATCGAACTAAAAATTATTTGAAGTTTACGAACTAAATTGCAATTTCTAAAAACATTTAAGGGCCAAAATATATCTTTAGAAAAAAATTACATTTTAAATCAGTAGGCAAAATTACCCATTTATTCTTCTTATTGGGTTTTTTTTATATGTTCAAGTCTAATTAATGACGTAAAAACTGTTTTTGCTTTGGAGTGAACAAATAAAAGCATAAAAGTTCACCGAACAAATGTAATTTCCGCAAGATTTTTTCAAGAGGGAACTCCCCCTTTATTATTATCTTCTCCGCCCTAATTAATACGGAATAAGATTTTAATTATTTGTATTGTTTTTGTTTTCTTCATATTTTCAAGTTGGAATAATTTTTGAGAAATCATGATTACCCAACATGTCATAAAAGACACCTAAATATAAGCCTCAAAAAAATACACGCAAGCGCACACATCCCTGTAGGAAGTGAAGCCCTTTTTTTTTTTTTTTTTTTTTACCAAAATAATGCATGACATGACCGTACACTTTCAAAGCGGGGAAGCAAAATTAAATTAGTTGACAAACTTTATACGTTGCTAAACGTTGAGGTCTGAGAACCTTCGGCGCAAAAGAAACAAGTAACCAATCAGTCATTGGTCAACGTCAATTGTTTAAAATGTTCTTCGCCCTCAAGCCACCTTAGAGATAAGGGAAGCCCGTATAGGCAAACTTTCAAACCCAATGCCTAATTAATGCCTCTCTTAGAAGCCTCTCGATTCATCAGACGCACACACACACCCGCCTTTTAAAACCCTTCCCTTCTCCTTACCAACCGTCACAGCCTCGCCCCCTCCTTCACTCTCCCTTTATTTTTCCCACCCCCCCATTTCCCCCCCAAAATCCTCTCCTACTCCTCACTTTTCTGATTTCACCAAAAATTCAAAACAGGATTTTGAGGAAACTGAACAAGTAATGGGGAGTTTGATTGGGCACGTTGGTCCGGGGATAGGGTTCTTTGTAATTGGGTTATGGCACCTCTTTAACAACACGAGGCTCCATTCCCTGAATCCCAAATCATACAAATCCCACCCATGGTTCCCCACCCCATGGCTCAAGCACTTTGAGCTCTACCTCATCATGGGCGGTGCCGCCCTCTCCGTCTCCATGGAGCTCTTCATCGGCCCCGATCGCCACCAACCGTTGGACCCCGACGGCACCATCCCCTCGAATCACCTCCACAATTTCGAGCACTCCTCCATCTCCGCCACCTTCTTCGCCTTCGCCGCCCTCTCCTTCACCCTTGACCGCCTCCGCTCCCGGCCGCCGGAGGCATACGGAATCTCGCAGCTCCTCGCCGCCTCCGCCTTCTCGCAGCAGCTCTTCCTCTTCCACCTCCACTCAGCCGATCACATGGGGGTCGAGGGCCAGTACCACTCCCTCCTCCAGATCGTCATCGTGGTCTCCCTAATCACGACCCTGATGGGAATCAGCCATAGGAGGAGCTTCCTGGTGAGCTTCGTGAGGTCCCTGAGTATTTTATTTCAGGGAATCTGGCTCGTGACCATGGGATTCGGGCTGTGGACTCCTCAATTGGTGCCAAAAGGGTGCTTTATTCACTTCGAGGAGGGGCACCAGGTGGTACGGTGCGGTGGCGCTGCTTCCCTCCACCGCGCGAAATCGCTCGTCAACATCCTCTTCAGCTGGTTCTTCATCGGATTGATCGTTTTCGCGGTTTGCTTCTACTTGGGGATCCTGAAGATTTACGGCGAAAAATCGCAGTACCAGTCGTTGACGGCAAGTGAAGACGATGACGACGGCGGCGATGGGGACGGGAATGATGTGGAATCGCAGGAGGGGAAGAAGAAAGAAAATTTCAGCGGGTCCAATAGCTTTATTCATATGGGAAAAGGTTTTGCGCCCATTGACATGGAGAGGTAAAAAGTTCGGGGTATAACTGTAAAAAAATTAAAAAAAATTAGAAAATGATTAGGGTGTGTTTATTTCTGTATAAAGAGATTAGGTGTTGTGTGTGGAATCGATTCCATATTGGAGAAAGATGAGGGGTGTGTGTGGGTGTGAAATGGGGAGTAAATAATTCCCTCTTGTATTATTATACCAAAAATAATAAATCTCTTTCAACTATTTTTTTGTAACAGACGAAATTTTGGAATTGATGCTTCATTTTTATTTAATATTTAAATTACTCTAGAAAATAAATAATGTAAAATTTGAATAAGTTCGCTTTTAAAATGTTAAAATCACATAATTTTGTTAAAAGTAATATTTATTTATTTATAAATTTTAGTAAAAACAATATTTTACCTTTGGGGTGAATTAAAGTATTCTCTTCTCACGTTACTTTGTGCCAAATACAATGGTTTTAAGTTCAAAAAATCTTCCTTGGTGCATTTTATATGGACTTTTTCCTATTATAAGTTTTCTTAAGAAGTCTTGCCTTTAACAAAATATACTACTGAAGTGATATTAAATTTATTTTCTATTTCATTAATGTTCTCTTCGGGAAAAAAAAGAATTTTATTAATGTATTTTTATTTTGAATGGAAATCTGACAATTTCATTCGTTTAAGAATTAAAATGGCTAGTATAAAAAACTTTCGAAACTAAATTAGTCATTTTTAAATATGCTATTTTTGGAACTAAGTCAGTGCTAATTTCTAATTTTGAGGGACCAAAAATATAATTTTCCCTAAAATATAACTTGCCTGTACGTCTCGTTACAACCTCTCATTATTTTTTTAACATACAAAATAAAAAATACATTTTCATTTTTTCACCTTTTGATAAGTTAAATAAAAAACATTAATGAATTGAACTTAAGAAAAATAAAAAGTCATTAATAAAATTCATTTTTTTTTTCTAAAAAAGATATTAATGAAATGGAAAACAAATTTAATATAACTTTTATTTTTATCTTTCGTCAAAGGCAAGGTTTAATATAATTTTTAAAAGAATATAAGTAAAATAAAAAACATTGATGAATGATAAATTGTATTCTCTTTTTACGTTACTTTGTGCCAAATTTAATTTAGAAAGTGCAACCTCTGAAGGGGGCAAATTTGGATTTTGAAAGTGATCATAGAAGGTTTTTGGCACCTGCTCCCAATGGCAGATCCTTCAGCCATTTGTGTTTTATGTGTGTGTGTATTTTTTTTTTTCCATTCTTGACTTTGGCCCAGCGTTCGTCACTTTTGAAGGCCCACAGAAAATTTAATATAGAATTACCCCATGTGTTCCGTGCATTTCTTTTTCTGTTTTTTTGACTTTGTTGCAGTTTAAACTTTTACGAGCCCACTGAAATTTAATTATGGAAATATAAAAATAAAATAAAATAATTTGACAGAGATCGGTAGCAGTAAAGCCAAACCCTTTGGAGCCCACAAATGAACGTGACTATCAGGATAAATTATGAATATTGAGCCAGTAGGCTACATTTGTCATATAATATCTAATAATATTATATAGCTAGTGATAATAATAATAATAATAATTGTTAGTAATTATGCTACTACGATTATCATAACAGAAGTGACATTAATAATAATTATACAATACAGATGAAGGGAATGCATGCCTAATGATCTATTGTGCAATTAGTGAGTAGAAATGGAACATTTTTTTGTATGAGTTATTCGCTGAACTTGTACTGAATTGTAATGCTCTTGATTCTTTAATAGTCACGAGAGTGTAGCTTTCTAAAGGTTGGTGGACGTGTAAGGGTTTACACTTGGAGTGAGTCATGCTAAGATTCGAGTCCCACTATCATTGTTTTGTAATATCTTATGATTTACTCATCGGTTGAGATGAGGGGCCGCTCCAATTTCGTATGGGAATTAATCGAACCTTTCATAAATCAGGGTATCCAAGTTCCCAAAAAATAGTTATGACAGGGCAGGATGAATTGGTCACTAACTAAAAAGTGGTTCCTCAATAACCCAATTAGAAAGGTTTTTGAATTCTCTAATTGAAATTCACTCTCGAGCTAGTTAGTTTTGTTGAATAGTATTACCACTTGAAACAAAAATCAAGGAACTTTTTCTTGACTTATCCTACTTTTAAAATCAATTGATAAACATATCTTACATTTTCAAGATTTTCTCAAAATACCTCACCTTTTTAAACTTGAGATTTCAAACCTGGAGTTCTATTTTTTTTGTTCGCTACACCGACACATCTACAGGCACTGATACACGTGTCACCATCCACTAATACACGAGTCACTGTATGCTAATACACGAGTTTTGAAACCTTCGGTTTAACTGTGAATCCTATACTAATGGGTTCAATATCTTTCTGAACTTCCTTTCTTTCTTTTTTTTGCTTTTCCCTTATTTATACTTTTTTCCCCCACAAAATATAATTTCCAAAATACAATCAGAATTTACTTTTTTGGTAATATATATTTTAAATTTTATCCACTAATCAATGTATCTATAAAAATAAAATTTTCTATTTTTATATAAGAGACTTATTTAAATGATAATATACTTTGTCGATGAATAATATATTTTGGTAATAAGTCAATTTGCACTTTCTAAAATAACTTACAATCTTGTTTCAAAATTTTATCTTCCAATGACGGTATATATAAAAATAAAATTTTTATTTTCATTTAAAAGTCATTTTCAGCAAATGGAAGAAACAAAATTTAACAAGCTTTTGATTTCGTTTTTTTCATTTCCCCCTCTTTGGAATCCAATCCTATTTAGAAAAGGAATATAAGATTTGAAAAAGTAGAAAGTTGTCATTTTTATTTAATAAATTCTAGTCGTATTTCAAGAAATTAAATTGTTTGTTAAAAATTCAATTTTTATCTGATGAAAGGATGTAAAGTTGGTTTTTTTAAGAAAACAATTCTTTTTCTTTCTTTCCTAAAAAATAAATGTTCAATTTTTTTTCCAACCTTACCCTTTTTTTTTGGAAAAAAGGGAAATGAGAATATTAAATATTTACATTGTATTAAATATTTTTTTTGAACTCCCTTTCAAAATTGAATTTTTAACAAAATATATTATTCATTACCAAACTGTATTGTCATTTAAAACTGACTCTTAAGTAAAAATAGAAAATTTGATTTTATAGATACATTAATTAGTGGATATTCAAAAATATATTATTCGTCACCAAAAAAGTAAATTCTTATTTTATTTCAAAGATTAAAAAATGCTAAAACTCGATTTTTTTTCTTAATGAGAGAATAAAAATTTGTTTTTAAGAAATAATTTACTTCCTTTCTTCCCCACAAGATGTTTATTTTTTTTTCCCCACTCTTTCCTCTTTTTCAAATATATGTAATCAAATAAAAAATTATGTTGTGGGGGAAATAAGTATAAATAAGGGGAAATGAAATAATTGGAGTACAAAAAATATTTAAACCGTGGGTATGAGGTCCACCGTTAAACTAAAATTTTGACATTGCGAGTTTAAAAAAATGCACAGTAGGAAAGGAGAAAAATAAAACTCGAGAACCTCGAGTTCAAAAAAAAGTGGACTTGAGAATATTCTAAAAAGGTACAATTTGTTTGTCAATGGGTTTTAAAAGTCAGGTAAATTAATAAAAATTTTAAAATAGGGCGGGTGACAATTGTTTATATCGAAAGTTATTGAATACTAGCTCTTTTTTTCCATCCCATGCATTATGAGTTGACGGACCGTCCCCGCATGAATCTCATATTTTAAGTAATTGAGGAATGTCAATGTTCAAAACCCTACAATTGCAATTTTTTTTTTAAAACATTATAATTGGAATATTGTACTTGTGTAGATATACCACTAAATTTCATCATCAAGTTCTCTTTTTAATCTTTCCAGTCATTTGGAAAGTCCGGAAAAGATGGAATATTGTTTGATCATAAGATATGAATTACTTGAAATTAAAAAGTCGTGAATTTATAAATTTTTGACAATCTTAAGCTTTCATTTTCTTTACTGTCGGTTTTTCTCTTTACATTTTCTTTACGTTGGATGCTAGGATTGCATAAACGTACAAATTCATGGCTTTAGACTTAGACGATCCATATCCTTGTTTCGAAAGCCTGTCACCTTTGATTTTCTCAATTGGCTGTTCAAGATGCCATGAAATTGGCTAAGTTTTTCTGGACAAGAATGCATACTTTCCTGGAAAGTTCCTCCCATAAGGCTCTACAAATGGAGGTCCCCTTCCGCTCTCTAAGTAACAAGAATGCCAATCCAACATGAAGCACTAGCCAAAAAATTAAGAATGCATGGAGCTACCCTCCCCTCCAACCCTGTTCTCTGTTTACATAATTTGTTTGTCAATAATGGATAGACCAACATTTATATACGGATTTTGTGACTGATTCCTTTCAGAATGGAAGCTCAAAAGTATAGTGGTAATGTGAAAGAGTGAAGAATTTTAAAAATCTCAATCATCTTTCTCGAAAGTTTCGCCCTTTCAAATGAATTCTTTGTTGAATTTAATCCAAAGTAATAAGTCATTTTTGTTTACAAAAAATTATATTTCGAACAAATCCCACCATCCATATAAAAAGAAGGGTCCAACATATATAGATGGGTTGATTTTCGGAATGGATATACTTGTTATTATTTTTTTTTGCCATCCCTTCATTTAAGGGAAACTAGAGGTGTGATGAACCTCGTTTGGTTAGAGTGGCTCAGATTCCGAAGAGCACTTTTTCTTTTTACCTGGCCAACAGAACAGAGAAAACTAAAACTAAAAACTTTCTTTATTTGTAATCTCGTCGAACATGAATCAGTTAGTGGGCCGCATCTCCCAAAGGCCCACTCTGCCCCTCACAATTCCGGGCCTCGAGATTACTGGGCCTTCCCAACCCACCCATCCCACTTGCTATGTCACCCGCACTAGCCCGACCCGATTCAATTTATAAAACAATTTTGACCTGCCATTAATTCACTTGTGTATTAAAATTTTAAAATATGAATAATATACGATGATATAATTATTTAAATTCTTAGCAAAATTATGGTATTACCATTCATTCATCAATTAATCCAATAATTTTGAAAATTTAATAGGAAATGTAATTCGATAGGTAATTAACCACAACTTCCACTACCAAATGACCCTAGGTTTAATATTGACAACTTATTTTTGTTATGTTAAAATGATTAAAACTATAATTTAATGTTACAAATTTCTTGATTATTGATTGAGAAAAGCAATGATAAAATTATCATCCAACATTTAAAAAAGGTGAGGAAGACTTGGGGGACGGGTAAGCTTAACTGGAAGATGCAACACTGGTTGATCAAATGATCGAAAGGCTCATTGTCGTGTTGCCAACCCAATAATCATATGACAAAGAAACTTAAAAAAACCAAAAAAATGAAAAACAAAACGACGTAGTTTTTTGTTCTTTGCTTTCGCATTTTTTCCTAGACCCACTCATATACTTGGTCCAAATATAGTTCCCCAAATTATCTCCAAGAAAAGAAGTGTTTATAGTTTTTTTTATGTAGTAAGTAGTTTGTTTTTCATTTCAGATCTCCAAAAAGAAGAAGAAGAAGAAAAAAAAAAAAGGGGGGGTTCACCAATTATCTTAGTGAAAGATAACGTGGCTCAATGTCAACTGCTATGTAGAAATGATAACGTCTATTAAGTTAACCATGAGTAGCAATGATTGAGCTTTGGACCTGCTGGTAACGCGCATTAGTGCTAGTACAGATCCTTACCATCGCTACCGTGAACCCAAACTAAAACAGTAATTCTTTTAAATGGTAAAACAGTAATTGTAAAATTAATTAAAGCATAGTAGCACATTTATTTAGTACATATATATATATAAATAACCCAAATTGCTACCAGTTTTGCTTTAATTAATTGTGTAATTTATTTTCTTTTATTAACCACCCTGCAAGTCAAGCGAACTTGTGTCTTTGATCCCTTGGGTGGGAGTATATTGCCCATTTTAATCATGGAGTTCACAAAGTCCGCCAAGAAGCGTGCGGGTTTGGTTGAAGAAGTCCAGCCATCCAGCCCACCATTATTGAAGCAGCCCACCAACCAGCCACCATTGTTGAAGCAGCCCACCGTCCAGCCCACCATTGTTGAAGAAGGAAGCTTCCTTGTTCACACCGGTGGGAGAGTCCCAAAGCCCTCTATAAATAGAGGTGGATACCTCAGTTGGATATTATCCTGAAAATCACCAAGATAAGAGTGATTGTGTGAGAGTTTGAGAGTTTTTTCATGAGTTTTGTAAATACTCATGTAATCTATTCTTGTGAGTAATAGAGGTTGTTTTTCTCTCAAATCTGTGTTTACCAACGCCCAAGTTAATCCAGGTATCCCAACAAGTGGTATCAGAGCCTGGTTAGTGGCGTTGATTGAGTTTTTAGGTGACCGGCCGAATTTGGGTTTTCTGATTTTTACTCAAAATCCAATTCTGAGTGCACCATTGGATTCGTCTTGTCGAATTGAGTCCATCGCACCAAACGGCGACTTAATCGGAGTTCAAACAAGCCCAGAAATCTCGGTCAAAGTTTGGTCAACTTTGTCGGAGAAGACAACCATCGCCGGAAACTGCCGGAGAAGACGACACTGTTCACCGGAGATCTGCCAGAGAAGACGACGCTGTTCACCGGAGTCTGCCGGAGAAGACGACACTGTTCACCAGAGATCTGACGGAGAAGACGACACTGTTCACCGGAGATTTGCCGGAGAAGACGACACTGTTCACCGGAGTTCGGCCGGAGAAGACGGTCGGAAATACTGTTTACAGCCGGAATTTGCAGTATTTCTGAAAATTGCAAATTGACCCCTCAAATTTTTTCAAAACTACAGTTTTGCCCCAATAGTGGAATTTTGGCCCTGTAGTGTCTATTCCACCTTTTTCGACCGTTCCGGACGCAACGGCGGGCTCCATTTTTCAAGATTCAACCTCGATAGTGTTGAAAAGATATTTGTAAGGTGATAATGTCCACAGAAGAGTCAACATCATCTTCCGGAGCCATGATTATGCTCACTGCCACCAACTACATGCTGTGGAAACCTCGGATGGAAGATTTCCTCAGTTGTAAGGATTTGTTTGATCCCATCGAAATGAAAGGTACAAATCCTGATCCCGCCAAAGAGTTAGAGTGGAAGAAATCAAACCGAAAAACTATTGGTCAGATCCGTCAATGGATTGATCATAGTGTCTTCCACCATGTTGCACAAGAGACAAACGCATATGCCCTCTGGAAGAAGCTGGAGGACATGTACCAAGCCAAGACCGCTCGGAATAAAGCTTTGTTGATGAGGCGTTTAGTCAACATGAAGCTTAAAAGTGGAACTTCAGTTGCCGAGCATACCAGTGAGTTCCAGAGCTTGGTCAACCAGTTGTCGTCTGTAGAGATGCCGCTTGGCGATGAAGTTCAGTCGTTGCTACTACTCAGTTCCCTTCCCGATAGTTGGGAAACGCTGGTCGTATCACTCAGCAACTCAGCCCCTAATGGCAAACTTACCATGTCAATGGTCAAAGATGCCCTTTTCAGTGAAGAAGCAAGGAGAAAGGACGTGGGCACAGATCAGACCCATGCCCTTGTCACAGAGAACAGGGGGAGGCAACAAAAGAGTAGCAAAAGCAAATGGAGAGGCAGAAGCAAGAGCAGGGGCAGGTCCACTGATGGCAGAAAACCAACATATAAGTGCCATCATTGTGGAATAGAGGGGCGTATGAAGAAGAACTGCTGCAAATGGAAAGAGGAACAAGGCCAAAGCAGTTCACAGCCGAAGAACAAGAGTGGAGAAACATTAGTTACTATCTCTGGTGATGTAGCTTATTGTTCAACCCAAGATGAGACATGCCTTCACGTCTCACGAGAAGACACGGATTGGGTGGTAGATACTGCAGCGTCCTACCACGTGACTCCATACAAGGAATACTTCACAACATACAAAGCCGGTGACTTTGGAGCTGTGAAAATGGGAAATTCCAGTTCCGCTGGGATTGTCGGAATTGGTGATGTCCAGATAAAGACAAGTTCTGGAAGCACAATTACTCTGAAGGATGTCCGCCATGTGCCAGATCTTCGGCTGAATCTACTTTCTGGTATAGCTCTCGACAAAGAGGGCTATGATAGTCATTTCAGTAGAGGCACATGGAAATTGTCAAGAGGCGCTATGACAGTCGCTCGAGGACATATTTGTGGCACGCTATACAAGACTCATGTGAAGATTTGTACAGACAGCCTCAACGTTGTAGAAAAAGAGGCTTCACAAAATTTATGGCACCAGAGACTCGGCCACATGAGTAAGAAAGGGCTGTCTACCCTAATAAAGAAGAAGCTTATCAATGTAGACAAGGACGCTGCACTAGATCCTTGCAATCATTGTTTGTTTGGTAAGCAGCGTAGAGTCTCGTTTAATTCCTCTTCAACGAGTAGATCAGAGTTGCTCAGTCTAGTACACTCTGATGTTTGCGGTCCCTTGGAGGTTGAATCACTCGGCGGCAACCGATACTTTCTGACGTTCATCGATGATGCTTCTCGAAAGGTGTGGGTGTATTTTTTGCGGACGAAGGACCAGGTATTTGATTACTTCAAACTGTTCCATGTCATGGTAGAACGTGAGACAGGAAAGAAGTTGAAGTGTCTTCGATCCGACAATGGAGGTGAATACTCTTCCAGGCAGTTCGATGCCTATTGCAGATCATATGGCATCCGACATGAGAAGACGGTCCCACGCACCCCTCAACACAACGGTATAGCTGAAAGAATGAACCGAACAATCATGGAACGTGTTCGGAGCATGCTCAGTATGGCTAAGCTGCCAAAGCCATTCTGGGGAGAAGCAGTCAGAGCCGCCTGTTACTTGATCAACCGATCTCCATCAGTACCATTAGATTTTGAAGTTCCGGAGAAAATTTGGTATGGAAAGGATCCATCATACTCCCACTTGAGAGTATTTGGGTGTTTAGCGTACGCACATGTATCCAAAGAGCTCAGGCAGAAGCTGGATGCAAGGACCACTCCATGCATATTCATAGGCTATGGAGATGAAGAGTTTGGATACAGATTATGGGATCCAAAGGAGAAAAAGGTGATCAGAAGTAGGGACGTGGTGTTCCATGAAAACCAGACAATAGAAGATATTGAAAAGCCCACAATATCTCGGAAGTTGAACGTTGCTCCTCAGGTGCCAGAGGCAACATCGGAATCATTCGTGAGAAATGATGATACAGTGCCAGAAGAAATGCCAGAAGTAGAAGACAATGAGGAAGATGACGGTGCTGAGCAGGGGGAGCCACAACCCCAGCTGCCAGACGTTCCAGAACCATCACAAGGCCAAGATGATGGTGGTTCTCCTCAGATTGTTTCAGATGTTCGTAGATCTGAACGAGGTCAGATTCCATCAAGAAGATATCCAGAATCTGAGTACCTTCTACTTACTGAAGATGGAGAACTAGAGAGTTTCCATGAAGCATTATCTCATAAGGACAAAGAAAAGTGGTTGCTCGCAATGCAGGACGAGATGGAATCCCTGCAGAAAAATCAGACTTATGAGATCGTAGAACTTCCATGAGAGAAGAAGGCACTGAAAAACAAATGGGTGTTCAAGCTGAAAAAGGATAACAGTGAAAAAGTGGTGAAATACAAAGCACGGCTTGTAGTCAAAGGATTCCAACAGAAGAAGGGGATTGACTTTGACGAGATATTTTCACCAGTGGTCAAAATGACTTCAATTAGAGTCATACTTGGATTGGTCGCAAGTATGAACTTGGAGCTTGAACAGATGGATGTGAAGACAGCTTTTCTTCATGGAGATTTAGAAGAAGAAATCAACATGGAGCAGCCAGAAGGTTTTGAGGTTTCAGGTGATAACCTCGTTTGCAAGCTGAAGAAAAGCTTGTACGGTCTGAAGCAGGCACCTAGGCAGTGGTACCAGAAGTTCGACTCTTGCATGGTGAGTCAAGGGTACAAGAAAACTGCAGCAGACGAGTGTGTCTACATTCAGAAGTTTTCTGATGGAAATTTCGTTGCTCTTCTACTATATGTAGACGATATTCTAATCGTGGGGAAAGACGCAATGAAGATCAACCAGCTGAAGAAGGAACTCTCTAAGTCTTTTGACATGAAAGACTTAGGAGCGACTCAACAAATATTAGGAATGCAGATCACCCGAGACAGGAAGAACCGAAGGTTATGGCTATCTCAGGAGAAGTATATTGAACGAGTGCTTGCACGGTTCAATATGAACAATGCCAAACCAGTTAGCATTCCATTAGCCAACCATTTCAAGCCGAGCAAGAGTTCCTGTCCCTCATCCAAGGAAGAGATTGGGGAGATGTCGTCAGTACCATATTCTTCAGCAGTTGGAAGTTTGATGTATGCTATGGTGTGTACGAGGCTCGATATTGCTCACGCAGTGGGAACGGTGAGTCGTTTTCTCTCCAACCCCGGGAAAGAGCATTGGGAGGCGGTAAAATGGATTCTCAGGTACCTTAAGGGTACAACGAAGATATGTCTTTGTTACGGGGAAGCTGATCAAATCTTGGAAGGCTATACTGATGCAGATATGGCCGGAGATCTTGATAGTAGGAAATCTACTTCAGGGTTCATTTACACTTTTGCAGGGGGAGCTGTTTCATGGCAGTCAAGACTACAGAAGTGTGTTGCTTTATCCACAACCGAAGCAGAATACATTGCTGCCGCAGAAGCTGGAAAAGGGATGTTGTGGTTAAAGCGTTATCTCCAAGAATTTGGAATCAAGCAAAAGGAGTACAAGGTACATTGTGACAGTCAGAGTGCTCTAGATTTGAGCAAAAACTCCATGTACCATTCCCGTACAAAACATATTAATATTCGCTATCATTGGATACGCGAGGTAATAGATCGACAACTGTTGAGACTAGTGAAGATCCATACAAAGGAGAATCCTGCAGACATGTTGACGAAGGTGGTGACTCAAGAGAAGCTAGAGTTATGCAGAGACATAACTGGGATGTTTTCGGATATGGCTGGAGGGGGAGAATTGAAGAAGTCCAGCCATCCAGCCCACCATTGTTGAAGCAGCCCACCAACCAGCCACCATTGTTGAAGCAGCCCACCGTCCAGCCCACCATTGTTGAAGAAGGAAGCTTCCTTGTTCACACCGGTGGAAGAGTCCCAAAGCCCTCTATAAATAGAGGTGGATACCTCAGTTGGATATCATCCTGAAAATCACCAAGACAAGAGTGATTGTGTGAGAGTTTGAGAGTTTTTTCAAGAGTTTTGTAAATACTCATGTAATCTATTCTTGTGAGTAATAGAGGTTGTTTTTCTTTCAAATCTGTGTTTACCAACGCCCAAGTTGATCCAAGTATCCCAACATTGGTACTATAGGCTTCCACTAACTCCTTGCTCGCAGCGTTTCCACCGGAATACAGAACCCGATCGGAGAAAAGGACTCCATTTTGAGTCTTGAGACTGTTGTAGTAAATGTTGTCAAACAAATCCTGAGATCTTTGGTCAAGAGCGATGAGCGTGCTTGTGTCGTTGACGTGATCTTTTTGGCACACGGCCTATAGAGCGCTCACCAAGGTTGTGTTCATTGTTTTGTCCGGTGCTCCGGTTTTATCGAAATTGTATAATCAAGGCCAAATAGTGGCACAAGTCGTTCGCCCCATGGAATGAGCACCTACATGGAAACAAAAAGCTTGCTTACATTGCACGGAGTACTGAACTCCAAATTATGTATAGAAGGCTTTCCTTCTTATGCTAGTAAGGCCCACAGAATCATGTGAAGAAAGTAGAGTCTGCTCGTCTTAGGTAAGTTTTGCGACTCATCGTGGATTAATAAACCTCTCTAGAAGAGCTATGGGTGTACCTGATAATATCACAACATCGGAAAGGTTAAGACCCACATTCTCAAACTTTTTCAAGATTGTTGGAAAATCATCATATCCCGTGGGAATGTTTTTAATTGCACCATCCTTGTTCGCTTCCGTTCCATCTTTTCTTCCCAAGTTTGGTTTGTATCCATTTTCTCCGAACCGCACAAAACACCATCCGTCAGTTTTCCAAAATCACTTGTACCATGATGCATCGTCATAAGATTTATGCCGAGTACAAACGGGTCAAAATATGCATTGATACACAGTTATTTTCATGGACTTACCAAGACAACTGAGCGTTCGACAGTTATGGCGATTATGTCAGCACAAGACACAACCCCTGGGCAACTCGTTTCTACAGCCTTTTTGATGGTATCCACAATGTCGAACACCGTCAAATTCAAATTAGGGATCACAGATTTCTCATTGTTCTTTCCGTCCAACAAAATGGATGCATCACATCCCTATACATAATAAATAAAATGACAAGACCATGTAAATGACTTAATTTTGACTTAAAAAACATATAGCATGTGAACATAGAAGAAATAATACAAGCATTGGTTGGACTTACATTGACGAAACAGTCTAGGTAGTGAAGGCGAAGTAACATGGGAGCCACCCGCGTTTCACGCGTGGCTGCGGCTTGAACCAAATTATGCACAATTTTCACGACATTGGGACACGACGTCGCATGGTAGTTAGGCCTCAGATCATCGCACCACACCCTAAAACACAACACCGCTAGGAAAGCAGCCACCAGACAATAACTCTTCAAACCACTCCACTTCTTCATACTGCGCTCAAGATGGATTATTTCTATCTACTCCAAGGATTAGTAAATTAAGTATTCCTGGTGAGAGTTTAGTGCTCCATATGCCAATTTATGAAGCCCCACCTTATGCCCCTTCTTCATCTTCTTCGTTTGTTTTTTCTTGTTAAGTAGAGTTTGAATCCGGCGTAAATACATTAAAAAGTGGCATAACGTGTATCATGTGGAAATTCATCATGTCCCTCGACGGATGCAAATACAACTTTTGAGTTATCAGCAAATAAAGTCCATAACGGGTGGGTTTAAAATGATTAAATAGACATAATGGACTTAGAAGCGGTGGGGTGCATAATTAGTGACCACTATACTTGGTAATCGATTATAACTTTTGAAATTTCGTCTTTCATAGTTCTCGGCCATTCATCAAACGAGCTTTCTGAATTTAAAGACCCATGCTAAACATCGAAACGGCTACTATAAATGGTCTCGACCTCTCGCAAGGAGGTGCAGGCTCCATCGACATGGGATGAGGCTCACCATTCCCTCTGACAGGCACTGGGGTACCCAAACTTTTCGAAAGAAATGAGAGAGAGCGCAGGGATAAAACATATCTTTCCCGACCCAAATTCTATTTTGCTGAGGTTTAAACGTATATAATGCGCCTAACTCCAAAGAAGAATATAAATAATGATCCAATTAATGGCCTTTTTTGTATTTAAATTGACGCAAATAGGGATTTTCAGTAACCAATCAAAGTCTGACATTTAGTTATTAAGAAAATACGAAATCCTTTACTCAATGGCACTGTTCTTAACTAGGTGCAGTTGTGACCTAGAACAATATGATTTGTATTTTTAAAAGTGATTCTAAATAGACAACACATTTCTATCAAAACAACATTGTTTATAATGATTAAACATCGTCATTTAGTTGCATCGGTAGATAATTACCCTATAATATTTTCATGAAGGGCTTGACTTTATTCAACTCATTCTCACTAGCAGTCAGTTTAATTTTTTTTAATTTAAAATCATGTCTCATCATATTATTCTTGCAGCATATTAGATGGCCTGTTTATTTAAATTAAACAATCAAAGGAGCCACCCGCATATCATCTATGAGTGCGGCTTGAACCACATCTCCCACAATATTCACTACTTCCGGACACGGATTCACATTCTCATAGTAATCAGGTTCGGCTCATTACGTCCCACCCCTAAACATAACTCCATCAGACAAGAGACCACCGCACGGGATAAGCTTGTCAGGAGGAGTTTGAATTCACTGTATACATTAAAATGTCTCATGATGTGTTTCATGTAAAAGTTTAATTAATAGATGCAAATACAACTTTTGAATAATCAGCCAAAATCCAAAGTGGGCTGGCATAAACAGGGGGCGGAGCCGGGGTGGACATGATGAACAAAGTGGTGTGGGGTGCATAATGAGAGCAACTCAAAGTGTTAAATCAATTACTAACTTCGAAATTTCAACTTACAGTTTTAGGCCGATCATCAAACAAGCTTTCTAAAAATAAAGAGTTATACGAAACATTGAAATGGTTGCACTAGAAGGAATCTCATCCTCTCAAAGGGGAGTACGGGCTCCATTTACATGAAGTGAGACTCACCACTCTTTTTGAAAGGTAAGGGATGCCTAGACTTTCCAAAAGAATGAAAGTAGGAATAAATGTAATTTTGACCCCGAAACTTTACCTTACTTCTCAATCGAGTCGTTGACATTTCAATTTAAGCAATTTCATTTTTCAGCTTTCCCAAGGCCTAAATTATTAATAAAGTCGTACATTTGTTGAGTAGTGTTCCTGTGGCAGGCCTTGCAGCATAACTTCTCTAGTCATCCACATTTAATCCAAGTTGTTATCATTGCAACTTCAAAGCAAAGTGAGTGAGTGGAGATGTTGGCCTACAAGGCCTGCCATGTAAGCTGCCAAGAGGGATGCCATGCTAGTACTCCTTCACGGAAGTGTGACTTTATTAATAATTGGGGACAATGGGGAAGACCCGGGATGAAATTGCTTCAATTGAAAGGCTAAGGACCCAATTGGAAAATAAGGTAAAGTTCAAGGGGTGAAATCATTTTTAGGCCTAAATACTTTCGATTGAGATTTAAACACAGATATTAAGCCTAACTCCAAAAAATAAAAAATAATGATTGAATTATTAAATTATTTTTCCTTTAATTGATGCCGATGGGTGAAAACTTTTAATAATCAATCAAAGTTTGAAACTTAAGCATTAGAAGAAGAAAAAAAAAAAGCCCTCACTGCTCTTAATTAGGTAGATATGCAAACTAAGGTGCATGTCTCCCCTATGCCCCGCCTGAGGCCCAAAAGGGATCTCACATAAGCCTAACAAAATCCCCATGTAGCCGATAAGGGTGGGAATAAGGGCCATCCGTTCTTCTGAAGTAACAAACTTCAAAGGCCGAAAATAAAATGGCAAGGCCCATTAGCGGTTCAGAGTAATGCTATCCTGCCCCATGAAAGGCCCAATATACTAATAATCCGACCCATAAAACACCCAAAAACGACAGAAGGATGGAAAAAGGAGTCTTGCGTTGTCAGGATGAAACGATGACGTTTAAGCATTAACTGAAAATTCTAAATTAAATGCCATTGCCACGGATGTTTTCGCTCATCCACAAATCGCTTTAGTGGATATTTGTTAATAGGAAAATTATGCTTGTACATTTTTTATATATCTTTTACATTGAAAAAATAACATAATAAAATTTATGTGGTCCTGACCTATACTCTCCAGGCCCATTAAGGCCCTAGAGTGAGACCCGGCTGACGGCAGGCCCAGTGGAGACCCAGAATAATAACCGCTAGGCCCAGTAAAGGCCCGACTGGAAATTTCCCGACCCATCAACAGTTAAGTGTAAAATTTCCGAGGCCCATCCCAGGCCTAAAACAGTACTTGCCCTGACGATGGAAAGCCCAAAAAGGAAAAAAAAACAAAAACAAAAAAAAACAAAAAAAACAGAGAAACTTGGGAAAGGGGGTCCTACGCCTCACGAGCTAAGACCGAGGCGGGGAGAATGGACACGTGCGAGTGTCGCTAGACGGCCAAGTCTCTCCTACTTTTTTATTTTTTAATTTTTTTGGTTTTCGGGGTGGGGGGCGGGGGGGAGCTAGGGCGACTCTATTTATATAAAGCATACAAATTTAATTAAGATGATTCTTATGTCTGTCCAATTGGAGATATGTAAATTTGTAATGAAAATGGGTTGTGTACTGAAGTTGGTAACTTTTTTTGGGAGTCAATACTCACATGTGAGTGGGATTCACCCTTAATGTATTATGGTGAGCCGATTCACATGTGAGTGTGGATACCCATAAAAAAGTAGCGAAATCTAATTAGTACTAGTCAAAGTATTGCAGAAAAAATAAAAAATAAAAAGCAAAATTTACGGTGTACAATGCGTAATTTGTTTTCCTCAAGAGATAAGAATCCTAATTTCAACAAATTTCTTAGTGACCGCATTGTCACCGGAATACAAAACCTGGTCGGAAGCAAGAACTCCTTTATGAGTCATGAGATTCTTGAAGCATTGGTTGTCGAACAAATCGACTGTTTTTGGATTAAGTGGGATGAGTGTGCCTGTGTTGAATCTTGAGCAAATTTTCCTTTTAAATCAATGCGAACGAGTACCATCATTTCTTTTTTGAAAAAAGTGAACAAATTGAACGTGAGTTCCTAACATTTTGGTAGGAAGATAGGACATCTTGGTAGGAATTAAATCCAAATATAGGACATATTGGTAGGAGTTAAATCCAAATATACACCCACAACATTGCGAGATCAAAGCCTAGATTGTGCATGAAGTGTACTTTTCTTCTTGCAGGTATTGAACAACGATTTGGTGCTTGGGGGTTGAAGTATTG
This sequence comes from Santalum album, assembly GCA_034195605.1. NCBI lineage: Eukaryota > Viridiplantae > Streptophyta > Magnoliopsida > Santalales > Santalaceae > Santalum > Santalum album. Next base: position 16,500,576 of record CM067264.1, on the reverse strand, counting down.
GGTGAATCACAACATCGGTAAAGGGTTTTTTTTTTTTTTCCCTTTATTTTTTTGGTAAATCACAACATCGGTAAGGTTGAGTCCCACTAGTTCAAACATTTTTTTTAGGATTGTTTGGAGCGAGTCAAGTGCCCTGGGAACACTTGTTTTCGCCGCTGTGGTGTTGGGCTCCAGTCCATCTTTTCTTCCTAGTAAAACTTTGTACGAATTTCCTCCCGACTGTCAATAAACCAAACCATCATCGCCGTTGCATTGGGAGATAATTGCGCAACAATTTTAATTATCACAAATCATTTAGTGGAGGTGCTGTAGTCCTGCATCAAATTAGGAAATTCTGATGCTTGAAGTATTCTAATGGATTAGGTCCATTAGAATACTGAGGCCCAAAACAGGACCCTCCCCAACACCATGCCACCATGCCTGAGGTTCGTCAAGCCCATACCCTTCATAAGCCTAAAAGAAAACCCCAATGTGGGCCATAATGGTGCCAAGTAAGGCCCATTGGATCTGGTCAAATCTCGAACTTCAGGCCCATTAAAGTCTCAACAGTATTCCATGGCCCATTAAAGCCCCAGAATGACATTATTCATTGGGCCCGTTAAAGGTCTAAAAGAAAATTGTTAGGCCCACTAATGGTTCACTGTTACACTTCCAAGGCCCAAAACAATACTGGTCTGGCCCATGAAAAGCCCCAAAACAACAGAAAAGGGGAATGAAAGGGACCTGCGGGGAGCACTAGGAGGGGAATGAAACGATGACGTTTAAGAGGAAAAAGATCTCCGATTTTAAAACTGCATTATGAAAATGTAAAACGCCGTTGCCGGGGATCGAACCCGGGTCACCCGCGTGACAGGCGGGAATACTCACCACTATACTACAACGACATTGTTGGGAAAGCAATGAAAAGCTATTATTTAAAAATAAAGATTGAATAATTATTTCAATCACGCTCCTGCCAACGCTTGGAAGTTGAAAGTTCAATTAGTCCCCAGAAACAAGATAAGATTGGTTGGTACAAAATAAATGCTGCATTGATTTTGATGAGTACTGAAGTGATCCTCGATAATGAACCTTCAATTCATTGAATTGCATGTACCGGATTACAGGGGGAAACTCATTTATCTAATGCATTCATAGCTCGTATAATGAAACTAACATCTTATTGATTTTAGGCTAGAGCTCAGGAGAAGTCTTTAATTGATAAAAAAGCTACCAAGTGTACATATATTATTATACCTTCCAAAGAAGTGAACACATCCTGTTTCTGTCTTCATCATGTGGAGAGGGGAAGGGAGTAGAGAGAAGAGACAAATGGGTTTCCTTTTGTACTGTACTTGCACTTGACAATCACGGACTACCAGTAAGCATCACGGGTGGTGTTACCATAACAACACATGACACTTCTTTCTTCCAACTCTCTCTTTCTCTCTCATTCCTTTCACTGATCCTAATATCTCTTTAGGAAGAAAAACTATGATCTCAATCGTGCATTTGTTGAGATTGGATCTACACATACTCCTCAAATTGGGGTTGCCATTTCCAGACAAGAAAAAAGCTAGCCGGGCCCCTTCAATTCAATATTCACGGTGGCCCACCAAATGTTTGTGTTTTTTCCCCTGTGAACCACTCCCTTCACATGCAAAGTCTTGTGGGGGAATAATATTCGATCCTTGACTTCTCTTGTATTGATGCAAGGTATACTACATCAATGGCAGCCTATTTATGTTTTCCTATTCAACATGTTACGTAGACGTTCGTGATTGGTAGCCGTAAATTCTACATCATTGCTCCCAAAATATACAAAATTTTATGCCAACCTTCGTGTTGGTCACCTACTTTACTCCTCCCTACCATAAAAGGCGTAAAAAGAAAGGCCTATTGAGCATCCCATTTCTTCATACACTCTTCACTCTCCCTCCCTCTCTCTCTCCCTCCTTCCCTCTCCTTGCAATGGACTACTTCAAAAACTATGTGATGAGAGGGGAAAAGATCTATTTACGGATTCTCTTGTGGCTCATGGTGGTTGGTTTTGGAAGCTCAGACTTGAACCAAGACAGGACTGAATGTGCAGACCAATTAGTGGGGCTGGCGACTTGTCTTCCTTACGTAGGCGGCGATGCCAAGTCCCCAACCATAGACTGCTGCAGCGGGCTCAAACAAGTGCTGGACAAGAGCAAGAAATGCCTCTGCATTCTTGTTAAGGATAGGAATGACCCCAATCTGGGGTTCAAAATCAACGCCACCCTTGCTTTAAGCCTCCCCAGTGCTTGTCATGCTCCCGCTGCTGCCGTCTCCGAATGCCCCGGTAACTAATTACAAATCACAACTCCTCTCGCTAGTTGTAAAAATTGTTCTGTTCTGTTGTGGAGTGGTTTAGATTGCTGTTTGTCGTGGATGCAGCTCTTCTTCACTTGGCACCACATTCCCCAGATGCTAAGGTGTTTGACGATTTTGCAAATAGCACTAGAGGGGGCAATAGTACTCACACTCTTACTGGTAACAAACTAATATTGGGGTTTTTTTTTTTGTCCATCACAAACTGTTTTTGGGTCCTTTCTCGTATCGGGTTTGATTTAAGAAAGTTGAGAGTTTGTCTCAGGTAAGGGGAGTTCCAACACCCCAGGTTCAAGCGCTCAACTGAAGAGTGATGGTGGTGGGAAGGGGAAGAGGTGGTTAGCAGCAGAGGTGATTTGTGGAGCTCTGCTTTGGTGTTTTACATTCAACCTTTGAGAGGGTCTCTCATCCATGGAACTATATCCAAGTATTCCCACCCAGTGTGTAATTTTACTGTCATCTAATGATTAGTGTGATCTTTCTTTTTCTCTCTCTCGACTCGTTGGTCTATCGGTAACAGAGGAAATCAAAGGGATTGGCTAGAAGTAGTTAAATCTTGTAATATGTACACAAATGTGATACAAAGAGAGAGAACCACAAACACAAGGCTCCCGTGTTTATGAGGAGGATCTTTGCTGCAATACGAAGAGGCTATTTCTATGACCAGAAGAAACTTGTGACACATTAATCTCAATTTAAACAGGTTTAGTCCAGCAAGAAGTGGTAATTTCACCGAAATCACAGTAAGCCCAAGATTTAATTGTTTGATATGCAAATAAAACCATGCTCTAATACAACTGAAGTCGGGCCTTCGTGCTTAGATCACAATGTTAATGTTATCATCAAATCCTAGTGTAGGTAAGTTCACCAAAATGGAATCAGAAATCTTGCATTGTAAACTGAGCTCATGATCAATCATTTCCAGGCTGTGTAACCAACACTCACAAACTTGCATTAACCGAAGAAACAAAACATGTCGATATAAAAATAAATTGTTGATCCATGACATGTAAATTGAGCTATTCCATGAATGACCTTTAGTAACCCCATATACATTTACAAAGCATGTCCAAGTAACATATTACAGAAATTGAGACCCTGCGATCGAGATCCAATCAAACAAATATACAAGCTGTAAATTTTTTTTCCTTTGCTCTTTCAGTCACAAGTGTTGGCCTCGACATTCTGTGGCCGGAACCACAGCTGTATGCATTCTTTTTTACCATTTCCCCACTTCACAAGCCTCACAAAAGCAAAACCCTTCGGGAATGTGAAGATCAAATCCAACTCTGCAGCACCATCACTGTTGATTCAAACCCACGAATGGAAATACTGATCTAATTCCATTTAAGGAGAGACGCTGGGGTTGGGGAAAATGCCGCTTTTTGGTCAGGAAGGTGCCAAACCTAATACCAGCGAACCCCTAATAAGGCTTCAAACCATTTCTAGGAACTGCTATAACAATTTGGAATGCGATTTTAATGAAATCCTGAAGGAAAGAAAAGGGAGATAGAAGCCATATGAATTCTATTTTCATGCTTGAAGCACCTGACAGTGAACAATATGACTCTTCAAACCACTTCTTCCGGCAATACTTGACCATAAATTTGCGAACAGAGTCTTCAAGTGACCTTTTCCAGCGATATTTTCCCATAGGTGAGGGTTGCTCTCTACGTGTTTATCAGGGCTCGAAACATCAACCAGACTAATGCTCATGTTGTTGCGGATAATGCAAAGTTTCCCATTCAGGGGAACAAAAGCAGCAGCCTCCAAGGCACGAGAACTCCCAAGGTGAAGCTTGCTATCTATAAATTTGTTCCACGTATCCTGAGGCTTCATCATAGACCCTCAGCTTGCACCCATCTCGGCAATCCAATGCATAAAGCTGGCCTTGTATAGAGATGCTAGGATTTCGCCAACCAGCAACCATCCCATCACTAACTGTGGTCCAGGAATTCGTTTCAGGGCTATAGGCTTCACTCATGACCTCACGGTGGGATCCTAGCCCCTTTAGAAACCACATTCCATTATAAACTACCCCAATAAAGGGCACCATGGCAGTGCTCATATCTGAAACAAAATTCCAACGGTTCTTATTAGGGTCATAAACTTCAGCTGATCGGAGTGTCCTTTGGATTCCTTCGCATTCCCCACCAGCCACATAAAGGCAGTTGTTTATCACACAGGAACCAAAGAAATGACGTTTCCGAAGCATATCTGGCGCCCTGTGCCACTTATTCGTCCGAGCACTATAGAAAATAACTCGTCTCATGGATCCCTTCAGAGGATCTTTTCCTCCAAACAAGTATAAATGGCAACCGCTTAGAACTGCACACCCAAATCCAAGGGCCGCAGCATATTCTGCAGGAACAGGTGGGAGTGGCTGCCAAAGCTGGTATATGGGGTCAAAAGCATGCCATGAAATCCTTCCATCCCGGTCCCTTTTGATAACGTATACCCATTCTTCTGCCATTCCAAGACTTTTTCGAAGCGAATAGAAGAAGTTTCCAGCAAGAAGACGGTACCACCTCTTGCAAACTAGACGGAGCTTTCTGTGTTCAACACGTGGAACTCGTATGAGACAAGCAATGGCAAGATCATCGGGGAGGCCAGGAAGGAGAGGGGCCTGAATTCTATTCCTCTCCTTGCGTGAGTTTTTGCTCCTGTGTGCATTTGGATTAATATCAGGCTGAATGCATAGTTTTGACCCTGGGACAAATTTTCTTGCTCCAGCAACTGTTTTCAACCCTGAATCTACCTTGCAGTAACACGATACAGAATCAACCTGCAGAATTTTCCATGTCAGGCCGCATAAAATATTCAGTTAACTTATGTACACCAACGAAAGTCACAGAGAACACGTTGAAGCATAATATAAGCTAAACAACACATCAAATATTTCAGTCGCGCATGAATTAATCAACAGTTGATTTGTCCAATCTATTTACCCTTCCCCTTCATTGTTGATATCCTAGAAATGCCAACACCTGACAAGAAAGCCTTCAACTTTTATGTCTACATTTATCCTCTCTTTCTACCAGACCAAGCAATGGTTTGCCAATGATGTCAAAATACAGATGCACAGATTATGGCCATTAGCTAGTCCAGAAATGTTAGACAATAAATCCTCTCTGGATGGAGTTACGAATCTATGCAAAAGCACAGGTTTTTTCATGGTGCTTAAGTATACTAAGCAGTTCATCTAATAGATGCCAACACACAAGTGGCCAACTACAAACAATCTAGCAATTCACAAAGCTTGCTGATAACCAGAAATTCAGAGATTTAAAATTTACATGTATAGACATATTGTTGTCCTTTTGTTGGGGGATTGACAATGAGAAATTTCCCAACAGAAACTCACACCAGAGTTGTTCCATATCCAACTTATGACTACAAATAACAAACATTCTCCGATGGAAAAGCAATAACCACCGAAAATCTCTCTTTTACTACATCTAATATTCATATTTTGAAGGTCGCATCGACACCTTACTATGGGTTCATTATAAATATTAGCCTTTTATTTTTATGTGCCCAGACACATTTCCCATTCACAAATATGATTTTTACCTACTGTCTACAAGAAAACAGTAAGGCTTAGTTTCACAGTCTTTTCAGCAACTGCAAAAACATGTTCAGTGCATGTCAAATTAAACGTTCTTTAAACCTTATACAGAAGGGCAAAAGCATACAGCTGCAATGTAGTTGCAATCTTTTGTACAGGGCCATGCAGTTGAAATGTCCAAACCTTCAGTAAATAGAGTTCTGATAAAAGTATGAGCTTGCAACTAAACAAAAGGGCATATCAACATATCACAAAAACAAACAACATTTGAAGAAGCTTATTGCATGCAAGGACTATAAATTCACCTTCTGGAAAAATAAGCATTAGTGAGTAGAATTCAAATAGCATGGTACATGAACCTCTGTTGAAATACTAAGGTGGATATACCAAAAAACAAATAAAAAGAAAAGTTCAAATAACTACTTTGCAAACAGTTGGAACAGATAAAATGTGACCTTTCACAATTAAGAGAAATTAAACATAAAACAGTAGTATGAGGCTGAAGCAAACCACAAGAACTAAGATGAAATAAGTGAGATTTAGTATACATTGGATGACGGAGCTGTAATTAGGAGCTCACTAATTTAGTGACAAGATATTGGAATTCTGAATGTATGGAGCTCTTGCATCCAGAGCATCTACAAGGGTTTATAAATCAGACCAACCATGAAACAAGATCTTTAAGCTGGCCCACTGTCAAAAAGAGCAGATTTGAGGATCAAACTCATTTTTTTTAGCCTCAACAAGACCATATGGAATCATTTTTAATTTTGTTATGGGCTATGGAGATTGAATTTATTATATTTTTATTCTGAGCTCAGAGTATTTGAAAATGAGTATGGGTAATGCTATACAAATAAGACGACCACTGGATAAAATGGTGAGAAACCAAGCCTCTCACCTCCAATATGGAAGGTTATCTTTTTTTCTTTTCTTCTTTTGGCTAGGAAAGAGATGCCATCTGAACTAAGATACAATGGTTAATGTGTTTGTCTTGACCAAGTTCATATCTGCTACCCTGAAATATGTCCATAGCGGTTATCAAGGGGGTGGGTCCTAAAATTTACCATTTGACAACCCTAGTAACTGCCCAATTAAATATTATGAAAAACCAAATATACCCACACCAAATTTGAGAGTGGGACTCCTAATGAAGAACCAAACCTCCCAAAATGAGCCCCCTCATTTATGACAAGTGATCCATGCTCCAAAAACGTTCAAAAATAACGAGATGGTAATGGGGTGCCATTTTTTTTCATTTAAGGACTCCCCACTTCGAGATTTTCTTTCTGCCTTTTGTCTGTTTTCCTTTTTATGGGAAGTTTACCAATCTTAGATATTTTCCCGCTTTTCAAAGCGCCGTTATCTCATGAGAGGCACAGTCTATATTTCAGTATGCTCCGTCAATGATAATAAATTGCAGGCCGGGTTCCGTGCTTAAGTTACACAAAGTAACGTTGCAAAGTTAAAATATTAACCAATCCAACCCAACGATTAAATAACTCCCCATAAATCAATTCTCTCACTAAACACTAATCCTATCAAAAACCACCAAGTTAAGAATCACAACTTGTCCAGACAAAGCACATACAATGTAAGAAACACCTTGCAATGTAAAAATAAAAAATAAAAAAAACTCCACATTTAAACATCAAAACCAATTTATTTATTAATACACAAGCTTATCAATATCAAATACAAAAACAGATTATCAAATTAACCCAAGGTCAAAAACAACAGATCGAGGGTTCCAACTCAATTATCAGTATTAACAACACCACCAAATGAAATTAAACAATCTAAAAAAAAAAAAAAAAGCAACAATGAAAATGCTTCATTCAGAACCAAGACTTGGAAAGCCCAAACATTTAAGTGATTTCCCACTGAGCACACTTGCAATAGGACATAACCCAGCATTCCTCAAGCACATATACCCATAAAATCCAGAATCTACGAAAAACACAAAAATTAATCAAAAGGCACACTTCTGGGTTGTCTCCGCAAATTCATTTGCCCAAGAACCCATAAAAGGGTACATAAAAACATAAACCTCAAGCAATAAATGCCCTCAAATACCAGCAATACGCTCACAGTTTACCCATTTAGCAAGAATTTCTCCACAAAAACAAAAACAAATTAATCGAAGAAGTCAACGGCGAAACATGAACGATAATTTGATCCAATGGACTTACCAATGGAGCTTGAACTCGAATACCCCTTGGTGCAGTCGGAGACCGTTCGATTGTTCGGTCCATCTCAGAAGACGAGACTCATAGAACGAAGGGTCGAGGGTAACAAAATCTCTAACCCCAAACTAAGGTAGAGGAGAGCTGAGAGACCCAGATCGAGCACTATGACATTGAATTACGAAATCTCCTAAAGAAAGAAGAAAAAAATCCGAATCCCAGAAGAGGGGTTCGTCTTTATAGCTGCAAGACATAAACAGAACATCAAACGGGGGCTTGGAAGTTAGAACAACTGCAAATTCAATGCGTGAGCGCAGCTCTCTCTCTCTCTCTCTCTCTCCGTCTCACTCCCTCTTTCTAACCGAAGAGTACAGCTGGTCCCATCGTCTTCACCAGCTTCAAATTTTCTTCAATGTATTTAACACAATTTCGCAGCATTAAATCAATAAAAAAAATATTCAATTTCTTAATAAATCACCGCTCGCCAAAAGACAAGGAACCTACCGAGGTCTTCGTTTGGGCCGTCCACGAGTCAAACCCATCTTTTATGGCAGAAAGAAATTGAGAGACGGAGTGAGAAAAGGGGAGGTGGGCTGTGCGCCCACTATAATATCTTTTCTGAAAAAAAGAAAAAAAAAGAATTATTAAAAGATTAATTTTGGATTGAGATGAATAATTTGATCTCCCTATTCCATGTAAGTCTTTCTTGTACATTGATATCACTAGTTCGTATTGCCTTTTCTTCTTCTTTTCATTTTTATGTTCGAGTATTATGGTGGTAGAAGATTTAGGAAAGCATAAAAACAAATGGTTGGAGTTCTTGCATTTGAGTTTTAAAATGACAAAATTTCAACTTATACTTAGGAACTCTAATCACTATAAATAAATAGTTTATGCTATAATTGGAAGAACCGAGACTACTTGGTATGAGATGTCACTTAAACCCTCAATCATACCAAGCATTGAAAATTTAATGTGAAAATTAATACATCTAAAGTAGGACTCTAGGGTACACTTGTGTGTATATATATATAAATAAATTTGGTGGACCTCTTTGAAAAAACCAAATGGAGCTCCGCTAAGAGTGCCCCTCATTTAGCGCATAAGTGATTCATACTTGACAAACACCAAGGAAAGATGGCAAATGAGGCCGCTGCTCTCTCTTTGAATGACTCCACTTTTAAGAATTTCTTCTTCTCTTCGTTTAGGATTTTCAAAGCACGAAACGAAAGTGTTCATTACTTCCATTTCTTGGAACTGGCCTCTTCTCTAGAGGTCCAATCTATAATTTAAGTTAATGTGCTCCACGCATAAAGCTACTAATCCGTTTACGTGATTCTAAGTTACCAATTGATCACTTTACTATTTCTTTAATGCAGAATATGTATTTCAAGTATGTTCACAGATAAATGTCTTTCTTTATATATATAGGAAAATAAAATATATTTATCACTTGTTTGATTCATCTAACGAAATGAAATAAGTATATTCCATAAAACTATAACATATAAGAAGAAATTTTTCCATAAAACATGAGTAAAATATCGATAAATAATTATTATTATCCATGGCGTAATAAGTAAATATTACCTAATAGCTATCCTTCACATGTCTTCTCTCATTATATTTCTATGCAATATACATATTCCATTTCATTGTACGAACGCCATTAGTTAGAAGGAGGTGGCTCAATCTGTTCCCTTTCAAGCACCTAGAACAAATTACTTCCATACACAGCGTCAACACGGAGATATTAGATCATGATCGCGATGTTAATTAAAATTATTGGAGATATTTCGGCACGTACTGCATCTGTCGAACCCCACAACCATATTTTACTATGAAAGAACAGTGGTTCGTGATTCTCCTTGTACTTTTCTTTTCTTCCCCGTCTGCAATTGCTAGAAACAACTTACGAAACAAATGAAAGTCTGACCAGCGAATCAGAAAATCCTAAACAAATAAATATATATATATAAAAAGCCTCGTTTGGACCCAATTTGCATGTGAAAAGTTAGTTGTTCTCTCTTTTCACTCTCTCATGTTTGTGCCTTTACTCGTGCTTCCACAGGCAGTTGGCCACGGCACTTGCACCACGCTAGTCAATTCAAAAGGGTTATGACTTATCAAAGTCCCTTCTTCCCCCCACACCCAACATGAGGAAGCAAGTGAGAGTGAACAGGCTGTAAAACAAAATGATCACAAAAGGGAAAGAAAAGAGACCAGATCCACAGTAGCTTCCCACCAACAAAATGGACGGAAGGAGAAGGTGCATTATCATGAGTTTAACACACTTCAAAGGCATTTCACAATAACAGGCACTTCCACTACATGTTTCCGCAATCCATCTCCCGCAAAACTACACCATTTCTAAAGAGAGGAAATATCAGGGAAAACAAAACCCCTGGTGTAACCAACATTTGAGGCCCTAACCTTTTGGTGCAAATACCAACAGCACATCCTCCTCCGGAACAATGAAATCAATTCTTAAAAAGCGTATAGAATTAAGCGGGGCTCAGATGCGAGAACAATAAAACAAAAATAAGGGAGGCGTTCACAGCTATCGCCTATTAGAAACTATATTTCAAAAGTAGCTATGATTGGAACAAAACAGAGTGATGAGGAAGTGGTGGTTTTAGTCCCACGCACTGGTTACTCCTGGCCCATATCCTCCACCGTACCCCACAGACGCTCCATACCCACCGCTGGTATTTCCCGCGCTGTAATAATCAGGGCCACCCCTGCTGTAAGAGGCCTCTCTCCGATAGTCACGACCACCAAAACGACCTCCCCCCGTGCGACGGTTCCTTCCTCCGCCATACGAAGATCGAGCAGCATATCGAGAAAGCCATTGGGGGACTTCTTGGTTCGATTCTTGCATTAGTTCAGCTAGAGACCTAGCCATGGAGGAGTTGTTCTCATTGAAAAAGGCAGTCGCCATCCCAGTTTTCCCAGCACGACCAGTTCGTCCGATACGGTGAACATAATCATCAATGTCATTTGGGAGGTCAAAGTTGACTACGTGCGCAACATGAGGTATGTCAAGACCACGGGCTGCCACATCTGTGGCAACCAAAATCGGGGTTCTGCCGCTCTTAAAAGATCTTAAAGCGTGCTCTCTTTCCTGCAGGCATGTAGAATCATAAAGAAAGCGTAAACAAATAGAAACATGCTAAAACCCTTTCTAGTCGAGTCGCTACTACATACTGCATATGGAACAATTTTCCCACTGTTTGCTTGACCTGACCAGAGTTTGTCATCACTTCATTAGATAGAACTGAGAAGGTCACAACATTCACGGGGGAAAAGCCAACGCATAATGAAATGGGCACAGTGCATGATAGTGTTATCACGTCTTTGCCAACAAGAAAACTAAGTTTTTTGCCACCTAATCTAACAGAACCAGATAGCATCAAAGCAGGAAATCGCACAACCACCACATTGGGAAGGGTTGCTATTAGAACTGTAAATGTATGACTATGGGTGCTTCAAATAATTATAAAGACTGCCCCCCATCCACCAAAATTTTCAAACCTTTAATTCGGAGACCTGATGTGTGAGGAAAACGAAAGGTATTTGGTCCTCTATTCCCCTTTTCCTTTTTAAAAATCCAAATGGGGTAATCTTAGTCCACTCCCTTCCATCCTCTTCAATCCCCTCAATCCAAACGGCTTGTAAGACTCTGCATTTATAAGTAGCCAAGCATTACAAGCACCTTACCAGCCATCATAGTAACTAAGAAAAATATACCAAGCCTGGTCAAAAAATAAAATAAATGCTCAAATAGCTTAAATAGGCCCCTTTTTTTGTCCTCGCATTACCCTAATTCCTTAATCCAAATAGCCACAGGAGAACCTGAGCTTTTTGTAATGAATGGGAGAAAAGAATGCCGCCCAACATGGTTCAGGCACTAAACATGGTTTAGGCAATGTGCAACAAAGACCTATGAGTGTGCCAGGTTGAAGTGAGGTGATTGATTTAGGACAGGTTAGGAAGTTTGGGGGTAAACCGCTGGGGAGGAAGTAAATGAAAGTGTAGCATAGATGGGAATGCCAAAGACCCAATGTAACTGCTTGTTTTGTTCCACATAGCCGACCCCAAGCTCATTGGATCAAGGCTTAGTTTAATAGTCATAGTAGTAGTAAACGCACTTGAATTGCCTAGAAAAGAAAATACACTTGAATTAAATCAACAGAAGCATTATCCAACTTCACAGAAAATTCTGAAACATACCTGCTGTGTTCTATCACCATGGATGGTAGTGGCAGGAAAACTGTTCATACATAACCAATGCTCAAGAGAATCAGCACCCTTCTTTGTCTCAACAAAAACCAAAGTAAGAGCTTGCTGCAATATCAAAGCATGGAAACAAAAACCAAGAGGCAGACTATTTGTCAAGAATAATATAAAAAGATATAAGCTACCAAACAAAAATGGGTGCTTTACAAATGTACCTTTCCCTGATCACCATTTGCCCTCTGTGCATGCAGAAGGTCCATGAGGTGGCTTCTTTTGTCAGACTCTTGAACAAATTCAACTCTTTGAACAATTAATTCAGTACTTGAACCAACTCTTCCAACAGCCAGAAAAATATAGCTTGCCAGGAAATCAGAGGCCAACCGCTGCACGCCAACCAGAAGAAGAAAAAAATACAGTGTAGTTTATATAATTGTGTTAAAATCTTTTGAGGGGTTCTCCTAAATGCCTATATTGCGCATGAAGTAAACATCTGGAATCTCATACCAAATCCGAGATGTTGGAAAGTGCAGAGGATATATTTGAAGTTTGTATAGTTTATAGAAATGCAGCTAGGCTTTAAAAAAACATGATCTAATTAGTTTCAAGCTACTCATTTAAATAAATTGGGTTGCTTAGAAATGACCCACATTAAAGATTCAACGTAGTTTATATGATGGTGTTAAAATCTTTTGAGGGGTTCTCCTAAATGCCTACATTGCATATGAAGTAGGCATCTGGAATCTGATACCAAATCCCAGATGTTGGAAAGTGCAGGATATATTTGAGGTGTCTATGCCCTGTTTGACCTATTTGGATAAGATAGGCAAGGATTAAAAATCTAACCTAATATTGATAAGATGTCTATCAACCCAATATAATTAGTACCCTAACTAGTGTTCGGCAACAAGTTAAAAAAAACGCTAACATATTAATAAATTTGAAAATATTGCATAAATATTTCCAAAATTTTGAAAAAAAAAAAAACAACAATTTTAAAAAAATCCAATAATCTAAAAAAAAAAATTTAACAATTCTTTTCTCGTAAAAAAAAATACTTAAACAATATTTATAGGAAAAAATTACAAGAAAAAAATCTGGTTAACATCTGCAATATTCAGCACAAATCAAAAGATTCAAATTCATACTAAAATTTAAATGAAAAAACTGAAAATCTTATTAATTTTGAACAAGTAAATCTATTCAGTTTCAAGCAAATCTGTTGATCTACTTGCGTTGTGGTTGAGTATAAATCTTCAAATTTTTTCTAGGAAGAAAAGATCAATCAAAAGAGACATAACATTGGAAGAAAGGGAGAAGAAGATAAACAAGAAATAGGAAAAGATTGAACCTTTGCATGTGAGAATGAATGAGAGCAGAAAAGAAATGGGCTTTGGCAATGACAAAGGGAGAGTATGAAACGAGGAGGAATGCTAATTTTTGGGGGCGACGCGATTTTTTTCTCTCACCCCTCCTTTTTTTTTTTTTTGCCCCCCTCATGGGTTTGGTATATCTCTCTCTTGAGTTCATTTATCGGGACTCTCATGCGTCGGCTAAGAATAACTTTTTAAAAAGTAAACTTTACTTTGTCGGATGTCGTCTTCATGATGACCCGTACTAGCTTTATGACTCAGATAATTTTGGATGAACACAACCTATATGGTAATCTTTAAAGCCTAATCTAGCATATTTTTTCAAAGATTTCTTTGATAATAATTTGCAGGAATAATTTCTGGTACTATCAAATTTAACATTAATTTCTTACATAATATAGGATAATTAGGTTGCAGGGAGATAAGGAAGCCCAACTGGATAGCCCATTACGCTGCTGATACTTGCACCAAACACTTGATAGGACCAGAAATGGACTAAATAATCCAATCCAGTCCTCTTATCCACATGGTCAAACACAGCATTATAGTTTATAGAAGTGCAGCTAGGCTTAAAAAAAACATGATCTAATTAGTTTCATGCTACTAATTTCAATAAATAGGAAATGTTGCTTAGAAATGACCCACACACTAAAGAAAATTTAGGGAACAAATTCCACCTGTCATCTAATATACATAAAAGTTAAGTAAGGATACATGTTTTCCAAAATACATTAAGAAATAGTACTTTAACTTGAAATAATGAAAGGAAAAGAAAAAGCAGCGGCTTGTTTAGTTATGAGAAATTAGTTTTCCATGTTTCATACAAGATATTATTTTAAAATAACATTTTATGAATGCTATTTGAAAAAGATTAATTTTCAACTTCCTTAATTTTCATGTGTTTTAAAGAAGAAATTGGAGACTAGGTTTCTAATTATTTGGTATGAGTAATTAGAAATCAATTGAATCCTGATATTTAAGCAGATTTTTTTCCACAATTAAACACTTCTGATTTAAGAAAAAAAGTGCGCATTTTGAGAAAATTTAATGCTGAGCAGCGGAAAACCGAGGCCCCTTAAATTTTAGTTTTAAAAAAAATTCTCTGGCAAAGGGAAATGAAAAATGGAGAAGTCTTCAGAATAAGAATACAAACCTGTATCTCTTTAGGAAAGGTAGCGCTGAACAGCATTGTCTGCCTTATACCTGGTGGAGGCATATCCATTTGTTGTACAATTTTCCTTATTTGAGGCTCGAATCCCATGTCCAGCATCCTATCAGCTTCATCTAAAGCTAAATACCTTATCATCTGTAATGAAACTTTGGCCCTCTCCAACAGATCAACCAATCGCCCGGGAGTTGCCACTAGAATATCAACACCTCTCTCCAGTTCCCGCAGCTGGTCACGTAATACATATCATCAATCAATGAATATATAGAATGCAAGCAGAGCGCCAGTGCTGCAAGAATAGTATATTCTGCATCTTTCGCTTGCAGGTGTAAGCTATTATCTGTTTTTAGTTAATTTTCAATAACACTGCTAAACAGGCCTTAAGTTAGAAACCTCGGGAAACTTGCAAGATTTTGGACAGTTTCGCTATAGTCCTCTAACTACTAGAAGTTAACCAATCCCAACAACATTACTATTACTACGATGGAACAATATATATTTTTATGGAGAAAGGTATAAACTAGAAAATGAAAAATGAGAATAGAAAATAAATCTAGAAACTGGTATTATATAAAAACAAAAATACTATATTTTAGATCTTTTGTTTGCCAAAGACCAAAAGCATCCTTAACAGAGCCGAACCAGACAGCTAAGGCACAGCTCAAACAATCATGACACAACTACTAAATAGGATATGAATGACAAATTAAAATACTGATACAACTATATAGGTTCTTAATCACAAGGAGTAATGTAAGTCATGTGAGGCAAATCTAGCTCTCAGACGAGGGAGGACACGAGTTGAGGCTATCAATGCAATTTCATTACTGGTCGATGCATCCAAATAATCAAATAAAATTCAGTATGTTAATTATACTTCACAAATACAAAATCACGACCCAATTACAACCCCCCAACAGGCATTAGACAGTTCAACGAAAAGAAGCAGCAGAAGCATTGAACAAAGAGATAAGAAACCTGCTGATTAATCGGCGCACCTCCATAAGCAACAACCACCCTAACACCCGTTTGATATGAGAATTTTTTAGCCTCCTCGTGTATCTGAAGATCAGATGAATGCATTAGGCTTTCTTAATTGGAAATATTCCAGTAAATAAAGTGCATTATCTGAAAGTAAAAATTAGAATCCCACTTGGCATGAAAGTTCTCTTGTGGGTGATAGAATTAGAGCAAGTGGGTACACGGTGCGTGCCCCACGAGGCAGTCTCTGTGGAGCCTGCCCCTTCATAATCCCGCTTATAATTGGGAAACAGAAAGCAGCAGTCTTGCCAGATCCGGTCTGGGCACAAGCCATCAAATCCCGTCCTCCAAGGGAAATTGGAATGGCATGCCGCTGAACAGGTGTTGGCTTCACATACTTGCACCTACGGATGTTTTGATTAAGTGCTTCCCCCAAGTCAATATCAGCAAATGTATTCACAGGCGGTGGCACATTATCCCCACTTGTTTCCACAGGAATATCTTCGTATGCATCAAAGTTAATGCCACTGTTCTCTTGCTCACCAAAAGCCAGCTGTGTATCGTCATCATCTCCAAAAGGGTTAACCTCCCGTTCTCTCCCACGATCCCAGCCACCACCTCTGCTACTCCAACCACCACGCCGCCCTCCACTACTGTGCCCAAATCGATTGGAACGGACCTCACCTACTACAGGAGGACCGTAACCAGCTAGATCATTGGCAGAAGGTTGGCGGCCATGAGCTGACGCTGGAGAGTCGGCAGAAGGCCCTCGGTTTCGGAGATGTGGAGGAATGTATGTCCTTTGAGCAGGTGCAGAACTGCTGCCGGCCAACCCATTGCTAGCAGATGAACCAGCAACAGCCGAATACTCAGCTGTCGAGTTCGCAACAGAATCCGCCCACGATGTTCGCATTGTTGAACTACAACCCTTACAAAACCTTAATCAGACTCTAATCTTCACACGTTAAATATCCGCAAAACCCAATTGAGCCCCTCGTTCACAACAAATGGCTGATTCAAATCCCAAATATCTGATCCAAAAAAAAAAATCTAGCAGAAATCAACAAAATAGCCGTAAAAATATTTGTGACGAATCAAGACACAGACCAAAAAAAAGTAATCCCGATCTGTTAAAAAAACATAGAGCAAACCCTAATCAGAAGAAAAACTGCTACAGCCAGACCAATCTAACAAAATGCAAAAACATTTTATCCCCTCGAAAGCACAAATCAGAAAGCTTGACCGAGATGCAGAACAGGAGAAAATAAGAAAGACCAACCTGCTCTACAAGGACGGCGAAGAAACCGTTAAATCGTCAACAGAGATGAAAGCCTTGAAGATCCAGAAACCCTAGCGATCGGAGACAGCTCGAAAATATCTTCTGTCCCTCTCTCTTCAATTTATATTTTTGTTTTTTCCTCTTTTTTTTGTTTTGTTTTGTTTTTTTTTTTTTTTTTGTTTCTCTCTTCTTCTTCTTTATTTTTTTATTTATTTTTTATTTTTTATTTTTTATTTTTTTGGGATTTCAACTGCGAATCAAATTGATCTCTATTTTCTATCCCTCGTCAGGGGTCTCCGCTTCTTTCCCCTAAAAGAGAAAATAGTAGGAAAGCCGATATAAATAGAGGCTATTAGCATCCGTACAATACGCGGTTGGGATCGAATTTTAAATGAGCGGCCCATGCACTAAACGCGCCCATTAGTGCCTAAAACGACCAGAAGAGGCGAAATAGAATGAAAATAGAGTAGTAATAATAAAGTTAATAAAAAAAAGTTATCTTATTTGATTAGCAAATGAAATAGTATAAATTAAATTTTATATTTAATTTCTTCATAAATATTAGTATGATAAATTTTGCGGCAATAAAATGAGAATATTATGAAACCGAATAAATGAATAATTATTTTATGGGAATAAACAGGTTATATATATATATATATATCAATAAACCAAATACGCCATACAAAGTTACTATTAGCATATCATTTTTCTTGTTCATCTTGTCCGTCGTGTCCTTTACATATTTTTGATCCCTGTCAAATGTTATCAATAGGTTTTTATTTTTTGGTCAGGAACTTAGTTATTAAAGCAATAAAAAAAAGATGAGCTCATTTAGAATTTTTTTTTGTTATTTTCCTTTTTTTTTATTACCTCAACCGATTTTGTTCGGTGGTGAAAGATTACAGATATTGATGATTATTGGATTGCATAATTTTGCATTAAAAGGTTTATCGGTAAATTCAATAATTCCAATTTTTATAAAAATAATATTTTAATAAAAATAATGTTACTTGAAAGTGGACTTGTGCAATTTACATGAATTTGAACTCGTATTCCTTTTTCTTAAAAGGTAATTAGAAAACTTTGATGCTCAAATCAAATTAATGATTATTGGATTGCATAATTTTGCATTGAAAGGTTTGTCGGTAAATTCAATAATTCTATTTTTTATAAAAAAAATAGTTTAAACAAAAATAATGTTACTTGAAAGTGGACTTGTACAATTTACATGGATCTGAACTCGCATTTCTTTTTCTCAAAAGGTAATTAGAAAACTTTGATGCTCAAATCAAATTAACATGAAATCATATCATATAGTGTAATCACACATAGAAATGTGAAAGCTAGTTTTTTTCACAACTAAATAGACCCATGTACTTATTCTCTTCAACTTTTTGATGTTAAAAATTTTAAAACTTTATTTTCATGTATTTTAGATCGCCAAATGAATTCAAAAAATAAACGCGTTGAATATATTTCTAACTTTTTTGACAAACATACAGTATACTTTTGACATTTTCTATAATTAACGGGCCTTATATTTTTCATAAATCATAAGCCTTTGATACTAGAAAAACTCATAAAGTCTATTTTTGCTCAACACAAACAACTAACTTTAATGGAGAAAGCAGCTTTGGAAACTATGAGTAAAGGTTTAAGGGGGTTAGGGAAAATTTTCCCTACTACAGTATCACTCGCTAATATAGTGGTATAGATCAATAAAGTTGCACCACAATAGCAAATTACCTAATATTTTTTACTCACTTTCAATTTTCACTTTTTTAATTTACCATTGATACCCCTCTTTTATTTCTTGGTTTTCACAGTAGACAGTGGGTACCAGTTCTATTAAAGTTGTGCCCATTTTTTCATTTCTCCGAACTTGTTTTCTTTTGCTATTTTTTGTCTTGCATTATTTTGCGAGTTCCAATGCTTTAGAAATATATATGCTTTTATAGGCATCATGAGAAAAATATATATATATATATATGTATATTTTATTTTATTAATGCATAAAACATAATGACTTTCCACCCACAAAAACTTTAAAAAAATATTTGAAAAAGAGTTCATTTGTGATTTTTAATTTAATAAAATAAAAAATAGATAAAAATGGGACATGTTGTATAGTAACGAGAATGAGCAATAAGTAACAAATTGGGAAAAAAAAATAGAAAGCAGGGGATAAAACACGGATTTATATCTAATTGAGATTTAAACAATTCCATATCAATTCTTTTGGATGGATTTACAAATGACTTCTGATTTACTTCTTCCCAAGAGAACCTTGAGTCTTTAAACAAATCTTTCTTTTCGACAGGAGTGGTACATTTTAGTTTTATACTATACTATGTGTTCTTGATGTAACCGTGATCGTCTTCAGTGAGTTTTGCAACTTAGATCCATCTTAACCTGATTTATTATTTTTAT
This sequence comes from Santalum album, assembly GCA_034195605.1. Taxonomy (NCBI): domain Eukaryota; kingdom Viridiplantae; phylum Streptophyta; class Magnoliopsida; order Santalales; family Santalaceae; genus Santalum; species Santalum album. The sequence goes on along the minus strand of CM067264.1, from coordinate 16,481,018 downwards.
TATTATTAGTTTATGTAATTGTTGTTGCAAGCCAGGTGTAAATTACGGTTGCGCACAAACAAAATTTAGTTTCTTATGCATTTGAAGTCAATACTATTGAATCAGTTTATTTTTAGATTATGTGTTCTAAAGTTAAGATTCTTCTGTTTTTCCATATTCTTTTCGGGACTTTAATGATAATGTTTGCTCTTTTGCATCAACATGGTTTATTATAAATAGAGAATGCATCCCTTTGCTTTTATTTTTAGCTTCTTTGTAAAAGGATTGTGAAATGGATACATGAAACTGTTTGTCGAGCAATCTAAGGCTATTATTACCAAAATGTTTGCTTTATTTTCTACCTCCTAGAAGGATTTAAAATATAAATAATTAATTTATTTTTATTTTGAATTTTTATGAGCTAGCTGTTTCTTTTGGGTCTAAAAACTCTGTAAATAAGCATTAAGATCATACAAGTTAAAAGTATACGCTACATGTTTGATATAATACTTGAATGCTTAAGTTAACTCGAGTACATATGAACTAGCCTGTTGAAAATCCAAAATACGATTCATAGCAATAATATTCATAGAACATCCGTAAGGTAGGAGGGAGAGAGGGTGATGCAGACACAAGCCAGTTTATCACTTATATTTTGAAACTAAATCTTAGTTCCATAATCATAAGGTATAAAAACGCAAGCTCAATGCATTTTCTCTCTTCTTTTTAGTGTTGCCTTCAGTTTTCCAAAAAGCAAAAAAGATTGGGAATGAATGGCTGTGGACGCAGTGGCGCAAGATATAATTAGGTGCTTTCTTGCGCCACCACCAAGCAAGAGCAAGAGCTAATTGTGGAAATTTTTTGGTTTGTTGCGGTATATATTGCTTTTGGCATATGCATAGCTACTTCAAGTAAGCTTGTCTTTTTGTTCTATAGATTTTGTACTTCTGGCATGAAGAGCACTATACTTTGCATAATTGACAATTTTGAATTTAAACAAAAACACTCTCACTTGATTAAGTACTTAATGAATTTGCTCTAATAGGATTTTATAGTTACACGAATATTTCAAAACAACAATGCACTATTATACACCTATTGAAGCATAGTATTTTATAAATGATTTGATTGGGCAACGCCCCAGTCCTAATACTTGTTATAAATAATATGTATAATTTTTTTTATAGATGTTAATATGACGAGTTGAACACTTATCGTTAAGATTGAATTTGATTATTTTTCTAACTTTAGCTCATTTATCATCCAAAATTTAGTGTTGAAACACTAAAACCAATAGCATAAAAAAAAAAGTTTTGAGAGCAAAAAGTAAACTTTAACTCAAGCGGCTAAATCTGCATTTTACACAATAAAATTAAGTTCGGTAAAACTTAATTTTGAGCTTGGTTTTATATTGTAACCAAACCCTTCTTAAATCATGGACTATGCAACTTTCCCATTAATTTTGAATCCCGAGGTTTTATCCATTATTTTCTTGTTTTTGCAAAGTATTGGTATATGATATGGGTTTGGTGAATCTATTATGATACAATAGATAATTATTTATCGTGTCACTTTAAATTGGCTTTTTGATGTCTATATTTCAAATTTAAACATTATGAATTTGGTGAATATAAAAAGCAAGATTCAATGTTACTTTTCATGCAATTTTATTATATATAAACCACTCATCAATCATGTCTAAATATTTAAAATAATTAAACTATTTTTAGATCTTTTAGTTATTTATAATATAAATGAATACCTAGTACATGAAATTATATGAAAATGGTCCATTATATTTGTTTCATAATCATTTAATTAATAAGATTAAAATTTTAAAAATAAATACTAAAAAATTATTCTAAGCTGACACCTTTTCTCACATTATATTTTTGTGACGGGAGGGCAAAACCCCAATCTTAACTTATTTCGTTTGTCTTCAAACACCACATTTTTGTATCATTATTAATTTCCCTGGGATTCCCTCATTTGGTTTCGCACCACCTCACTATTCGCCCTCAATCCGAGTCTCTCTCTTCCCCTCCCTCTCTCCCTCTCTCTAATCTCTTCACATTTCTGTAAATTTCGCTCGCTGCGACGATGATACTGTAGACGGTGACGGATACAGCCGCAAAATCTAGGGTTTCGAGGGCCTGAGGGTTGTGCTGGGAGGGAGAATACGGAGGGATCTCGATCTCCCGTTTCGCGAGTTGGAGGAGAGAAGAAGATGAGCTTCGATCCGGTCCCTTCGAGCTCCCAGGGAAACCTTGATGAGCAGATTTCGCAGCTCATGCAGTGCAAGCCCTTGTCCGAGCAAGAGGTTTCGTTTCACTCGAGATTGCATCCCTTTATATGATGAGCTTTTTGATTTTTTTATTTTTATTTTCAGATTCGTTGTTTTTTGCCTGAAATTTTAGTTGATTGTTACGGATCAGATTCGAATTGTTAGGGCTTGGGTGTTCATCATGGGAAATGTGTATATTCTTGAGTGTTTTTGGCTCATATCGTAGTGATCTGTACTTATAGCTCAATTAAGGCTTCTCGCGCGGATCTACCCCCTGAACGAAGGATTATCTTTATTCTCTTCTGATAGATCTGTCGATGGATCCGTCCGTGGGTAGAAGATTTCCCTTATGAATCGTAGCTAATCTCCATATTGTAATTTCATCCTTACTTTGATCCTTAATACATTTTGGTTCTTAGCGTGCTGGTATGCTATTCAGCTATTTCGGTGGTCACGTTTTAAATGGAGAAGTACTAACACTGTCACCACGGATGTTTAGAGAAGTGCTATTGTAATACGTATCACAACTTATTATAATATATTATCTGGTAGAAAATAGTTCCCACCTCACGGAAATTGCATGATTCTGGCTCCAAAACTACGTCATTTTGCTAAAAATGTTAGGTGAATAGGTGTTATCATTTGGCGAAGCCACATGGTTTTGACACTTAGATGCAGGTAAACCTGTACACCCAGGTGCAGGAACTCCAACCTCTTTTTTTTTTCCGTTTGGTTATTTTCCTTGCCTCATGCAAGTGGTTGAAGCTGCTGAGTTAGTTTGATTGTGAATGTGGCCACCAAAATAAAAATGGTATTCTACAAGACATATGTTCCACTTGGGAGCATTTTCAGTTAAAAAAAATAAAGAGGAGGAAAAAATTGTAAAGCACTTCATTTATTCATTTTCAGTATTCGAATTTTGGACTTTTTAATGATATATGGTCTTCTAATGCAGGTTAGGGTGTTGTGTGAGAAGGCCAAGGAAATATTGATGGAAGAAAGCAATGTTCAGGTGTGCCACGTTTTCCCATTTGTCGCCTCTCTACTACTTAAGGCTGTGTGTATGCTATCTTCATATGTTAGCACCTTGAGGTTATGCCCGTGCTAATGGGCTTATCAGGAGTTTCTTGCATTTGTTTCAAAATAAAAACACCTTGTAGGCATGGAACCGGCATCCTGTTTGAGCTTTTTGTAACTAGACTGATGCTCCACAGGACATCCTGCCATTTCCAAGTCCTGGAACAATTTTAGTACGATCCCAATCATAGAATCTACTCTATGCAGATTGATCTGTTTCTGCTGGGCGGTCTCTTAGGAGCCGCTTGTTAATAGATTTGTGGCATTAGAATTTTTCTTTGTTTTCAATCAGCTATTTGGGTTTATGCACCTTGTGGGAATTTCTTTTGATTTTAGCTGTTTCTTTTGCTGCAGCCTGTGAAAAGTCCTGTAACTATCTGTGGTGATATTCATGGGCAATTTCATGATCTTGCGGAGCTGTTTCGAATTGGAGGAAAGGTATTATGCATATAGCTATAAGGAAAGAAAATCTCACTTGTTTTTGCAGTTTCTGTGGTATAATCCCCTCCCCTGTTCTTTCACTTGAAAAGAAAATCCACTTTCCTGGTCATTAATATAGTATCTTGGATCGTAATACTGAGATGCTCATGTTTCATTAAAAGCTTACATCATTTTATAATTTGATCATTTTGCTAAGAGTTATTTTTTGCCTTCGTCGCATGATATGGTATGGTTCTCTAATTTGGAACATCTTTAACATTGTGATTACTTACAAGTGTTCTACCTGTCGGCAGTGTCCAGATACAAATTATTTGTTTATGGGAGACTATGTAGACCGTGGTTATTATTCAGTTGAAACTGTAACTGTAAGTACAAGTTCCTATACTCCATCTTATCTTGGAATTTCATTAATTAGGAGGGCACTCAGTATGACCACACGATTACTGTACTTTGTGTCTTGGTATCTTATCTGGTCCTAGTTATTATGCTAATAATTTTTTGAAAAATTGGTATGGGCTGCTATTACTTTTGTTATGCTGTTCTGATTGCTCCCCTGTTTTTTTTTTTTCCAGCTCCTGGTAGCTTTAAAAGTGCGTTATCCCCATCGAATTACTATTTTAAGAGGAAATCATGAAAGTCGTCAGGTGCGCTTTATTTTATTTACTTTTTATTTCTTGATGAATGGCTAGTTTTTTCTTATTTCTGACCTTGGTTCCTTTGGAATCTTACTGTATTATAATTGAAGTCCCATTTATATGATGTTCCTTTTTTTCCCCCCTTACCATTTATGCTGTAGTGTTTATTTTGAATTTATGTGCTCTCCTTTTTTGGAATTTTATCATTTGCTAATTTTTTTGGTAGAATAGATTATCTGAGCAAGGTTTCGCTGTTCTTGTTGCAGATCACTCAAGTTTATGGATTTTATGATGAATGCCTGAGAAAGTGAGTTTTTCATTTTTCACTTTCAAAGATTAAACGTCTTATTCATGTCAAATCTTTTTGTTCCCATGATTGTGTTGCTTATATTTCTTCCATTTTTTGCGGGATTCGTGCAAACTTAATGCAGCAAAAACATTGTACAGTTTTGCTCTTCTTAATACCCTTTTTTCTTTGAGTGTTAGAGCCTAAAAAACATTGTGTCAGGATGTATTACATTACTTATGCATTTTTCTGTAAAACTTTTCTTTACCAAAGTACTCTAAACTCTCTTCCTATTGAAGGACTGTGCTATGGCTGCTTACAACTATTGCATGCTGTCTATGCTACATTGTTTTACTACCAACAGGATAGCTGAAGGACTATTTGTTGTTGCTATCATGTGTATTCATTTGCTCGTCTTTCAAAGATATTTCAAATGTCCTTTCCTGCTTCTGTTGACAGGTATGGCAATGCTAATGTTTGGAAGATCTTTACAGATCTGTTTGACTATTTTCCGCTGACAGCTTTGGTTAGTATGATACTCATATTTAGGAATTGCTGTTACTGCATAACTTTCATCCTTTTTACTGCTTACAATAACGTGAATCCCTGCCAAAACAATGCTGTGAACATTTTTGGACAACCTGCAAACTCTTGCTTTTAAATTTAGTATCATAGCAATTGTTGTGCCTGAAATCATTATGGCTGACACTGTTGAGTGTTGATTGGTAGTGGCACTTGTGTTTAGAGTGTTTAACACAAACATCTTAAGAACATAATATAATGTGTTTAAAGGCGTAGAATTTGTGAACAATGTTAATTCTCATATTTGATAACTTGGAAGGAAAAATTTATATGTATGGGTAGAAGTATGAAGTGTCTAAACATGGTTACAATGAAAAGTGATCTCATACTATTGTGCATGTTGAGGTGAGACAGAAAATAGAAATGTGGGTTGGTGGCTGGTTTGGGTGCATGACCCAAAATAGAGTTGAATATTAAATGGATTTGCACAGCAGATCCTAAATGGTTGGTCTAAGAATGCTTCTTGTGGGTATTAGCAGTTCTGTGCATTTGGCATAGCCTTGTATTGGTGCGGGAAATAATTCCAATACACTGTTATTGCCACCTATACCACCTGTTTTCCACCTTCTTTAGCACTGGCTTGGCATAAATAAAAACAGCTACTTAGCCACCCTGATGACAAACTTCACCACTACCCAAAGTGAGTTTTTCATTGACTATCTTTAAAATTATACTCAAGGCTAAGAAACTGCAGCTGTGGCTTATCCTTTTTCTTTTTTCTTGCTGCTCCTTCCGTGGCCCGGGCTGTTTGTTCTTCTTGACCAGACCTAAGGTTCTAGCTAGGTTCTACGTTTGGAAAAGAACACCAGTTATGTTGTGACCCTTGCATAATGTGATGTCATTCTAGTTGCTTTCTTCTGTTTCGCTAATTTTTATCATTTTATAAAGGTCGAATCAGAAATATTTTGCCTCCATGGTGGATTGTCCCCCTCCATCGAAACCCTTGACAACATACGTAATTTTGACCGTGTTCAAGAAGTTCCTCATGAGGGGCCTATGTGTGATCTTCTTTGGTCCGACCCTGATGATCGCTGTGGCTGGGGTATCTCACCCAGGGGTGCTGGGTATACTTTTGGCCAAGTATGTTATTCTTACCACTTCTATCATTTTTATTTCTTGCAGAAAATGTTGATCTTAGTTGCGAGAAATATTGTTAACTTCATTAGTTCTCTTGCTCTCAATCATATTGCAGGACATATCTGAGCAGTTCAACCACTCAAACAACTTAAAGTTGATTGCTAGAGCTCATCAGCTGGTTATGGAGGGATTCAATTGGGGACATGTAAGAATTTCAATATTTTGAGTACTGTTTTTTTGTTGTTTTCCAGGGCCTGGATCTCATTCTTCATTGCTGGCGACAGGAACAAAAGGTGGTTACCATATTTAGTGCTCCTAATTATTGTTATCGCTGTGGAAACATGGCATCTATTCTTGAAGTTGATGACTGCAAAGGTCACACTTTCATTCAGGTCTCTCTCTCTCTCTCTCTTCCCCTCCCTCCCCCCCCCCACCCCACCCCAACACACCTCTGTGCTTGCACACACAAAATACCACTTTCAGGGGCTTTTTGATACAATGAAAGGTGGACACAACCAATCTTCCTGTGGCGATGAGTTAATGTAAGGATATATTTTAATGTAGATTTTGATGACTGTAATTTTACATTTGGTTTCAGTTTGATCCAGCTCCCAGGAGGGGAGAACCGGATGTAACTCGCAGAACACCGGACTATTTCCTATGATGCAGTCGCCAATTGAGGCGCTGCTAAATATCCAGTGGCAAGTTAATTCCTGGTCAAGTAGTGAGGGCCGCTTTCCCAAATTGGAAGTTATTTCCTGTGGTGATGAGTTAATCGTAATGGTGGTGAAGATCATGTAAACTACATTATCTGGGCATCCTTTGACATGATTATTTTATGAAACTGTGGAATTTCCCCGAACAGACGCAGCAGGATTGGCAATGCTATTGCGACAAATATCATATTTGAAATATGTACCAGTTCCAGCGCACAATATGGGCATCGTTTGTTTTTATTTTTACTTTTACCCTTCATTTGTTTTTTTCGTTTGTTCCTTCTTGTAGAAGTATGCTTGATTTGTAGGTTGGTGGTCTTGTAGAGGGAAGGTAAGGAGGCTTTTTGCTTTTCGTTTGTTTTTGTGTTTTTGTATTTTTGTTTTTTTCGGTGTAATGGTTTGTTTCCAGTTTTTCCCCGTCTAGTTGAAACAGCTCTTTATAGGCGTGCAAATAATTTTTTAGCCCAAGTTTAGATTTGATCCGATAGTTTTGAATTCTTTCTTTGACCTTTTCAATTTCTGCGATAATGGAAGAGGTGCTTTTGGATGATGCCATTTACATTTTACCTCTCTTGCCATAAAATGATAATAAAAAAAATGAAACAATTGCTCTTGGTGACAGAGAAAATGTAAACAAACATTGTTATGAATGCAAAGGATTTTAGAATAAAATTATAAAAAGTGTTTGTCATTCGTTAAAATATACATATTTTAATTTATGATGCAAATTTTTTATAATTTTGTTAACAAATACTTTGTACATAGATTTATTATAGAAAACGGTCCAAGAATATGGATATCCTGAAGTCTGAGGGACTGATGAGTTTTTCTTCTTGTGCGTGGCACTGCAATGATATACAAGGTTCTTACGTCGTGTAAAAGAATTTTCGCTCCACGGTTGTAGTGGGGGCTCAAATTAGAAATATTTTGTATATTAAAATAGTGACATAAATATAACCTTCAAAAGCGTTTGTAGTCCAACGGTTAGGATAATTGCCTTCCAAGCAATAGACCCGGGTTCGACTCCCGGCAAACGCATTCGTCCTCTCCTTAGTCGAAGCGGAAAGAATTTTCCTTTCCCAAAAGAATATAGAGGACACCGTAGAGAAAATAAACAAGCCATCTCTCTTTTGCAAATGAACAAAACCTTTTTATCCCTCATTCTTTTTGTAAACTTACAAATTTGAGATATGTTTCATCCTTGAAGGAATTTTAGGTGGCAGGATCGCTTAGAGAATTCTAGCGGAGCCAAATCCCCTATGCTCAAATCACCATTGCTTTCGTAACAATTGTAACTATGACCATTTCCTGTATTAGTATTACACACATCTGAATCTAAAAATTACATTGTGCGTGTGTTTCTTTTCCTTTCTTGGTGGAGGGGGAAAAAAAAAAAAAGAACATCACTTGTTCTCCTGAAACCCCATTCCCAAGGGTTTAAATGCTGCCCACACCACAGCAACCTTGCAGGTAAGAAACCCCATCATCCCAACAATTACCTCTTTCGGTGTCAACGCCACAGGAGGAGCATCGCCCAACCCGTACTTCACTGCCAGAATGGCAACTCCGAAAGCCATTGCCAAACCTAATGTTGAACTCTTAAACCCTCCGAACATTCCCTTGCTTGAGCTGGAAGTCTGGGCTGGTAATTCATCAACAGACCTTTGCAGGAACAATAGATATAGAAAGCCACCTACGCCACCGGTTAAGAATGCAACCGCAGCTTTCTCCCCAACCGAGAACAATATAATGGATGTCCCTGTGGAAACAAGCATGCCATCATAAAGTAACAAAGACAACTTCAAATCTGCATATTCTTTCATGCTTTCCGCGTTTGATGTCTTATGAGCAGCTGGTGAATCGAACGGAGAAGTGCTTTTATTCAAGAAGGAGAATGGATCGACCTCAGAGAACTCGGTGAGACGGCAGGGTCTAAGTTCTGCCATAGAAATGTTGCTTCCCTCACCGAGCAAGATATCATCAGCGTCAAAGTCATAGTGGATGCCACTGTACTGAATTTCTTCCCCAACTGTTTCTTCCACTGGGGGTTGAGCTCTGGTAACAACTGTCAAACTTACACCTCCCAACCTCCACTGACCTGAGATTAGAAGGAAGCAAACAAAACAGTTCGTCATGCTTTAGTGAATCATGGAGCATATTGTCCTACGAATCTCAAAAATCTCAGTTCAGTCTTATGTAATTACCTGAGTCTAGGCCCCAGAACTGTGTCGTTTTGAATTTTCTTCAAAAAAGGGACCCCAAACATAGCACACTTTAAACTTCTTATCAACACAACACAGTTTTGGCCAGACCCTAGTGTAGATTTTCTTTTCACTTGTGAATCTTAAAATACCTTTCTCCTTGCGATATATTGGAATTGCCTGGTTCAGAAAATACTAACCTGATTCGAGACCAACCCAAAGTGCTTTAATTTTTCCAAGCTTAGGCCCCTCGAATGTGAACTCATTGACAGAACCTCTTTGGAAATGAAGTACATCGGGAATAAATGTGTTCTCTATATTGGTGGACTGCCCCAAACTTGCAGATATCCTCTGCAGTATTGAGACATTGTTTTCGCCAATCAAGCAAACCAATATTCCAGCACTTAAGTCACTTAGACTTGATCCGTAAATAGCACCCGTATGCAATTTGATCTTATATAAAACCTGAGATTCGTCGACTCCTAAAGAAGTAAAAATCTTCTCTGGTGACGATTCAGGGCATATCTTCACTTCTTTAGCTGGCAAAAGACGTGAAGGCTTTGCAAACTGCCAATAATCTGATGTAGAAAGATGGAAATTAATTTGCAAAAGGAAAGGCATTTTCTTATAAAAATAAAATAATACTCTAAATTGAACGCAACTTATACAAGCCTATGTTAAAAAGACAGAAGTTGTATCCAGGGGCAGAAAAACGGGGCTGCTGGGTGGGGAACCGAGGAATCCTGAGAAACTCAGAGCACAGATTTAAACTACTTGTGAAATTGGAATGGTAGAAATATAATATGTAAGGAGTAATATTTTCAAGGAGTGTAAGCGAAATAGTTATTCCCATGAACCATGATAAGGAATAGCTGCTATGAATAGCTAAGGGTGTAATAGCTATTACTTGCCTACGGGAGGTTAGTCCAAAAGTTATTCATCACAGTATCTTCAATGATGCAAGTTAAAGGAACACTTTAAGTTCATATATCACGCTCAAATTAGTAAAGTGAACCAGTCAACTGCAGACTGGAGAGTGCAGATATTGGGTAGCAGCATAAGAATCTGGACAGAAATGACTGCATTTCTTTCATGAGAGAAACAGATTGATGCATAATAAAATCATATTGTTCAAGTTTGACTAGTTAGTTCTATCCTGGTACAAACTGAAGATTTAATTCCTGATGATATGTGCGGAAAGAAATCAAGGTGTCACTGAAAAACTCAATCATACCTTGGAAATCAGATAGTTTGGATGAAAGAGTGAAGCGAAAATGCCAGAATCGCGTGCGAGATGTTGCTGTGCGAACAGGGATTGATGGGTATCTCACAGGAAAGGCAATTTGAGTTGTCGATATCAGATGTCTCCCCGAAAGTGATTCCATCCTTCAACTCGCGTGATCCACAGAGAGAGAGAGAGAGATCTCCAGGAGGGAACATCGGACATCGTTTAGACAAATCTCGCAATCAGTTTATAAGAGAAAGACGATAAAACCGCTATCTAAGACCCTTATTCAGCTCAGTATTCGTGGGTTTCATGTAAATGAATTCAGAGCAGCTACGTCCTACACGTTAACCCCCAACCCCTAGAGGCACGCGTTACCTTATCGTTACGGTCAATAGAATTTCCCCACTCCTTCGCAACTGAAGCGCAAACCAAAAAAAAATTAAAATCTAAATTACGCCGAGAACCATTTTTTTTTTTTTTTTTTATGTTGACATTCCACATTTTTTTTAAGAGGCATGAATAGCATTTTGTTTGGGATTAATCTTTTCCTCCTCAATCCCGCCTTATCTCCATGAAGACCCTATCTTTTTTCCATGACCAAATTTTCACGAATTTATGGTTTACTTTTTGTTAGTAGTTTTGATTTGAATAATTCTATTGACAAAAAATTTCACAACAAAATTTTAAAAAGCCCGTGTAACACAAACTTAGTAGAAAATATTTTAGTAAATCAAAATGTGTATCGACATAAATTTACATCACATAAATCTTTTACAATTTTATCTCGAAATCCTTTTACCCATAGAATTGTTCCTTCCAATTTTTATTTGCTATGCTAGATTTGTGTCAACGAGACTGACCGTAAAGGAAAATTTCATTCTACTGACAACTAGATTTCTTTTTGATAACCTTGTATCAAGACTAGTGAAGAAAAATATATACTTGGCCTCAATGCTCAGCTGTAACATCTCCCTCTGGATGGTTCAAAAATAGCCTCAGTGCTCTCCTACTATATCTCTCTCTGATGGTTAAATAAAAAACTCTTTCAACTAGCTGAGCCTCCTCTTGACCGCATTACTTTATAAGATCCATTCCATTAATGATTTTAGCACAAGCGTGAAATGTTAAATCGATTTATCTTGCTAGAAAGATGTTGATTCGCGTCATTTATATTTAAAATGTTATCGAATCTAAAATAATTAAGAGTAAACCAATGCACCCATAAAATAGAACGAAACATCTCCAAAAGAGAGAAAAAAAAAAAAAAAAAAAGAGGAAAAAACGGAACAAAGCAAATGCATACATACATATCTATATTCACATTATCATGACAAAGGAAAGGGAATTATTGATTGATTGACCTTATAAAATAAAGTGAAAGCAGTGGTCCGTTAGGGTAGCATTGCGCATGCTCCTGTGGATTGGATTGCAGAGTTGCATGCGGTTCAGCTTTATGTAAAACTTCAGAAATTGATTACAAGATTTTCTCACTTCAGACAGTGTATGAAGCTGTGGCTATTTGGTAAGCTCCAAGTATCCAAGTCACAGTCATTGTTAAATAATGCATGAAAAAAAAAAAAGGAACATAAACTAAAAAGTTGACCTATAAAAATGATGAATTTTCTTTTTATTTAAATTTTATCCCTTGATTTTGCAAGTTAGATTTATTTATATTTCATGCAACTTCTAATAATTTCCACACTCCAAGTAACGTCTACAGGAATATCCATTATTAGTTCAAGCCAGAGTGCTAATTTCTAGAATAGCTAAACAAACTAGAATGAAGCATGCCATAAACAATGGTAAATGAAGCTTAAGCACCTCTCATTTCCATTGGTCTCTCAAGATAAGATATTAAATTCAAATCCCTATCTAAAGTTTGTTTTTTTTCTTCTTAACGCTACTTTTGGTATGACATAATGAAATAGAATGAATTTTAAAGGACAAAAATGAGCCCCATGCTTTAGACTTTTGGACCAAGAGGGAAATGACAGTGGAATGAGGCATTCCAAATGAGAATCACCTTTTCCCTTTAAAATTCATTCTAACTCTAAGTAGCCTAACGTGGTGTTTGGCTAGTGGAATAAAATATAAGGTAAGAATGGATTCCACAGAAATATAACATGGAGTAGGAGGGAAGCATGTGATGAAGAGATCTAGTCAAAAAGCTTGTGCAGAATGGATAAGCAATACTTATTGTACCCTTAGTCATTGGTAATAACTATTTCTTATCTACTTCCCTTATGGTCCATGAGAACATTACTATGTACATGTTATATTTGTATCAAATTGCTATTATTCCATTAACGTGAAACAAACAAAGGTGAGTGCGCAGTTCAATTCAATGAATCGGCACCCCAAATTAAAAATCAAGAAAGGCATGCAGAATGCAATAGGTAAGGTGTTGGAATGAAGTTAACAAACAATAAACAAAGAATTAGACACTTATTTCAGACACTTACCTCCATAAATATCTCCGCATGTAGCCATGAAACTTGCACCACCACCTTCTTTCTGCATCATTCCCCTACCTCTTCCCTCTTCTAAAGAACTAAGCAGCAGTGAATGGCTCCAAAGATGCCAACACCAATCACTGGCTCGTGGGATTTAAATGACTTTGTCATTAACAAAGGAAATGGAGTGAGGGGTCTGTCTGAAATGGGGCTTGATGGCCTTCCAAAACAGTACATTCAACCTGTTCAGGAGAGGATCACCATGATTAGCAAACCAAAGCTGGAAGCTGACTCGATACCTGTCATTGACATGTCAAAGTTCGATGAACAAACAGTGGCCAATTTGATATGCGATGCAGCAGAGAAGTGGGGGTTCTTCCAAATTGTTAATCATGGGGTTCCCATTGGAGTACTTGAGAATGTAAGGGACGCCACCCATTTGTTCTTTGGGTTACCAGCAGAGAAGAAGAGGGAGTACTCAAAAGAGCATTTTACTCCTGTAAAAACTGTCCATTTCGGCACAAGCTTTAGTCCCAAGGTGGAGGAGGTTTTAGAGTGGAAAGATTACCTGAGTCTCCTCTATGTCTCAGAGAATGAGGCTACTTCATTTTGGCCTCCCATCTGCAGGTAACAAGACAGCACTTTGTACCATTTTGGATTTTGCATTCCCACCATTTTAGGGGGAAAAAAATGTAGTCATTCTAATCTCCTGCTTTTAACTTCTGATTTACTCTGACCTCAGACTCCATTGCTGTGTATTTTGGTATCATTACCCTTTTCAACCATAGCATTGCCTTGTTATACCCTTTTGTTTGGTTTTAGGGATCAAGTGCTCGAATACATGAAGAGAACTGAACCTGTAATCAAGCGGCTGTTGGAAGCTTTAATGAAAAGACTAAACGTGACGGAGATCGATGAAACAAAAGAACAATTACTTATGGGTTCACGAAGGATTAACCTCAACTACTATCCCATTTGTCCAAATCCTGAGCTTGCAGTTGGTGTAGGCCGTCACTCTGATGTATCAACACTCACCGTGCTCCTCCAGGACGACGTTGGTGGGCTTTATGCACGAGGACTTGATGACGATAGCTGGATCCACATCCCTCCCATTCTTGGGTCGCTGGTTATTAATGTTGGAGATGCACTACAAATAATGAGCAATGGTCGGTACAAGAGCGCTGAGCACCGCGTGATTACAAATGAAAGGAAGGACAGGGTTTCAGTCCCCATCTTTGTTAACCCAAGACCCTGTGACATAATTGGTCCTCTGCCAGAAGCACTTGCAAATGGGGAGAAACCAATGTATAGGCAAGTCCTATACTCAGACTATGTCAAGCATTTCTTTAGTAAGGCACATGATGGCAAGAAAACCCTTGAATTTGCAAAGACGTGACAAATTTCTTTGCAAGGTTTTCTCCAGCAACGGAAGCAATAAATGTGAAAAATAAAGATGGTAAAGAGGAAATGCTTACAAATTACTGAAAATATTCCTCGCATGTTTGTACAAAGCTGCATTTCTTCCATTTCTCCTGTGACTACATAAGATAAAAAACAGAAAAAAGAGGGGTTGCCGCCTACATTCATCTATCAAAATTGAACATCTGTTAGGTTCAATAATTCACATTCTAATCCGCATTTTCCCACTTAAATGCTATCAACCTTGCCTGCAGCAACTAAAACCTTGAATAGATTGTACCTTAACCATCACTGCGCACATGCGATGTTGCAGGGGCTTGTGTGTGGAGTGTGGTGGGGTGTAGACCATAAAAAGGTTATCATAACAGAAAGAACCATAGTTCATGCTACAGCCTGAAGCCCTACCATGAAATGAATCCTAGAAGGTTCATGAGCTGTCTTGCAGGGGGAAGTTTTAGAGATAACAAAAACAGAATTTCTGTAATTTGATTGATGGATCCAGGCTCTGTGCAAAGAAAACCATTTTTATTTGCACCAACTCAACAATAAAGTGTTGCCATCATTACACTTCTAATGATACATTTTCCATCCATTTGTGGCATTCTAATATAAGTTCAACAAATAATACAGTAATTAAAATTTTAATGATACACGGCTTGATAAAATACATGAATACACTTCCAAATCTCACAGTTTAGCTGTCAGAGACAATGTGAGTCACTTATTTATCTTATATGTTCCACATTGAAGGTAACAGTACACTCACAAAATACATGGTGGAAGATATATACCGGGACCGGATAAAATTGTGTTTAGATTCTGCTACGAGCTGAAAGCTCAACTTTAACTTGATCTCTCAGAACTCTCCTTAGTAACTTGTTGGATGCTGTTCGAGGAAATTCTGGAACAATCTTGACGAGGCCTACCTGTTGAAGAGTTGAAACAACACGTCAGAATCACAGAGGATGACTGCATTCTCATTACCTACCATGTTTCCGTTTCTACCATCAACTGAGTGATACCATAGTGTGCAAGTGTCCAAACTGCACATAGCTCTGCAAATTAAGGTATTCAAAAGCGGGTAATAACCTTGAACAAAGGATTAAGGTTCCTCTGAATGGATTTTGAAAATTTCATCTTTAGCTCGTCTGGCTTACAGTCATGTCCTTTCTTCAGTACCACAAACAAAACCAAAAGCTCTGGACCACCATTTAATGGTGCTGCACTAACTGCAGCAGTTTCCAGAACACTTTCATCAGCCCGATCACAAACACGTTCAATTTCAACTGAACTTGTCTAGACACAAAGAAACAAAGAACATTTTATAAGGTTGGCGTGAAGAAACAAGCAATGAATTAGAATAGGGAAAGGAAACAAAGAAGACCGAGGAAGATCAAATCAAAATGTAGCATAGGATGTGATCCATTATATCAAAAGCCACGAGTTTATAAGTGATAAGCTCATAGGATAATTGCCAACTCTTAAAAATTCTAAGACTTGACAACTGGTTCATCATCACTCGGGTAGAACATAGGCGAATGGTACCTTGATTCCTCCAAGATTCATGGTGTCATCAGCCCTTCCCTGTACGCTGAAATAGCCTCCCGTGGCTCTCCTAATAATGTCCCCGTGTCTTCTAAGGTGCTGTTGATGCATATAAACAAGAAAACTTCAATAACAATACATTGGTTCTCTTTATTATTACCCAGGAACTCCTGAAGACAGACCACGACTAACTTTTGAACTGCTGAGGCTTACTTCTACAATTTTACTCTGATAAAAGAATTCTGCCTAGCAATATCCTGTAAGATGTTTCAAAGAACTTTAGGAATTGAATTTTGTTATGGCGATTCGGACGGTAATAATACGCAATGCAGTAAAACAAAGTACAAATTTATAGAAGCTTTCTTTAAAACATTTAGATTGATAATATTAATACTCAATTTTATAGTGGTCCTATTCAGTGGTTCTATATAAACTATTTTTTCAAGAAAAAAAAGGGAAATATAATCACACAATAATTTATATAATGCCCCAATATATGTGAAAGATATAATTTAAGTACTAGGACACGAGGGACGGTCAATGCATTGACGATTCGGGAGAACTTATGTTAGACGTAATATTAGACATTAGGATGTTATTTAGTATTCTACAGTTTAAAGGGTATTTGTTAGAAAAAAACCAAGACTTTGAGAATCATGTATGTAATTTTTATATCTTTTAGAATGTTTAAATTGTTATGTTTGTAAAGGGATCAATTTAGTTTTTGAATGTGAATACAATTTCCCCTCTCTCTCTTGATTCCCACTTTCTACATTTCCTCTCCTCTTCTCCTACTTCCTCTTCCTCCCTAGTTTCTTCTTCCCCTTTCCTTTTCTTCTTTTCAAGTCTTTCTTCCGCCACTGTCCTACATCACTAGGCATTCACAAAACTAAAGATGCCTAAAATAAAAATGGAGCTTTTTAGAATTTGGGATAAATTACCTGGATAAAATTTTGCAAGATATATTAAAAGTTTTAAAACGATAATCTATAGAGATCATTCCTGCCTACATACCATTCCTCTGTATTCAGGCATTCCCTTGAAGTAAACTTCCTCGTGATCAGCATTCAGCAGTCTTTCAGTTGCTCCCATATTGATGGGGAACAAGCCCACTTCACCAATGCAAGCTTGATCATCTGGCTGTCCATAGAACAAAGAGAGTAAACCACTAAATCTAAAAGGCTCCTTAATTAGTAAACAAGAATATATAAAAGACACAGCCATATCATACATGAAATTAATAGCTGATTAGTGCAATGGTAATAGAAAAGTCGGTCCAAGTTAGTACTTACATACGGAACCCCATATTCATCAAGGATGACAAAGCCTGTAGTCATTGATGCGGTGCTGAATTCTCCAAAAGCTTGTGGTTGTAGCACGCTTCCTTGGATGTAACATGATGCTAGTTCAGTGCCTCCGCAACATTCAATAACGGGGTTGTAATATGCTCTTGAAGAAAGCCAAAGATCATCATTGACATTGGAGGCTTCTCCTGTGGAAGCAAATAATCTGCAGACAATGAGATTTATTTCCCTTGGATATAATACAAAAACATTTGCACCATTGTTTAAGATAAATACTTTATTTTTGACCAATCTAGGCCTTCCATACAGTCTGTATTCTTCCAAGTTTTTACTAGGCTTGGAACTGTACCCAAGATGGTTACTCCTGCATCCTGAAAGTATGTAATGGAAATATAGTTAGTTAAGTATGCATTTGCCTGCTACTTATAAATCCTACTAGAAATATCTAATCACACGAACAACACTTCTGAATTATTCTCTATTAAACATTATAGATACATTAATTAATTTATTTTTTGGCATAGGGATGAGGGAGAAGCGCCTCATATCCACCCCCCCCCCCCCCCCCCACCAAAAAAAAAAGGGTGGGCAAAGAGAATCCCTGATAGAATATTTTAATATAGAACCTGTACAAATTTTCCAAAGCCACGTTCAAGTGGAGACCCATGATACAGAGCTAGAACTGCGCCAGTTAAAAAGCAAGAGTAGAGTAAAATGGGTCCCATCACCCATCCTAAATTCGTGGGCCAGCAGATGATATCACCGACTTGGGTATTGAGTTGCGCCCAACTATCAGCAGCTGATCGAATTGGAGAAATATGTGTCCATGGAATAGCTTTTGGTTCTCCTATTGAAATTAGGCAGGATTACATCCATTAAAGAACAGATAAGAGGAAAGTTGCAATTTATGGCAACATATATCTAGCAGAACAGTTTCTCTACCTGTCGTTCCGGAAGAGAAGAGTATATTAGTCACAGAATCTGCTGGTCTGTAGACTGGAGAGTAAAACTTGGTCCTTCCAAAACATTTTCCAACCATTATACTTGATGGTGAAGTTCAAAAGTAATTATTAAAAAAACAAGCAGGTAACATGTGCTAAGGATGGGCTTTTAAAAATATGTATTTTATTTTTAATTTAGAGGGAAAATATTATTAGGGAGTCTAACAAAAAATAATATGAATTTTTATGCAGAAAATAGCTTTTGGAAATTCAAAAGTAATTTTGGTTATATTTTTATTTTCACAACAAAAGTAGTTCTGATTATATTATATTTAGCTACGGGAGGCAGAGTAGGTAAAATTTAAGTAAACCAAAACAGAACGGAAGGTCAAAAATATGAAAATAATAAACATAAATAAATCAAATAAAAGGTTTTTTTATATGATTATAACAACGATAACAAACTAAGCCTTTATCCCAATGTTGAAGTATAAATTGTTATTGAAGTATAAATAAAATGAGTCGCTTATCATATTTTTGAAATTTATAGATATTAAATGTTGGTAATAGTGAGAACTATTCATAAATTAAGAGAAATTTTCTTTTTTATAATTTATTGACGCTTCAGTTATAGGTATTAACAGGAACTGTGCCCTTTGTCAAATCTGGCTTAAATAAGGATGTGTATATGATTTTTTCCTTTTTTTTTTTTTTTTCGAACGATTAAGAATGGGTGCCAACTCAATTACAAATGGATTACAAGGTTAGCCAATCAATAAGCTGAAGACAGTTAGCCAAGTATTCATAATTACATGTAATCAACCAAGCTCTTATATTATGAAGCCATTTATCTTTAGTATAAGTGTGATATGATGTTTACTACGAAAAGCACATGGTTTCATTATGTTCATAACAGGCCCTTCAATTATAAGCATACTTATCCCAGTTAAGCAATATAATATACCAAAGGAGTTCAAATTACCTTGGACGTTGGTCAACAGTAGAAAGAAATTTTTTCCAAGATAAATCCTGTTCTCGTAATCGGATATTTACGTCCTCTCCGACTCCCGGGAGCACAATAGCTTTATATGGAGCAGCTTCTACAACTCGTCTGCAATGAAAAGAAGGAAAATCAAGGTAAAGCTTGCAGTTAGCGTCCCAAAAATTACTAGGCAGACCTAGGCACTTCACACACCATGCCTAAGCCGCCTAGGCGGGGGCTCTAGGCAGTTGGGCAGCTTAAGCTTGTTCTTTGTATTTTTATTTTTTTTAAATAGTAGTTTTATAATATATTATTGAAATAACATAATAAAACACAACAAAATTATATAAATAATATCCTTTCCTTGCAACAACAAAGCAAAGATTATAATTTTGATTTTTTTTAAATTTTAAATAATGTGTGTCCACCTAGGAATCCTCCTAGACAGCTTTGACCGATTAATGGTATTGACCACTCAGGAGAGCGTTTTCCTCCTAAGCGAGGCGTTCCGCGGCCATCTAAACCAGTTTTTAGAACACTGCTTGCAGTGATTAAGGAACCAAGTTCTGGAAAATCCATAAATATATAAATATATTAGGGAAAAAAAATCCTTCCTTTACACCCCGGCATAAAATTGTTGTAGATCACATAAATTTTAAACAAGAGTAGCTATGCATGCCAAGTATTGACATCTTGTATGAGGATTTAAATTATGAATGACAGGTTCTAATGGGCACCGTAACAGAAAGAAAAGGATGAAAAATCCAACAAAAGATATGGAAGACCAAATTTTCCCCAATGGGCATCCTGCCAGGAACCCGATCCAACTGGGCTAACTAAGAACGTCCATATCATAATTTTAACTGATAACCAAAATAAAAGGAACTAATATACATCCTATAGTTTTCATACTATGCCACGGTTTTTATACGTGACATTTACCAGTTAGGCTCTAGTATGGAGTGCTAAATAAATTATGGTCAAACATTGCATGCAATTTGTACTCAAAATCTATAATCCAAGCACAATGTTTTGGAATGCATTTTCAACTGGGAGAGAACATGCAGAGGAAAGTAGTCTTTACCTGTACAGTGGAAATTCCCGACTCCCTCTAATGATGAAATCCTGAACGCAAGATGAGTATGGGAATTATTTACACATAGAACCGCAACAGAGAATTCTTCTAAAAAATAATTTAGCATGCAAGGAATAGTGAGAATCAAGTACACTGAACTTCTCTATGCTTAACTAGACTCAGGCAAGGTGCTGGCCTGCAAGGAAAGCTTATGTGTCTGCCTTGACAGGCCCAATCCACCAGCCACCAAAAAGGACCCTCAAAAATAATATTAAATAATTTAGGGTAGAAACGTTAGTAAGGGCAGCATTCTACTAGTCTACACACTTAGAAAGTAAAGCTTCTTAGCCACTGCTCATAATTCAGGGTAGGCATCCAACATCAAGGAGCAACGTCCTGCTTGCTTATTTGAGAAAGTGCATGCAAGGCCATTTTCTTCAAGCAGAACTTGAAGTCTGATCTAGTGATTTGTACAAGTTGACTCTTCTGGACCAGGGCAACATAAGGACCATTATTGACAAACATCTTTAAAACCAACCGTCTCCACTTCAACCATTCAAGTCTAACCAAAAAGATGTTGATATTGAATACCATAGCATCAAAGATTTTTATTGACATGCAGAAAGTCATATTGGCACAGAACTCTTTCTCCTGTAATTTTTTAGCATTTCAAGTCATTTATGAGGTTCAACCAATCTATAAATGCTCCAGCAGATGTGCCTGACTCTGTGGTAATAATATATACATATACAACATGCTAATCTAAAAGAAGCATAGATGATAATAGGATTAGAGAATGCAAAATTTCGATAATCAGTTGAGGAAAACTCTAAAAGTTATTCTGCAAACACATTCACACATGTAAAATTAGCATATGCTGACATGCTGAATTAGAGTGGAACCCAAAAATATGAACATAAAAAAAATTGGCTCACTTACATAATAAATAAGTAAAGAAGAACACCTGAGTAAAGATACCCTTCGCTTTTGAAACCTGCAACCGGGTTGCAATTTCCTTTGGTGCAAAGCTGTCAGCTATTGACACTACAACAAATCCTCCCAAAATAATTGCCAGGTATATAATAACTGCCTTAGATGTCATTGGCATGTTGATAGCAATCGCATCACCTTTTGAGAAAGTAGCATCCAAAGCATTTGCAACCAGCCTGTGAGTGATGTTGCAAACGAAGAAACCAGAGAAAGGAAATATATTAGCAATCACAGTCCAGTTAAATAAATCAGAGAGCAATCAAAAGGAAAATACACATATTTAAACCTCACGCAACCCCCTTGGGCTACAAGGTGGAAGAATCAGTATGTTTTGGCCTCACTCACCCCACCACGAAGTATGGTGGTACTTACACGTAGTATACCAAGTAATATAAAGATAGATGCAGATGAAACCAAAAAAATAAAGTCTAGCATACATGACTTGTTCCCGAACTTCTTTTAGTGTCATGCGATTTATACAGGAGTCCAAGCCTTCGTCCCTCCATACAATAGCCAAGCCATTATCTAGTTTACCCGTATTAGTAGATGGAAGCAAACAACATTCAGCAATGTTTAAAACTGCACCAGGAAGCCAAGTTCCACCATGTTTTGATTTGTCACTGCTATCCAAGATGCACCTTGGAGCTTCACGAAAAATAACTGAAAGCTCTTTAAGCACGATTGACCAATAGACCTGGAAACATTGATGTTTGATCAATATCAAGTGCACTACTTCAAAAATAGAGGCACTTTGCCATTTTTGTAAGGCATTCACAGAATTTATATGCATGTAATTGAGGGGTTTACCTGAGGGTGCTGGACAGAGAGCTTCTGAAAGAGACTATAACTAGATATTGGATCCCTGTATGATGCCCCTAAAAGCTTTGAACCATGAGTTTCCATAACTCTGCCTAGGTTTGTTTGTTTCGCATCATATCTGGCACACAGAAGATCCAGAAATCAACTGAAGAACTGCAAACTCTAACTTTGGCCCTTGTGCATGCATTTCATAAAAATGCTGGACCTCAACATTCTATCCTGAACGAGGTTCAATTTGCCATGCTTGCATTTTCTTCAAAACGTGCTTCTGAGAATTTTAAAAACATATAC
Source organism: Santalum album (assembly GCA_034195605.1). Classification (NCBI taxonomy): domain Eukaryota; kingdom Viridiplantae; phylum Streptophyta; class Magnoliopsida; order Santalales; family Santalaceae; genus Santalum; species Santalum album. The sequence continues at coordinate 16,458,693 of CM067264.1, read as the reverse complement.
AACAAAAAGAGTTCCAAAAGTAGAGCAACAACAACAACAACAATTTGAAGCCTTAATCCCAAATTTTATATGGAACCAAACCATTAAGTCGCATTCCTCCAATACCAATACCATTCATACCAATCTAGTGACTGAAGGTTTATTCGTAATGCGTTAAATTCAAAACACAGAGTCAAAAAAAAAAAAAACTGTTATAAGCCAACCCATTTAACCAATTTTACATGACAGCAACAATCAGACCAAAATAGACAAACGATGCATGTGATGAAGAACACCATAGCAGCGAAAGGAAACTGGGAGCAATTGAGAACTACTAAAATAGGAAAGACTACCCTATATAACAGTAACTAATATCAACTATGCAATTTACTGGGTTAATTCGACAACCAATAGAGAGAGACGCGTACAGAGAAGGGAACCAATATATAGGAGGGCCTTTGGCGGAGGGATCCCAATCGGCGTAGACCGTGTAATAGACAATCTGATGAAGGGCGTGAGGATGCGACGGTTTCAGTAGCCGGCGAGCAGTGATCGCGCGCCACACATCCCTCCCGTCGGCATCACCACCACCGACGCCGGCGACGGCGTCTTTGAGGGCCCTTTCGAAGTCCGTCGCCTCTAGTACGGACAAACCAGCTCTCACGAAGTCGCCTAACCCTAATTCGCAAACCTTCTTGTTCCCCATCTCTCTTTTTTGGACCGTTGCAACTCCTTGGCGCTCTCTCTCAGAACTCACGTCGCACGCACATACATATATATGGATAGAGAGAGAGAGAGAGAGAGAGAGAGAGAGGGTGGGGGTGCCGTTTGTTGGTAGCTGGCAGCAGCACGTGAGACCACCCACCAAAATCCCGCCGATAGTTAAAATGACTAGAATACCCCTCATTTTAAATATTCTTCTGCGGGTTTTATGTTATTTTATTTTATCCTCTTTGACGTTACTAACGGAGAACTGCGAATAATTTGCGCAACTATTTTTACTCAGACACTAGCAGCATCTGTTTTCAGTATAAATTTCAAAAATATGTGACCTCTGTGCTGGAAAAAAAAATTACAAAAGAAAACTAATTACAAACTTACGAAAGGATCCGGTTGATTGGTATGGCTTCCCTTTGAAAATTCAACACTTTGATGAATCACGAAAAATCCAATATACAACCACCACTATACATAATAAACACATGACGTGAGTTTAATTTTAGACTTTGTTTTAAGAAAATAAAAATAAAAACTCAAATTGTGCGAGAAAAAAAAAAGGGGGGGAATGTTATCGAGAGGCATTCCATTTTAATCAATGTTTCATGAATCGAGTGAGGCCTCTTAAGTAGCCCCTCAAGATCCCCCTCAATTTAAGATATCCCCCCTCACCCTTTCTCCCTTGTTTGCTCACAAGCTTCAGCTCAATATGCTTCTGCTCCACCGCAAAGTGATGGCCGAGTGAAACACTGCATTTCTTCTCTTTTGAACGGTCGAACCGTTCCATGTTGGGTTCTGTCTCGCGGGCGATCAGCTCTCTCAAGCTCTGGCGACCATGCTTTCTCAACGTAGCATTATCCGTTGAGATCTCTACCTTCGAGGGTGGTCTTCTGGTTCGCTTTGACATTCGAAGATCATATACATGGCGTCGATTGCTCGAATCGCACTCGCTTCCCATCTGCTTTTTCTCTGCACTAGTCGAGAAGAGGATATGTAGAAAATCAAGCTTATAGAGATTCTACAGATTGTGTGGGAAAAGAAACAGTCCAAATGTGTGAAGAGAGCTTGCTTGGTGAATAATTAAGGAAGAAGAGGTTTAGGGCTTTTCATGAAGGTGGAGGGTCAGCGTCAAACGGCTATAATTAGCAGCCTTTGAGATTTCAAATTGTGGCCTTAAACAAGTCACGCTAAGGCTAACCCACAAAATCTTATACCCTTAAACCGCGTTTCTCAGGGGTGATTTATGTACATAATACATTCAGCATCGCCAGCACTTGTTTCTAAATATTTCTTAAACAAAATACAAACACATCATCTCCACTAGAATCTTACACCATTAAACAAATGCAAAAATAGTAACCGACTCGCTCGCTGATGAGTCTTATTTGGGAAAAAAAAAATACAAACACAAGGACTTACATGCTAAGACTATATCAGCATCACCATCATTACTACCTACTACTGTTGCCTACATCAAAGGAACCTTAAGACCCACATTCGGTAGTTGATCTGACTGTGAGCTGCCAAACGAGAGAGCTGTTGAGTTGGCTTCATGACACCTTGAGCTTTTGGCTCTTCTAACACCAACCCATAAAATTGAAGAATAGAAGACACTAAACACCTTGCTTTGGATGAATTAGAGACACACATACACACTTCTCTTTCGTCTAATGGGCCTCTTATATGGTAAAACAGTGTCGTCCGGTCTTAAGCTTACCGAAATTGTCCTTTTTTACGTGCAATCTGTTAAAACACTAGTTTCATCAAGTGTGTATAGTTGAAGGCCATGTGCCCCATGCAGCATCTCAACAGCACCGTCCACATTCACCACACTGATCAACTAGATGTGGAAAATTTTGATCTACAACTATAACATGAAAATAAACTATGACAGTGACACAGGACAAGGAAAAGAATTCATACTCGAATGGCAGTCTCCTTGCTAAAAAAATGAAAGTCCCGGTGCTGTTTCAATGGTACACATTACAATAATTTACCCCCCAAAAAATACAACTCGCAGCAGAAAGGAAAAAAAAAAAAAAAACCTGCAGATTGAAAGAGAAGCTGTGCTTCAACCTACCAAGCCGGTGCAAATATATAATGATATTCGCATCAAAGAAATACAGGAGCGATAAATATAACCAGAAGTAGAGACCCAATTTTGGGGACCTGCAGTATTGAACTCTCTCCAATGGCGTCTACGGGTCCAAATGCCACAGGCGCTATCATTCCCAAACTCGTGTTTGACTTGGTACTGTTTCAAAGTATCACATGTTAGTCTGAAGGATTGGATTCTAAATGAAAGATTGCGCTTCAGGGGGGGAGAAGAGGTGGGGGCGGGGGGGAATTTCAAATTCTTACCTCCCTGTATAGACACACGTTCCGTTACCTGCAAATTAAAACCCACCAATCAGGAAATCAGAAGCAAAATAGGAAATGAAAAAGAATATGCACTATATTAAAATCCATGAAAAATAGTGAAAGCTTCAAGATTTTGTTAACCAGTTTCCAAATCCGAACTCAATAATGAACAGTAAAAGAATGAACCATAGTATCATGGTTCCAACACATGGCCCACGTTTAGCTCGCAAAATAGACTTCATCTTAGAATACTGTAAACTACAGCCAATAAAAAGCTGCTAAGACGAAAATAAAGTCTGCATGGTCTTAACTATAGAAGACTTATATTTACAAATGGCTTCATAATGCACTTCTAGTGCTGAAGGCAAATTAGAAGACCTCTAGTCTATAGGAACGTTACCCCTTCTGATAACCCACTCAAAATAACGATCCGTGCGAACAAGCAGTCACAGTTTGCAGGGCTCATTTTACTGCCTAAAATTGCAGTTACCACACCCAACAAAAACTATCAACTATTAATAGAAAGAGAACATATATATACACACATACACAACTTAAAACACAATCAAAATTGAACTGCTGCCCCATCATACACAACGTCATGAAATGTCAGCGAGAAATTGTGAAGGGAACTTACTTGGATCCACATTGGTTAACATGCCCGTACCACCAAAGTCACATGTTCCACCGGCAGCATGTTTTCTTTTATAATAGTCGTTATAAGCAAAAGATGCATGATCCGCGATAGTGTTAGGGAAGTAGCACGGTTTTCCAGGTTGAATAGCACTGCAGTCAGCCTGGCCCTGCCCACAAGCCCAGCTCAGCCCATCTTGCAACTTATCTGAATCTGCACTTCGTTTAGCCACACAGAAAGCTGCAGATGAATTCCCCGTAATCTGACCCGAAGGACTTAGTTTCAGAGAGTAAACAGCCGATCCATTCGTGAAAAACAGCCCCCAGTTTTTCTCCGACACTGGCCCTGACCTCTTGTCCTCGTTAAACAACTCGTAAATGTAAGTATTAAGGGGAATTTTCGGTTGACTAGGAGGACCTGACCCATTTAAAACCCGCAGGATTAAGTTATTGTTGAAGGTTTCAGCATGGTCAATTGTGGCATCGGGTTCACTGGCCCCACCGAGCCACGGCCATCCTGATTCGGTCACAAGAACTGGGATTCCAGAGAAGCTGAGAGCTTCCATAGAGTAATAGGCTGCATCCACCATCGCGTCAAACATGCTGTTATAATGAAAAAGTGTGTTTGGGTCAACAATCTGTTTGACCGAGGGAAGCGGCTGGAAAAGAGCATAATCAATTGGGAAGATCCCATCTCCCTGCGCGTATCCATAGTACGGATAAGCATTTAACATCAATGAGGAATTCGTGTTTTTCAAAAACTGAAGGATTTGGTAAACAGTGGAGTTCCACGTAGAATTGAAGGTGGCGGCAGATGGAGGGAAAGGCTTGGGGATTATTCCCATGGAATGGGGCGTAGAAACCTTGACTTGAAAATTTAAATTTGACGCAACTAAAGCATTGTGAAGATTATACATTGCACGGACCAATACAGTTGCAGCAGTAGGGATTGAAGAGAGGACCTCGCTCCCAACAGCAATGGCTGTAATGTTGGTTGAGGGCATGTGCGATAAAATGTTCTTATTTATCCATCCGGCTGCGGTCCCTGGGGATTGCCCGATCCCTAAGACTTCCTCATTGGTCACACCAACTATGACATCAATCCCCGTCTTTGAGAGGGCAGTCAACATGTCAGAATCAGCATCGTAAAGGCGCACATGAGTGATTTGATGTGCTTTAAGGATTGCAACAACCTCTTGAGGTGATGGAAGGCCGGAAACATCAGTCCCGATGTTTATTCCTACATATGCACCTACAATTACAACAAAAGGACTTAGAATGAACTTGCTAGATACAGCTTGATATTCAAACTGTAATGTGTGTATTTATATAGCTTTAACAGTTAAATTACCTCAGCAACTAGTCCAAACCTATCTAGTGCATGGGCTACAAAAGATCGCACATAAAATTTATATTCAAGTAGCTACTATTGCTCAAGAGGACCTCTTCTTCATGGGAAAACATGGATTTGGAAGAACAAAAGAAGAAACAAAAAGAAAACCATTCCACCATCAAGTAGCATACAAAGAGTTTATTTCAACATACTAGAGAGAAGAAATGTCAGGTTAACTTTTGTCAATGGAATGAAATTGGATGGAGCATTCCAACAAAAACCACTTTTACCGTTTAAAATCCATTCCACTCCATTGGATTTCATTCTATTGTACCGAATATGCCATAATTGATTCAAAAGAGCTTATTTTTGACACATAGGGATAGATCAAAATAAATTTATATGGCAAGAAAAAGAATAGGCATTAATAACTTGAAAGAATTTTCACTATTTTAGTAACTATTCCCACTTATTTTTAATACAGAAGCGTAGCCTGATTTAATGGTAAAATCATGTCAACTAAAAGAACTGTAATAAGCACGATCATAGAAATCCTTGCAAAGAAAGAAGAAGTGACCAGTATAAAGCCAATAAGCCTATTGGTCAATCAGCAACCTTTTTTCCCCAAGTTGACCATAAATTTAGGACATAGTTGTCAAGGTGCCAAGGAGACCATGGGCATTCCTGGGGCACCTGGACACCTGGACAGAGTCATCTTGTCGCCTTAGAGTCACCTAGGCGACACTAGATATCAAGACACCTTAGGGTTGCCTCGTCACCATATATTGACTTACCTACAGCTCTGAAGTACATGCCAACTAGAAGGAAGAAAGCAGTTCCAAACCGTTTGTCAGGCATCATCCAATTCAAATAAAGCTGCAGCTTAATACTTCACTTCTACAGTCACTGAGATGTGGTATTCAATTTGTCAACAGACCAACAAACGCACAAAACCACACTGAGAGCCCAATATCTAAAAGAAACCAAGAGTTAATACAGCATTATGAAAACGAGACTCTGATATTTAATTATAATTTAATATAACAAGCACCAAACAAGGGCATATATAGAACAATTTATTGAGGTAAATGCAGCATTAAGTTAGAAAGGCTACATAAAATGAATTATTATGAAAATAATATTGAAGGAGAGGAGTTTTGTGTCCCAATAAAGTTTCAGCCAACTACATAAAAGGAAGATATATATCCACCACTAATTGCTCACTGCCAGGGTCTTTTTCTGAAGCCACGTTATATACTTCGAGAAGCTCCATTTGAGCATTTGGTAATTACTAATCATCGCTGAACATTTCTAACACAATAATGGCAAACATTCACAAAGAAACAACGTACCGCTTTAAAATAACCTGAAATATTAAAAAATGCAAAAATTTCACATCTTGTACTGTATCTCAGTTTTTAGCGCTATATCTATAAAAAAAAAATTTATTTGTTAAGAAAAATGAACTTGCTTCCTACAAAACTGTGCACAAAACAAATTTAAAAAATGCCAACGTGCAAATTAAAAAAGGAACAATCATGTTTCAAAAAGAACAGGTACCACTACAAGCACAGAAGGTTCACAGAAATAGAACATGGTGGCGGCAGTAACCAACAAATAAACCATTGTATCATTACAAAACTTAAGGAAGACCAAAGTTAGGTCAATAGGCAAGTCTTAACTCCTGACCCATTTGAGAATATGAGTTCCAACCCTAAGACAGCAGTTTGAGAGTAAGATCCCTTACCACAGGGAGTGAGTGAGTGAGTGTGTGCGCGTGTGAGTGTGAGAGAGACAGAGACTGGGGTATAGCACGAAGCACTACTGTTCGTTGTTATTTTGTTTTTTCTTGGCCGTACAACAGGAACTATTGAATACCGCTAAGAAGAACTTCAACCCACTGAACCCAGAAATCCAAAAGCATAAAAGGCGCATCAAAGCTCAAAACGAAGCTTAAATCTTCAAGATTTGGAGAAAATGTACCTGAGCCGGCTAAAAAAATCAAAAAATCAGCAATCTTCTCTTCTCAGCGTAAATTTGCACGGTAGGGATAAAACCCTAAAACAAATAAAACCCACATAATGATATGAGATTTCGGACAAAAACTGGAGTATCCACCAGAAAGAATCCAAGGGAGAAGCTTGAAAGGTTTGAAAACCACACAAAGATAGAGCCTTGTACTTAATGCGGAAACTGAAAAGTGTGTAACATGCCTTTAGAGCTCTTTAAGCAAGTGACCTTTCACTGGACAAACTAATATTCTTCCCAAAAAAGAAAAACAAACGCCCTGCCGGGAAAAAGGGGGAAAATAGAATCAGAATTTTGATGCAATAAATTATAGAAAGAGGAAAACCTCCAAATCTTCGTCTCTGCTGAAACCCGACCCCTGCAAATCTTTGATTCTCGGTCTGATTTTCACAGTGTTTTCTGTATTTTTGAATTGAAGAAATGCTGGGGGCTAGAGAACTGAGACACTGCTGGCATCGAGAGCATCATCGACTATTATTAATAATAATAAAAGATAATATATTTTTTCCTGGGTAAATTGAATTGAACCCGGAGGAGTCTTTTGAGAGTTTCTTTTTTTTTCCCTCCAAAAGCACTTTTTCAGCTTTCAAAGAAAGCGAAAAGTCTCTGGAACCGTGAAGCGGTTTTCACACCTGAAAAGGTTGAGACGCCATTAATGATGTTTGGTTCTAAGACCATACATCGCTTAATCCTTTAATTATTGCTACCCTTTTTCCTTCCTTAACCGATAACCTATTGCTAGATTCTGAGCTGCGCAGCACTAGAATTTAACCTTTTTAACTATTTAACCAAATGGGGAAAATAGATCCTCCTTTCAGGGAAATATTAAAAAAAAAAAATCTTTATCTCTAAATCAGTAAATTTACTTTTTAAATAATATTATATATACAAAAAATTTTATAACAAAATTATACAAAATTTATGTATTAAAAAACTACGAAATCATAAGTTATTATTTACTAAAATACTCTTCACTAAATTTAAGTTATATAAACCTTTTGTAATTTACTTTTCGAATAACATTATATATACAAAGAATTTCATAACAAAAAAATATTATGAGACCACAAATTATTATTTACTAAAATATCATTTACTAAATTTAAGCCATATAAACTTTTTATAATTTTATTATGAAATAATTTGTGTGTATAGATTTATTGTCGCTTATTTAAGGCTTCCATTATATCAGACAAAGTGGACTTCATCAACACCATATCTTCAGTATAACTTACTTCCTCTCGGTCCTTTGCTAGCTATATATACCAGTGAGCCAAACGAAAACTGTGGAAATGGGTGGTGTGTTGGAGCAAACTGATGCCCCAAAGATTATCATTAGGTACCATTGTAGTTATTAGACTGACTGGGGAGAGACAGAAAGGAGCTCACTCGGGTTTTTATTGTTCAAATACGTAAAAAATGGAAAAATACAAAAAGTCAAAAAGGTGTTCTGCGCTTCGGGATTCTTTTTTCCACTTGGGACAAAGGATTCCACCCACTTTCATGCCATAGGGTCCCACGCGGTTTTACGTGAAATGATCGGGACCCGCAACCGAAGCGAACGACGACGGTGCGACAGTCCTATAACCTCGCCCAAAGAAATTAAAGCCTCGTATCAGCCTTCACCAGTTCTTCTTTTCTTTTTCTTTTCTTTTCTTTTTTTTTTTTTTTTCCCTGATGAGACCTCCCCGGTTCTTCTCTTTCCAGTGACTTTAATCTGTCGAGACACTGAACCATAATCTTCCCATAAGACCCTTTCTGTATTTCCCCCTCAAGGGAAGGGGCTGGATTTTAAGGAAATCTTACCCTCAAAATCAATGCCATCTTCAACCAATCCAAATGCTAATTTTAAGTGGTTTAAGAACCATTTTGGAACATAGTACGTCAATATGTTTCCACACTAGCAACTGAGACGATAAGAAATGAGGAACCTACACAATCCAAACAGCAAGCGACATCAGGCCACAACTACAAATCCCGTCTGATCTGATACTACACAGCAGCCAAGTTCAGCTCATGAATTCTTTGAACCAAATCTCAAAACACTACTATTGCACATGGGCAGCAACCAGTCTCACTGACTAGGAGACCTGTCAGAAATTGGGGTGCGACTCCGGCTTTCGCTCCTTGCTGGACTCTGGCTGCGGCTCCTTGAACCATTTTGTGATGGTGAGCGTGGGTACGCCCTCCTATCTCGACTGTATCGTGAGTGTTCTCTCAGCCTCCTATCTTCAGGGGAAACAGATCTGCGCCAGCATTAGAGCTTGCATAAAACATCGGACAAAAAGCACTACTTCAAAGAAGGCATTGTAGCAAATAGCAGAAGAAATAAATGGGGTCATCTCTCAATATAAAAATGTTCACTAGACAACATCAGCAGGTAATTTCTCGTAAATACATTGCTTCAAGCCTTTTAAGCAGCAGTTCTCTTTCTTTCTTTTTTTTTTTTCAAGAAAGCAGTGTTCCAGAATAAAAGGACCTCAGTAGAAGGGTAAATAGAGTGCCTTAGGGAAAAAAAAAAAAAGTAAAGAAAATTGTACCTTGAGTAAATATTTCGTTCAGGTGAAGGGGAATAGTATCGAGATCTTCCCCTGCGAGGTGGTGGTGAACGAGAATATCGTGGGGAGCGGGAATAACGAAGGGGAGACCTCCTTCGATCATAATGGCGGCCCCTGCAGCAATTTGAGCACAATGGAAAATTTAATTGAGAAACAGGCAATGCAGCTTCAACATGGATAAGCTAAAAAGGACCCAAATCGTGCATGATTCAATTTTTGTCAATCCTATCAATCTCATTGTCTGGTTGCAAAACAGATGAAGTACAGAAGCTTTAGATTATAACAAGCTAAAAGATGGTTTTTCGGAACACAACCAGCTAAACAAGAAAACAAACTTCGTAAATCTTGGTCAGATAGGAGATCAAAAGTTCCAAGCTACGGAGTGAATTAGAAATCCCAAATTCACAATAAGATGATGAAATGAAAAGGATACAGGAAGTGAAAAGATGTACCTCCCATGATCCCTTGCTCTCATATCAGAAGGTTTCTTCCTATTCTCCTCTGCAAAGACAACAGTCAGCTCCCGTCCAAGAAGAATTTGGCCATCCATTTCATATTTAGCATCAGCAGCATCAGCAGGATCCACAAATTGAACAAAACCAAAGCCGCGTGGTTCCCTGCAAAAGGAAACAAAGTTACTATTAAAACAGAGTTGCACAAAAATTAAATGTTATAAAACTGTGACACCTTATTGTGTAAATCAAATCCCCAGCAACATGGAAGGTCATGATAAGCACATAAAAGCCAGTGCTTGGCTGCTGACCTTGCAAATGTCAATTTTAACATGACTTGAAATTCTTCAAGACTTGAAATCTTCACAATGTATACATAACCAACTTCCTTCCCATCTTCACTACCATTAACATCATCTTCAAGAGAACTCTTATTACTTGATTGATGTCTTCAAACTTTAATTTCACTGTTGTAACCCAAAAACTTTAATAAAAGTTCCCAACTTGATATTAGAAAGAGATGACAAATAAAAAGGGCCCCAATCAGGAAAATATAGGCTAATTAACAGAATGTACTTCTATAACGAAAAATGACCAAAGGGAAGGAAACAATGGAGTTTGATTTCACAATATTTGTGTAAACGCAATATATGAAATATACGAAACATTTTATCCAAGCAATAAAAATGCATTTTGGAAGCATTGACCATGGCTTCTCCAATAGTATAAATAGCGGACATGCTCACCCACTGTGACAATCAATCCCTGGGCAAGTACATTTGCTTCAGAGGACCAAACTGCCCAAATGGCCTTCAAAGGTCCTCTCATATTCAAAAAGCCCAACTTTGATATCAGAAGAGATGATCAATAAGAAAGGGCCAGTAAGGAAAAACTAGGCCAATTAAAGCATGTACCAAAGGGCCATACCGAATCAAAACAACAGATTTTGATTTCACAATATTTATGCTAACACAATATATTTAACGTGTCATCCAAACAGTATAGATGCATTTTGGAAGCCTTGACCAAATTTTTTCTATGGTATATTTAGCCAAAATGCTCACCCACTGTAATAATCCCTGGGCAAGTAGATGTCCTTCAGAGGGCCAAACTGCCCAAATGGCCTCCGAAGGTCCTCTGGCCTGCCCAAAAACAAACACATAAATCAAATAACGGTGGAACATATTAGTTTAAAAAAAAAATGCATAACTACAATCTGTCCAAACAATAAGGAGATACAGGTCTGTAAGACCTTCACATGATGTTAACATATCCAGACAATGGAAAATGCCATGGGATGTCTTCTCCAGAGAATGGCAGAATGAGTCCATGGTAAGAAAGACGAAAAATGGAACAAGATATGGTTTGATTCCTCCAGAAGATATATGAAATAAAGAAAAAGCACAAAGCTTAGCTAAACGAAATAGTGAATGAAACATAATAAAATTTATCACCTTCAAATTCACCATGCTTACACAGCCTTTATCTCACTTTAATAGGACCATCTATTAAGTGGTTCCATCTCTAATATATTCAAAATAAGGCCTATTTAGATCTTACAATAACATAACCTGTATCTAATACCTAAAAATTTAGGTTCAACCACCTATGTAATAACATCATTAAAGTTCTGAGTGATTGAAGACACTGATTTATTTTAGAAAGAAAGTCGTCACAACCTCTTTAAACCTTAAGCTGCACAAACAATCACTTTCAAGAGTAAAATGAATTGTACTATAGAGGTGATGCCATATCAGACAGCACTCTTGTATAAAACCTGTTACCTGCCCCATCTGGATGCTTTTTGTTTAAAAATTAATCATTTATAACAACCTACGAACCGAAAACAATCTAATTTTCAGATATTTAAAATCCAACTTATGGTATTATGGCGCCCGCCCGGATTGCTCAAGTGGCTGGTAGGCGACGACGTCGAAGGTTCAAAACTTGCATGTGGGGAGTGGGCAACGTGCAGATTTCTTCCCCTGGCTGCAAGGACTATAGAGGCTGGGTAGGGACAAGCTGCTCTTCAGTGCACCATACAGCCTCTTGATTAATTTTCTGGTGTAACGGTGCCACCTAACCAGATAGTACTAGTACAAAGAACAGTGAATAGTATAGAGAAATGGAAGCAGCAAACATGCAACGGAACAGATCTGGACTCCTTTTATAAACTTAGACCACAGATTTAAAGAGTAATACACGATATCCCCATTAGTAGCTTGAAGGAATTGTCAAATCTCACAGTTATCACTTGTGGTTCCATTTGTGGGGAGCAATTGTCAACTTCACGGTTCTCATTTGTGATTCCATTTGTGGTCACTACATTTCAAGTACTGATAGAATCGATCACAAAAACAATCATGTGTCTGCATTTGGATCCATAAGTAGAAAAATTGAACTAACCCCACCCAACCGAGTGGTATGCAAAATGCATTTTTCACAACCCCGTGTCAGGGCAATTGAGGGGGGAATTCATGTCAAACGATAGTCCATACTTGTAAGCAAAGTGGCATGGGTAAATATATATATCAAACGTTTTAAGCTGCGTGCGCGAAGTAAGATGGAAAAAAAAGTAAAAGAAAACAAAATATGGGTAGAGTGTAGCTTAATCTGAGAGTATGATAGTTACCTCAATGAATATCAATGATGGGTTATGGCTTACTCTAAGTGCTTCATGATAATAAAAACTAGCAGAAACCCTAAGTACACAATAAAATCTATAACACACTCGTGCCACTAATCTTGCGGTAATTGCATAAACTAATTTCAAGCATTAAACATGAAAAATCGCAAAATAAATCGGGAATAAAAGCTAACCTGCAATCATGGCGAAGGTTACGAACTAAAAGACTGGTAGGAAGATCTCGACCACGACCACCATAGCGGCCCCTGGGGCTAGGGCTTCGTCCCCTTCTGCCATAGCCCCTTGGAGGTGATGGAGTGTAACTCCTTCTCCCCATCTGTAATGAAAAACAAAAAATTAGACACCAAAATCAGAAAACCAGTATTGCAATAAACACCAATTACTAGGAATACTGGGATCAATGCAAGGGAAAACCTGAGGATTGATAGAGAGAAACCGTGATAAGGACGGAAGAAGATAGATCTGATGAGAGCCTGACGGGTGGATCGAAGGAAACTTGGATTTAGGTTGAGAGCAACATGCCGCACATAAAATTAGGTATCTAGGGTTTTATTCATCCCGCCTACCGCTTGATGGCAATTTTGGGCCCAAAGTGAATATCGACCTGGCCCATTTTTAACAAGGCCTTCCCGCCGTAATTGGTGAGGTGGCCAATTTTGGGCGCGGAGTGCGTATCGATCTGGCCCATTTTTTACAAGACCTTTCCGCCGTAATTGGTGAGGTGGCCAATTTTACGCCGTTCCCATCAAACTGCCCTCCAAATTGATAATTTATCTGGTCATGTCGTTATTTTTAGTGTAAATAATATAAAAATGATGTATAGCTAGTATCACTCAAATATATCCTAACTCGTGCCGATTAATCTTATTTATGATAAAAAATTAAAAGTAAGAGAAAATGTGAACAAATTTGTAAAATGGCTTAATGAAATATCCTAAATAATTGATTATAATAGTTGAAATCAACTATTCATTATTACGGGATAAAAAGAGGAGACAAAATAAACTAATTGTAATTGATTATAATATTATGAGCAATATTATACAAAATAACTAGACAGTGTATGTATTAGATCAATAGATAAAGGGGGAGGAGCGAGCGATCACTCATATAAGTAATTAGGAATTACACAGTTTTAGACTTGTTTTTGAAATACCAAAGGTTCATGTGAAGATAACATGAGTAAAGACTCCATATGGTTTTAGTCATCTGTTTAGTAATGTCAAGGCTATTGATTAAAGCATTAAGGGTAAGTATTTGCTAATCGTTTTAGTATTAAAAATAAGGAACTCCACTTGACAAAATCTAAGGAAATTTGAGTGGCCCTCTTAATTGTTTCATGTTCTTTTCATATATGTGGGAAATTGTCATGCGAAAAAGTCTAAAACTATGCCCATTTGAGGTTACCCCCCCTATAAGTTATTTGAGTGACAACTCATTTTATTTTTACCTTTATGGTTAATTGAGAGTGCAAAAGAAATTTTCTATTCCTGTCATTAGACTATGCATAGCACTCATAGTTACGACTCTAACTCGATATTATTTCATAATAATTTTTATATGTTACGGGTCACGTTAATTAGTTGATTCATAATAACTCTTAGGACCCATTTGATTCACGGAATCTCACATTTCCACTAGGCATCACATTGGTATGTGATGCCTGAAAATATAATGCCCGAAATGTGACATTTTTCTATTTGGTACGCTTAGTGGAATTTCTGAGTATGATATTATTATGTTTGGTATAAATAATTAGATTCAATGAATGTTAAAATTTGCCATTATCACCCTTTTATAAAAACAATATACATATTCATAACATAAAATACAATAAACTATTTACACGATTAAAAAATATTTATTTTAAAGTTAACACTAAAATCAAAGTTTCACCTATTTTTAAATTTTTAAAGAAGAAAGAATTTAACTCAAACATTTTTTAACTAAAAATATAATTTATATAATAGAATAATAAATTTCTAAAAATAGTATTATCAATCTCTTTATTATGAATATTGTATCCATTTACTACTAGGTATTATTATTGCTATCATTGTCGTTAATATTATTTTAAGCTATATGAGCTATGTACTTAAATAGGAATTTTGTGAATATGTTCATTTATAAGGGTAATTTAGACATTTTATTTCATGTGTACATTCCAACTTACTCAAAATTATACATTCTTAAACTTATTTTTTAAGGGATGTGAGATTTTAGAATATGACATTTTAGGAATCTTATATTTTAAAACCTTACCACAAATTAGAATATAATATTTTAAAGAGATTGCGTGAACTATGTGAGCGCTTTGAGGATTATAAACTTTAGGCATCTTGCCCGAGAAAAAGCTGACTGATTGACAGTATTTGAGGCATAAGAAGAATCAATGGTACTAATCGGATAGTAGTAGTCCGCAAGAAACACTCCTTCCTTCTAACTTGCTTTGGGACAAAATGGGGACCAAAGCTTGCACTCCTTTGGGGGGGGTGGGGAGGGGAGTGGGTGGGGGTGGGGTGGGCAAAACTAGGAACAAAAAGCCCAACTTGAAAAGAGAAAAATAAAAAAAATAACGAACAACCCAAAGGCCCAAAAGAAAACCCTAACAAAATACGATCAATCATCACAGAGCGGCGTCGCGTCTCTATCGCCGAAAATACCTGAAGATCAGTCGTGTGCACGAGCTCTCTCTCTCTCTCTTCCCCCCATATCGCACAGGCACGCCCACTGGGGAACTGGGAAATTTTTATTAATTCTGTTAGCACTTTT
The DNA here is from genome assembly GCA_034195605.1 of Santalum album. Taxonomy (NCBI): domain Eukaryota; kingdom Viridiplantae; phylum Streptophyta; class Magnoliopsida; order Santalales; family Santalaceae; genus Santalum; species Santalum album. The sequence continues at coordinate 16,443,213 of CM067264.1, read as the reverse complement.
CTCATCTTTAGATACTCATTACTTTGAGGATCATCTACCCGATGCCAGCAAAACTAAAGAGATGTTTTGTTTAAGAAGTTGGTGCTGATGGTCTTAGAATTAATTTTTAGATGGATTTGGCTATGGATTTTTGTAGGAATGGAGGAACAATTCATACTCAGAGTTCCACCCTCTGTTGCCGAGCGGATTGAGCGTCTATTAAGTGAAAATCCCTCGTCTTCTGAAGACAAATCCTTGGATTTGTCCTTCTCTGGTACAGTGTCCTAGCATATGATTTTGTGCAATTCAGTGTATTAACATAAATTAAATTGAATACCATCTCATTTTCGGTTCTTACTATGTGCACAAGCAGGCCCTTCTAGACTTTTTGTTGTTTTTACTATTTAACCTAACATATCGCTTGTGTTTCTTTGTGCATTTGATGGAGTCTTTTGTTTGTGCCTTGCAAGCTTGAATACTCAAAATTCAAAGATGATTGGGATGATGGTCATAGATTTTAGAGTTAGCATAGGGAAAACCTGGGTTTGCAAAAGCAGATTAGCATTTGCAATGTCATTGATGAATGCGAGGTCATGGCTTTAGGACCTCTAGTCTGAGGAGAGCCTAGACGCGGGGGGGGGGGGGGGGGGGGGGGATTTGAGAAGAGGAGAAGGGCTAGATTTACTGATGGGAAACAAGGAAGAAGAGTTTTAAATATATTTTTGCTTATGTGATAGTTTTTTGATACTTTGGGCTTTAGTTGTAATTTATACTTTGTTTAGTAATCTATTTAGTTATAAATACTATTTGGAGTTCAATATTTGGGTGTTTCAAGTGATGGCCCTTAGCTCAACGAGAGGTTTATCAGTTAGTATTGTATTATGGTTCTTTTATTTGACTATATAAGCATAGGCAAAAGTAGTCAAGAAACGCCAGACTCGAAGTTGGCACATCAATGCGATTGTGTACTGGGTGAACCATGGGAGCTAACAGCTCCCGCACTGCCCCCTAATCAATATATCGGAGAAGAGAAGAAGTTTAATAAGTCCAAAATCTCACTTTTAAATAAAAAGGAGCTGCTCGCAGTGTAATGAAGAAGTTAGCTTGACAGCCTGTCATGCTTTTAAGCATGTTCTGTGATGAGAAAGGAACCCACCGTCATTCGCCAAATCTGTGAATGTTGGATAATGCTTCAATGCTTGGATGATTTTGGAGGGAAACCAAAGAACTTGCGGACATGCAATTTTACAAATATATTGAAGTCTTTTGTGACTGGAATATATGTTGATTAGTAACTTGAATTTTTATTTATACAAGTTCTTATCATTTTGTTTGTTTCCTAAAGCACTTTGATGTCTTTCTGGTCATTAGACTTTTTTTTTTGGTTCTGCAGAGGATGGGAGGAGTGGCACATTTGTCATTGGTGATGATCGTTTCCCCGCAAATCTTTTGGACCTTCCTTGCGTTGTGGAGTCTTACAAAACATATGATGATAATGTTCTAATTAAAACTGCTGACGTTGGTCAAGTAAAGCAGCACTGTTGTTGATATATTTACGGTCTAAAATCCAACATTACTTCGATTAAAGTATAGTCATACAAATTTTTGTGTTATAACAGATGATAATGGTAAGAGAAGAGGGTGATGCTGTCGCAGATTCTGTGGAGTACCGACATGGTCTCACCCCTCCTATGAGAGATGCTCGAAAACGAAGATTTCGTAGGGAGCCAGACTTAAATGTATGAGTATTTTTCTTATCAATTGTAGAACTTAGTAAGCTAATTTTAATAGTAAAATAAAATAAAATTGCATATGTGAAATACTGTTAATGATATTTGCATACGTAGAATAGGAAGAAACAAATTAGAGAAGCTGTTCTACTGATAGTTTTAACTAACTGATGTCAAATTGGATGTGGCCATCTGGCTACATCTTTTATGTATACATTTTGTTAATTATTTGTTTTGTCTGTCGTACTTACTGTAGTTGTTACTGTTTGCCGCAGCCAGAGCTTGTTCAGCGCGTGGAGAAAGATCTTATAAATATTATGGCTGGTGGAACAGCTGAAAATGTTGATATCCTTGCATGTTATATAAGTATTTGCTTATTGTCACTCAGCCAAGAAAGAATAGATCTTCCTTGTTTAGGCTGGTAACATTTACATTTTCACTACTCTCAAAGAAAATCATCTCAAGTTGGTATAGTGCCACTCATGATCTTCATTCTTCCTAGTCGGCCTTGTTTATTGAGTTACGAGGCTGATGGCTAAGGCAACTGTTTAGTGACGTGGGAATCCAGACAGTAAGAAACAAAATGATTGAAGTATGTCCTACTGTTGGATCCTATGCTAGAGGATGAATTTGGCCCCTGCAAAGTAGGGATTTTCGCAGAGGAAAAAATAATATGGCAGAATCAAATTTTATCAGCCAATCACTGTGTTTCTGCTTGGTAAAAAATGAATTCATTTCGTGAAGGCTTGTGTCTTTTAAAGCTTGTGTTTATATTAGAGTTGTTTTTTCCTTGATCGTATAGTTCACATGTTGACGTTGCCGAGCCAGAAGAAGATGGTAATGGGAATGCTCGCAATGCCAGTAAGAAAGCTGCGCCTGCAACTGCTACGAAGGTTGATGCTCCGGAAGCTGGGACTAGTTCCAGGGGGGCCGAGAGAAGTGACTCTGATGAGTCTGACGATTCCATGTGAACTTGCGAGGCTTCTCCCCTAACCTTGAGAAGTTTATGTGAAAGAGGAAAGGTTGTGGCCAATTGCCAGAGCTTTAATGAAGGGGGGATGTGTTTTTGCTCTCTTTAATGGGCAATCAAGGTACTGCCGCATCACTCTACTCACCCGTTACAGATTTAATTTTCGTGCTGTGTACTAATTGCATTGCTTATCATCGTGGGCATTCATGCTATCCTGTGTGTTTATCTCTTCGAGTTACAGGGTGAAAACCCATTATATATTTGTAAATCTTTTGTTCTTTATTTTAGTCCTTGTATGTTGGGTAGACATTTTCTTTGTTCCCCGTGTCTTATTTGTGCTACTGTTCCATTGTAACGGTTGGAGTGATTAATACACTTGAACATTCCTTTGATATTTCCATCCGGCATCAAAGCCGTTGGTTTGTCAAACTTAAAGAGTTCAAATCCTGGGTTACACTTGATTTAGTGGACCAGTTGTGCACAGGTGCAATCCAATTCTAGGCAGACCTTCCATCTCGACAATAGATGATAAAGACCTAATCTTATGTTTGGTTTACGGGAATAGTTTCATCATGAGAATAGCTATGACTTTCTTTGATTCACTTTGGAGTTCCTGACTCAATCAAGTACTCATATTCCACTCATGGCCTTTGGAATAGTTACTCCTTATTTATTGCACCCCAAGGTCGATGAGAATAGCTATTCTTTACCTATTCCACATGATAGTCCTATTTATTACGTATTATATGCTTATTGAGCAGCTTTGTCATCTCCATCCTGATCTAATTCGTGAACCAAGCATGAGCTAGGATGATTAATTCTAAACAACTAAGTACGGATTTAAATACTACTGCAGTTGTTATTTTTGTCTGGAATATGGATCTGCATGGTTCAGTTCATTTTCCCAGGGTTTACAAGGACCTAATTCCATGTTTTAGCTTACTGCTTGGAATTGGTGAGGCTTGTAATATAACTATGGGAAAAACTAATATGCAGTAGCTGCACATAAGTTAGGTGCAGCTATTGCCTTGTTATGCTTAAAAAAAAATCTCAAGTTTTAAAATTATGTCGTTTTGAATTTTTTTTTTTTGTCCCTTTTATGTGTATGTTGCACCTAATTTAGGTACAGCAGCTGCATGTTAAAGTTAAACCCTATAACTATTAGGCTTTGAATTTTGCAATTGCTTGGCCCAACACAGTTAGCTCTGCAATGAATGTTGAGGCATGCCGTCATTGTCATGATGGGTTTGAGCTTTGGATAGACAGCTATATGGAACTGTCATGCTGCGGAAATTATACAACTTTGTCTCCACAATAATTCTGGGGATTTTCTTCCGTTCTCTCTTTTCCTTTTCTAAACATGCGAGTGCATGAATATCGACGTTTTTTCAGATTTCTGCTTTATTTCAAATAATGCTTAAATAATTATTGCCTTGGAGAGTCAATTTTATAAATAATCTTTTTTTCCCAGAAAAAAAAAAAAACTTTGGATCAGCACGCGAAGAAATCAGTTGTAGAAAGAACTAGGTGAAATGATTATTTTTGGTGGAGTTAACACCGTCGTGATTGGGTACCTTTAAAATAATGGGAACATGAGGTATTTTTATTTTTATTTATTTTTTCTTTTTGGTCATTCATCCATGGCTGTTAATTTAATATTGAACTCAAAAATTAATGCAATTTGCTGTTGCCAGCTTGCGAGCTACATGTAGCCCGATCCTCCACTTCTCATCATATTTTTGCCGGTCTGATTTGCCATCAAAATCGATTTAAACTAATAAAAGAAAATCCCCTCATTCGGTGTATTTTGAGTCCAACACGACCCTTGGATTTCATTCACAGAGCCTTCTCTTTGGTATAATCATTATCATCATCATCTTTTTGTTTTTCTGAGATTAATACGATTATTATTGTTAATATTATCACCTCTATTTTAATATAATCTGCAGCTTGTTGCAAGCAATGGATGAGTGGAGTTGGTTAGACTAGCACGTAGATCGAAAAAATGGCAATAAAATAAAATAAAATTTGAGAAAAATGGAAGGAGGGAGGAGTGAAACCCTTTGACTTTTGTCCGTGAGCCATACATTTTTCATAATTGATTCGTTTTATTTTTCAATCTTTTGTACTTATTTATTGATATTTTTTGTAAGAAGAGTATGGGGTGTATGAAGATTGAGGAGGTTGGAAGACAGGCTACCTATGCGTTACTAGCCCTACAAATTATTAATATAGTTGTTGAACAACACAGACATATCAAAGTTAATTAGTATGTGGCGTCTTATTAACGTGGTCTAATCTATAGATAAGTGTTTGAACTTTGAATTCTTGAGTTCAGCCAACTTTAAATTGGAAAAGAGCAAAGGAAATTTATTTGGTCAAAGTCCACTCCATCTTCAAAAAAGAAAAATTAAATAAAGAAAAGGGGGGAGGGGTGGTGGGTTGCAAGTTTATAAAGAATATTAAAAAAATAAAATTCATTCTCACCTAAAAATAGGTTAAAACTTTTCGACCCGAGTAAGAGCTTTAAAAGTGAGAGTTTTTTTAGAGATGCAACACTTATGAGCGCTGACTTGACTCATTTATAATCTTGAATACAGTGAGTCTTATAAAATCATTGATAGCTAGTAATGCATGTGACGAGTCTCCGCTTAAAGTTTTGATAAGTTTTTTCTTAAAGAAACAAAAAGAGTGAGGAAAATTGAGGCAATCCACACAAAATAGTCATGGCCATCATGAAAGTGTGTATGAAACCACCACCCCAACATACAACGAGGAGGGGACCAGCCTCAACATGAGCATAGCCGTTCAAGGTGGCCTTTTTGAAAAATAGAAGGATTTGGGTTTAGATTAAAATACCACGAACTGGCTAAATAGAGATTCTTGAACAATCGTGACGCAAAAGTAATTTCTTTATGATTGGAAAATTACATAAGGTCCAGTCGTGGAAACAAATTCTCCTGCTTGTGATGGTGGTGTTTTTTGAAGGTTCCCTGTTCCCTCACCCTCAGCAACCGAACTTTCATTTGGAAAGTGACTTTGACATACGACCCACTATCACAGTTACTTGCTTGACAAGCTGTTAGTGGAGCAATGCCTCTTGAATTGACTATTGTTTCTCCTCGTTCTTGTTTTCACCCCTCATTGGAGGGGGAGGGGGCGTTGCGGCGGGGTCACGACTGATTAGAGTTTTTTACCGTCTTTCGAATTTAGTGAATAATGGTCATATTATGTATCATTCACTGATATTTCAAAGCAGGCCTCTAATGAAATTAAGAATACATCATTCACATAGAAAATAAAAATCTTTCGAAATGGGTGCTTTTTAATGAAAGGGTATGCATTCTTTATCATCACTTTGTTTTTACACTATAATCTTCCTCTTTTGAAAAAAAAATGTTGAATCGATAAAAAAATTGAAAATCAGGACAGATTTACAAGAAGAGTATGTGACCCAACAAAAAATTAATATGTTGTACTACTAATGAAATCTTGTACATTCTATTGCTACGGATAGGAAGTTAGCTAAATGAATTACCCAAATCGAAAAGTTACACCAGATTTACCATAAAGGCCAGGATTTATACTTTTTCATTTTTATACCAGTCGTCCATACATAAATAAAAATTTCACCATTCTTGTAATGGTAAGAGGAGACAGTCAATGTTAAAAGTAAAAAATTAAAAGAGGAGGGGACAGATCGGAGGCAAAATAATAATAATAATAATAATAAAGAAAAAGCACCGCAGGCACCTTTCTCTCAAATTTCGTTGCCTTGACATCCAAAGACAATTTCTACCAAATTTATTAGTACGAGTCTCCTCCTTCTTGTGGCCGTAGAAACCGTAACAATCAACGTTGACTCGGCCTTCGTTGCCACGTGGCGGTGCACGCTCCGTCGGTGCTACTCCTCCGACACACGAGTGAGAGAGGTTGCCGAAAGGCGAAAGCCTGGACAGCTGTCGCAATTTAATACGCAGTCATGCTTTACAGCTGCTCTTTCGCCGTTACTTTATTATTTTCCCCGTCTCACCTGCAAGTCAAAGCCTCCCACCACCTACCGTGCCGAAACGGCGTCGTTACAGCAGGCTGATCCTAAGGGATACTGTTCGGTACGCCCATGCTGGCCAACAGGAACGTGGGCGATTCGGAAAGTGACATGTGTACAGTCGTCAGGGGCCACAGGCCGTACGGTTGAGTTGTACCGTCGAAGGTGGGTCCCGGTCCTAGGGATAAGGGAAATTGACAGTCGGCGGTGACGAGCGGGTTCTGAAACAGACAAATTGTGATTATTATTATTGCTTTTATTTTTTAAATGCTCATAGAGAAATAAAGTAATAATAAAAAATTAAAGAAACCACTGCGGGCCAAGGTCGCGGTAGGGGAGGTTTTGAATGTTCGATTTTTATTTATTTATTTTAATTTTAAATGTTTAGTCATTTTGAATTTTTTTTTTTAAAACCCAGACACAAATGTTCACAAGATTATTCAATATAGAATATGTTAACCTAGGCTTTAAAACTTCACCGTAACTCAAAGAAATTGGTTTCTTAATTTCCTAAATATTGAAATATGTAAGGGTTCCTAAATGATAAGTATCTCATCCGAATTATTATTATTATTATTATTTATAAACAATGAATACAGAACAAACCAGATGAGCCGAACCCACGTTTGGAGGTTTGACTTTGTGGGTGGGTGAGTGAGGAGGCGAGAAATTGATGATTTTGAGAGGGCAAAGTTATATTATATATATATATATATATATTTTGTATTTGTGGACCGACTTTTTTTACGAGTGCGGCAAAAGTGTTATACTTTCTAAAGAAGTGCTTCACTGTCATGGCTCCCCCAATCTATGTGGTCTCCGATTTTAATTTCAATTAGGGGGTATTTGCTTCCAAACTATAGGCTAAGTAGATATACTTGATGGGTCGTGGTAGATGAGAAATTTGTCCCAATGAACCCACTTCTTCTTATTTTAAAGTGTATATATTCAAATTTGAATACATGATTCTAGATAGACGGCCGTCTTTCTCAAAGTAAATTTTAAAGAAAATTAAAAATTGGGCTTCAACTTAACTGCTTTTATAAATAATTTCGTTATGTTTCAAGTGTCTCTTCTTACCCTTTTTTTAAAGACTACGTACTACTTTAATAGTTGCTTTGTGACTGTAAGCAATGTCCACCATAATCACTTGAATTGAGTAAATTAAAAGTGTATAGCCTACGAATGAAAAGATAATCATTATCCAAAGTATTGAAAACCACAAAAAATAAACTGCAACAACTTAAATGAAAATGGCAGAGCACACGATGAATATTAATTCATTTTTTTAAATAATTGTTCATAATGTCGTAGTTTTTAGGTTTGCATAAAAGAATTGAAGTATTGAAAATATAAACTTGAGGGTTTGGGTTTAAGGGAGGGGAAGAGCTAGTGCCCATTGTCTAGCTCATCCACTCCTAGTTATCATTATGGAGATTTTCGTGAAATAAAATTGGACAAAAATGTTAAATTTTATTTTTAATTAATGGAAGAAAGCATCAATTTACAAGTAGTTTTAGATATCTTTTCAATTGCCCCGTCATTAAAATAACATGAAATCTGCAAGAAAGTCAGATTATGTTACCAGGATCCACTCGTTTATTTATTGAGGAGTTATATTTTGTTAATTTTGTGTACCTTACTTGCACAACCCCAAAAGAGAAGCAGACCACTTTCCGACACGTAATATTTATTTAAATTTCTATGTATAGGACTTTTTATTTATTTTCAGCTACCCGAGATACACTTTACCTGGTTGATACTAAATTAATATACGTTTAATGAGTTGTTTTCATACATGTGAAGTGTAAAGGTGCGTACATGACATGCCATTCACACGTAGAACTAGGTTGATCCAATTGGGGGTCAAAACATACTATTATTATCAAGTTGCCATTAATTAATCTCTAATCCCACTACGTTATACGTTTGCGTTTTGAGGCACATATGCAATGAGATTTTCTTCTATATTAATTATTGAGTTCTAATTACTTGAATCATCCACCTTTTCAAAGTTATTAAAGAAAAAAGAAAAGATTTAGGTTATAATTTTGTTACATTCTAGTTCTCTTTTACTTGTTTATATGCAAAAGATTTAGGTTACAATTTTGTTACTTTTTAGTTCTCTTTTAGCTGCTTATATGCAAATGAGTTGCGTAACGACTCGAGTTTCAAAGTCAACTGATAACATCTAATCCCACTACATAATGTGCTTGCCTTTGAGGTACTTTGCAATAGAACTTTCCTCTATATTCTTGAGTTCTAATTGCTTGAATCATTAAACCCTCTTTTGAAGTTACTAAAAAACTAATATATAGGTTATAATTTTGTTACTTTTTAGTTGTCTTTTACTTCTTATATGTAAATGAGTAACATTGATTTTACGACGGTTCAAGTTCGAAAGTCAGCTAGTGATTTGGCGAATGCTTTCATAGTTAAAATACCAAGTTTATCATTTGACTTGTTTATTATTAAATTAGTTAGTGAAAATTTTGGATTGGCTTTGCAAAATCTAGATCTGCCACATTATACTAGCTCTTAGCTATGGTCCTTATGCTCGAAAGATCAAATAAACCTCTTCTAAGTATCATTAGGCAGAAAGCCTTGTGTATTGCAACTAATACATGGTTAGGTGGATAAAAATAATAAATTCTATTTGGCAAAAGAAAAGAAAAACTTAAAAAATATTTGCATGCAGGCATAGTCCTCAGAAGCATGCACTATAAAATTTTATTATAATAAATTATTGATAAATAATTAATTTGATGGAGAGTGAGACCAAATGAGCTTGAATGATTCTTGTTGTTGCTAACCCATCTAACACTTCTAAGATGTCCAAGTCAAATATATATATATATATATATATATGTGTGTGTGTGTGGGGGTGTGTGTGTGTGTGTTATGGGTCGTCAGTAGAGTGCCTAGAAGTTTCGATTCTCCCTCTCCACATCCAAGATTTCTACCAACGCACCTCACCAGATCCATCCCGACGATTACGAGCTTGACTTAATTTGGACCAAAACGCAGGAGGTGGTGTCGTTTCATCGTTGTGTGGAAAATTGATTAAAGAAACTTGCAAGTTAAGACACGTTATTGATTTTACTTTAATTAATGACGCAAGCAGTGGCGACGGTGACTGAGCGATGGTCAAACCTCATCTCCCTTGCCTTGGTGTTGCAAAAACTTTGGAGGAAAATGGCTTTTCTCCTATCTCTGCAACTTGGTGGGAATTTCGTTGAAAGTTTCTTTGACAATCCCTTTTCTTTGATTTTTTATTTAAATTTTTATGGAGAGACGTGTTGAGCAAGTTAATGAAGACAATTTCTGATTGTGTGTTGATATGGGATGGATCCCTTTTCACCTAGTTTTATACAATAAATTACATAAAATTACAAAGATTCTATTTGTTTCGCGAAAAATGTTCTCTTTATGAAAAAGCTATTTTCAAGGACAATTTTTCCGTCATTCGGTTGACATGCTGAAAATTTTATGCATGAGCAGAAAACGAACAGAAGGTCATCATGATGAAGTTTGAAAAACGTTTTATGATTTTATTTGAATAAAAAACTCATGTCAATATGAATCGATCGCGAACTCTTAATTTTGACTTAAATAACCCAAATCCATTTCATTTACGCAGAACCAAAGGATTGGGTTTTTGGGAGGTGATGGTAATTTGGTCGGCTTTCCTATGTTTTCTGAAAATAACAATAAATGAGTCCAGCAGTTTTGAGCCTCAGTTCACTACCAATATATATTAATGGATGATGCATACGCGTTTTAAATGAGCCCGCGTAGGTTTTGTCACCTTATTTTAAAGTCCGCTATAAGGCATACAATGAGTGTTGGCATAGCAGACATCAAGTGGAGATTGACTTCTTCAAATAGTAAATGCCTCAGTTACTGACGGATGTGTTCACTTTGCTAGACATTTGGAAACAAGGCGTTGAAATTTAGAAATCCAGGGAGTAAGTTCCATGCATTGATGGAGCTCATAACGTTGATACCGTCGCCTGTCCCGAGAGAATCGATTTGATTTCAGTTAGAATTAACGTTATTGTGTGTTTTGTGTAATATAAATTTCAATTCAATTCAATTTTTTTTCCGTTTGGGATGGACAGAGAAGTTATTTTAATTAATTAATTTTACTACATCAGCCCCCCTCCCCTTTTTGAGGGAGGAAAAGGAAACAAAATTTCTAAAGAAATAAGGGGTGAGAATATTTTGTAAATAAATGAATTTTATGATCAAATTAAATAAACTCTCATCAAATCGGACATATTTTAATGGGGCTTAGTCTAAGACGAAATCTTATATCAGTCTTCAGTGTAAATAAAATAAATTCTAGATTATTTAATTCCAGATATTAGAATTATCTACAGACTAGATATCAAATCAAGTAGGTGGTTTCTAAACATTATATATATATATATATATATATATATATATATATATATATTCCTTTTTAATTTCATTTTATTTAAATTCATCGTTTTTTTTTCCAGATGATAGACAATGATCGTCCCTACATGAAAAAAAAAAAAAAAAAAAAAGTAACCCAGGCAAAGGTAAAATACAAATCTTCTTCACCTCCCACGAAATAAAATGCACCCGTTAGAATTTCAACACAACAGTCTACTATTTTATTTTATTCGAGATGACAGGGTAAGTTATCAAAGTCAGAAAATGAAGGCCCCCTGACAAAAAGGAAAAAAAAAAAAACCTTAATAAAGAGGTCAACATAAAACGCAAATCTTCTTTACCCCACGGAGTGAAACGCACTGATCAGAGTTACAGCAGTAAAGGAAATCCAAAATTTCCATTTTATTTTTTTTGGCATTTTGTTGGCGCTTGATGTGTGTGTGTGTGTGTGTTTTTTTTTTTTTTACTTCCTAAAATAGAAGGAAACAAAAAATTTCTTTTTTCCCCGACATTACCAAGCTCGTGAGCTCTCAAGTTCCCAAATCAAAAGGTCCAGTCCACGTGCTTGTAGAAAAACTCACTCTCTCTCTCTCTCTCTCTCCTCTTTCTCTCTCTTCTCTGTGTGCGTGAGTGTGAGAGAGAGAGGGGCGATGCGTTATATAAGGAATGCAGCGTTAATTTGAGCTTCAAAAAGCGCAAGCTTGGTGGAGAGAGAGAGAGAGAGAGGAGTCAGACGAGTCGCTGCACTCCGCGTTCTATTAATACCCGTTCCACCACAGCACAATCAAATCCAAGCCAATCCTATCCTCCGTTCTCTGATTATTCGAAGTTCAAGTTCCCTCCTTTACACATACATCATTCTTCCCCCACCACCCCTTTCCCTTTCTCTTGATTCATACACTTCCGAATCTGAGGTATAGCCTTTCTCTATTGATAACGTTTCTTGATTTCTCTGTGTTTTATGTACTCTGTGGAGCTTCACATGATTTCCTTGATAATGTCTGTGTTTGTTTATGTTTATATTATATTGCACAGAGATATGTTTGCCCGTTCAGCGCTTTTTCTTTTTCTTTTTTCGTCCTTGGGTTAAAACTGGTTTTCTGCGAATGGGTTTCTTTCTGTGGATCAATGCTGTTTTTCCTTCCGGATGGGTCACTGTTCAGCATTTGATCTGAGCTGTTATGGTTTGAAAATTTTCAAGTGTTCATATCTGCAATTATTGATTTACCTGTTCATGGTATCGAATCATATTGGAATACGGAAGTAAGAGTTCTTTTCTCACAGATGGTTATCTGGAAACCCATTTTCATTCCTTCCCCTTTATGTTTTGGTTTAGGAAATTATATAAACGGGTTGTGGGCTTTATAGATCTACCCTGTTGTTCTTCCCATTCTTACCTTTTTTTTAAATGGTATTTGTAAATATCACGTCCAATATCTAAGAGATGGAAAGGTCTGCCTGTTCATATAAGGAGTTTGTTTCATTTTTTTGATTGATAATTTCTACCATAAATTACAGTGATCTTCATAAAATAGGTCTAATAGGGGTTCTTTATTGATTCCGTTTGCACAGAATGTTCTGTATTCCTTTTTTGTTTCTTTTTTATGGTTGCCAATGGATTCTGAATCCGCTATGTTTATGGCATTTGTTCCTCAAACTCCTTGACTAAAGATGCTGATCGATAAATAAAATAGAAATCTATAGAAGCTTCATTTGAGATTTCTCTTTAGCATTTGTACTGTAATGTGACGCTTATCGTGCCGATTTGTCTTCTCAGGAACACAGGGCGTATATAGGTGATATCAAGAGACCTCCATTATACTAAAATGGGGATTTCTTTTTCCTGCCCATTTTCTGACTCTAACGATTTGGAAGATGGTGCTGAATCCATCATTGTGAAATCCATTAGTTTTGGGGATGAAGAATTACAGACTATGGTGCGATCCATTAGTTTTAACAATCGAGACTCAGATCCTACCATAATGAAATCTTTGGGCTCTGGAAAAATGATAGTAGAGGGATCTATTAGCTTTAAAAGAAGAGAACTGGAGACGATGATCTCAGTGAATGCCCCTTCAAAAGATGAAATGGATTATGAGTTCCCAAAATCGGATAGTTTTCGGGAAAAGTTCCCCACGTCGCCTGTTTTGGATTCTGGAGACTCTAAACACACCGCTGCTCTAAGGTTGCAGAAGGTCTACAAGAGTTTCCGGACAAGGAGAAAGCTGGCGGATTGTGCAGTTCTTGTTGAGCTTGAGCAAAGCTGGTATTGATTTACTGTTGTTTCTTTACCTTTTCTTAAATATTTACTGATTTTCCAGTTCTTCTGATCCAAATCCTTGTTTGTAATTATAGGTGGAACTTGTTGGATTCCGCGGAGCTTAAGCACAGTTCTGTTTCTTTCTTTGACATTGAAAAACAGGAGACTGCCATTTCGCGGTGGTCGAGGGCAAGAACAAGAGCTGCCAAGGTTGATCTTTATATGGATTCATAGATTCTTCTGTATTTAATTATGCATATATTGTAAAAATTATGTGTCTAAATATCAAATCCTTCTGCGCTGCAGGTTGGGAAAGGATTGTCGAAGAACGACAAAGCACGAAAACTGGCTTTGCAACACTGGCTTGAGGCAGTAAGTTCGCATCATGATGAAACTTAATTTTTTCGATACTTCTTACCTTTATTTCTTTTTCCAAGCTTTGCTTTTCTTGTTTGGGATCTCATGGGTTCTTGTTTTTTGTTGTACAGATTGATCCGCGGCATCGCTATGGACACAATCTCCACTTCTATTATCTTAACTGGCTACATTGTCAGAGCAGAGAGCCCTTCTTTTACTGGTAACATTCTTAACAGGATCTATGAATATTAACTTTGAGTGTTAGTTCTATTAAAGTTCTGAAGAAATAACAATGGTGAGTCTGGAATACAGGTTGGATATTGGAGATGGGAAGGAAGTGAATCTAGTCGAGAAATGCCCACGAATAAAGCTTCAGCAGCAGTGCATCAAATATCTTGGTCCGGTGAGCCTCCATTACTGCCATGCTCTCCCTTTTATAATCTACCACAGCCTTCTTTTTCTTCCCTCCATTTAGAAACTTTCTTACTGGTGTCATTTCTTTTTTAGATGGAAAGGAAAGCCTATGAGGTTGTAGTTGTGGACGGGAAGTTCTTATACAAGCAAACGGGGGAGGTTCTTGACACAAGGGGCGTACCAAAGGATGCCAAGTCGATTTTCGTGCTCAGCGCATCTATGACCTTATATGTTGGCCAGAAGAAGAAAGGCACGTTCCAGCATTCGAGCTTCTTGGCTGGTGGGGCCACGTCAGCGGCTGGGAGACTGGAGGTCGAAAATGGCACCTTGAAGGTATAGCTATCAAACAAGGTCATATAGGAATTTGTTCCTCTCGATTCTTCTATGGTCATAGCTATTCCATTCCATCTCTATTCATATCGAGTAGCTACTGCTTTTGTTTGAAGAATAGCTATTCCTTATCTATTTTATTCATATGGCCATTGTGAATAGTTATTCCTGGCTTGTTCTGTTCCTATGGAAATAATTATTCCATTCCCACCGACTCGTTGGCATGGCTTCATAAGATTGGACTTTTTGTTGACGTTTTCTACAGGCAGTCTGGCCTCACAGTGGCCATTACCAGCCAACGAAAGAAAACTTCCAAGATTTCATTTCGTTCCTTGAGGAACACAACGTGAACCTCGCAGGCGTAAAGGTAAAATGACATGTTTATGTTGATTTCTAGAGGCCTTAAATCAGCAAGGAACTGCATAGATGTTGCAGGGAAAATACTGACGTTTTCTTTCCTGTACAGATGACTCCGGTGGATGAGGAGGATGCCTTGGTTACCGAACGTAAAAGCACTTTCAGCCTCAGAAGCAACTCGTCTGAAGAAGACCTAACTAAAAGCATGAATGGCTCAGAAATGGAAGATCAGATTAATGTTGAAAAATTCGGTCCACTGACTAATCTTGAGATCCCAGATGGGCGTGAATTGTTTAAGAGGCTACAAAGTGAAAGCCTGAGTGTTGTAGCAGGAGAAGCATTCCCCTCAGAAGATCACAGGGAGTCGAAAAGGAGCTTCTTTGATGAAGATAAGGAAAGAAATGAAAAGGAGGAATCAGTCATCCACAATCAACTAGGGAAGAAGCTATCTAGGACATGGACAAGCGGAGCTGGGCCAAGGATAAGCTGTGTCAGGGATTACCCTTCGGAGCTCCAGTTTCGTGCGTTAGAACAAGTGAACTTGTCTCCAAGAAGCGGTGGTGCCTTCAGGCCAGATTTCCCTACAATGGAGAAGATTGGTAGCCCACTTTGTGTTGAGAAAACAAGTATGGCTCAAACAAGCATGTGGGAATTTAGAACACAGCCCTCTCCATTGAGGAGAGGAACATCGGTCGCTGCGGATTTTAGTCAGTCGTAAGACAGGGTAATGCAAACTGACCTATTCTTTCATGTGAATAGAAGTAATGATTCATGAATTCTTTGCATTCTTTTCTAGTTCATGTAAGCCAACTATTTCGTTTTTCATAGGTTGATAACTCGATAGCTCTTACGAGACGAGAAGTTGAATTTTTTTTTCTTTTCCTTCTTCAAATAGCATCGAGTACCAAATCCATTAGCACTGTAACAAGATGTGTCTATCCATTAAATTTTAGCTGTTCATTGTCTTGATTCGAACTGTACAATTTCTTACCCATCTCTTAAGGCTTATGTTGTTATTTCTCTCTTAATCTAATCGACATTTCGCTGATTAAAGAATATCACAGACACTGCCTAAAAACTCTTGGAAGGATGAGAATTTCTGCTCCCCCCCACCAAAAAAAAAAAAGGAAAAAAAAGAAAAAAGGAGATGATCTGAAGCAGCCAGTGTGTCTGGGGGACAAGCCCACTGATGAAAAATGAGACAGAGTAACCTCCGCATGGAAAAGTATAACAATTACAATAAATGAATATAAGTGGAACCTTCATAATAGTGACATAACAACCCCCACACCTCTTGGGATGAAACTGAGAGGAGGATAGTTTCAACAGGGGTTTTTATTAGGAATTGAGGTTGTGTTTTGTACTCTTTATTAGGAGCATGCTTAGATGGCGAGAATGGAACGAGAATGTGGAAAAAAATGACAAAGGAATGAGAATACTAATGAAATGCTCGGTTTTTTTGGATGAATTAAGATCGTGAGATGTGGTTGTTGTAGTTATCGATTCTTATTTAATAATATTTAGTTTATGTCACTTACAACACGTCGGACAAAAAAATAATAATAATAATCCCTCTTGGCAAATGAGAACACTATTCTATTACAACTTTCATAGGCTCTTCAACTTTTAATCGTCCCCTAATTATTTTGTATTCTTCTTTTTTCACTTTGTACCTTCTTCACATGAGTTACGAAATTAATGCAAACCAGCTCTCTCTTTTAACAGTGGTAATTATTAATTCAAATAGAAGAGCAAAAAATGACATATTTGGACAATTTGTATATTAATTTGTACCTTAGGTAACAAAATAACAAAAATCTATAACTTCGGTTAAACAGGATATTTGAATAAATTGAACCTCGCCACCCGTTTGATTAGGGGAATAGAATCTAATAGGTATTTAATAAAAATATAGTATACATAGAAAGCAACAGTAGATAGGGAATAGATAAAGAACAAATACAGAATAGCTATTACGAATGATCAAAAAAATTGCATATAGACACTGAAAAGAGTTATTTCTTACGCACTACTCTCATTATTTATACTAGCAGCGTCGCATGCGCTCTGCGAGTGCTTAACGGCTTTTCGATTAATATATAATATTTAAAAGAGTGTATAGATAAAAAATTTAAATTAATTAAATATTTAAAAATTGATATTTTGGATCTTTTACTATCAAAAGTCATTGCACATGTTTAAGGAAGTGATTGGAATTTTTATATGATAACTGTAACATTTGAGTAAAAATAAGAATAGTTGTGTGATAATTGCAAGCAAATAATTGTAATGTTGAGGTTATTAATTGAATTTCAAGAAAAATATGTAGTTGCTCGAACCACAGCATCCTTTGGTTTTATAATAGTATAAATTATATTTTTATAAAATAATTATTTTATTCCGTAAATCAAAATAAGTGGTTAGTTCAAACCTTAGGAACTGTATTTTAAATGAAAAAAATACTAACAGTTGTAATATTTTAATTAAAACGATGTCTCTCAATTCGTAAATTACAAATTGAACCTCAATAATTTACTCGTTTGGCTAAGCAGTTTACTCCAACAGGCCCAGACGGCGCAAGCACACAACTTTGCTTTAGCCGTACTCATCATCCTCCCAAAGAAGAACAGAACCCCTTCACACTCTCTCTCCCCCAACCGGGAGAGGTTTCTAGCGGCGAAGTTCGCCAGATCTGGGAGTAGTTGCAGACAAGAGATTCCGTTCTTGAGGTTTGTAAACCCTAACTCTCATGCTTCCTCACTGCATCAATTTCACCCGTTACAGTTCCTCATCTTCTATTGATTAAGTTCAAATTTCGATCAATTTTCGCACAAATCGATTCGATTTTCTCTTGATTCTGGTCGCGATCTGTTCGATTGCTGCGCTGCCCATGAAAGAGCAGAATCTAACAGAGCCCATTGGGCAAAATCTGATAAAGCTGATAAGCAACGTATGCTTCTCGGTGTTCGTCCTCTCGGTCCTCGTTTTCACCGTCATTGCTATCACCTACCAACCTCCCGATCCATGGCTCGAATCCTCCCCCGCCCTCACCAAGCTCTTCACCCAGGTCCAGAACGCCACCTTCCAGAACGACAACTCTGTCCTCAAGACCGGCGAGGACTTGGTGGCTGCACTCAGCCCCGGACAGCTTCCACCAGCTGACGTGCCGATCCCGATCCCGATCGCTGAGTCTGTGATCGAGAAATCCGAACAGAGAATCTCCAATTTGTCATTGAAGTCCGATTGCGAGGAAGCGGGACCGGTGAACTGTTCCGACCCACGGGTTTTGATTGCCATCCAGAAGTTCAATTTGAAGTTCTTCAAGTCGATTGCGTTTCTGGACTATCAGATGCCAGTGGAAGGGTCGAAACCCAACGAGTGTGACGTTGCTTGGAGGTTTCGGAACAGGAAGGAGAAGTCTTGGAGGAGATATAGGGATTTTAGGAGGTTCAGGTTTGTTATGGGCGATAATTGCTCGATTGAGGCGCAACATGTGGGGAGATGGCATTCGGGTCTTAATGCCCGCAGGCCAAGGAGTAGGAGCGGTAGTAAGAACATAAGTACTGCATCAGTTCGTGATGTTGAGATCAATGATACCATCCCCACGGTGGGTTCAGAGAAGGCATTTAGGAAGGGAAAGTACTTGTATTATTCCCGTGGAGGAGATTACTGTAAAGGAATGAATCATTATCTTTGGAGTTTCTTGTGTGCTCTTGGGGAGGCCCAATATTTGAATAGGACATTTGTGATGGATTTGAGCATTTGCTTAGCAGCCACTTATACACCAAGTAACAAGGATGAAGAGGGAAAGGACTTTCGGTTTTATTTTGACTTTGAGCATCTTAAGGAGGAGGCATCTATTGTGGATGAAGAGGAATTCCTTAGGGATTGGAAGAAATGGGATAAGGCTCATAAAAGGAAGATTCCAGTGAGAAAGGTAGCAAGTCACAAGGTTACACCTATGCAGCTTAAGAAAGATAGGAGCACAATTATTTGGAGGCAGTTTGATGCTCCTGAGCCAGAGAATTACTGGTACAGGGTATGTGAGGGGCAAGCTGCAAAATACATTCAGAGACCATGGCATGCTCTGTGGAAATCTAAAAGGCTCATGAACATAGTTTCTGCTATTAGTGGGCGAATGGATTGGGATTTTGATGCCGTTCATGTGGTTCGAGGAGAAAAAGCACAGAACAAGGAGCTCTGGCCCCATTTGGATGCCGATACATCTCCTGATGCCCTCCTTGTGAAGCTTAGAGAGATGATTAAGCCTTGGAGAAACCTGTATATTGCCACCAATGAGCCATTTTACAATTACTTTGACAAATTGAGGTCTCAGTACAAGGTGCATTTGCTTGATGATTATAAGGAGCTGTGGGGGAACACAAGCGAGTGGTACAATGAGACAAGGCTTTTAAATGGGGATCGCCCCGTTAGCTTTGATGGGTATATGAGAGTTGCAGTAGACACAGAGGTTCTTTATAGGGCAAAGACACGTGTGGAAACATTCTATAACTTGACCAAAGATTGCAAGGATGGCGTTAACTCATGTTGATCAGGTTGGGGATACGTTTTATTGTTTTTCTCAGAAGTCTCTCTACAGCTTATTTTGCATGTGTTTCTTTATTAAGTTTCGGAATGTTGATCCCACCATCGGAGTTCATAGTTGTACTTCTCATATATGCTTCCTTATTCCAACTTCTGAATTGAGATTATACTTGTTGTATTTGCTTCTTCCATTGTATCTATTGAACGTATCTGTCGGTCATGAGAATTGAATTTTTTCAATTAGCATGTTTTACTTATTGCAGTCTTGTTTTGTTTTGCTCTGTTTCCAATATTTTTTTTGAATAGTCAAATTTGCTTGTTGCCATTTTTTCTATTTCATGTGTATACACGTGAACTTCATGCAAATTGCAAAAACTAAGGTAGGAAAATTGTTATTGTGAAACAGTAATTCCCTGAGGTAATTGCAGAACCTATATGCAAAAGTCCTAGTAAATTTGTCTAATTCGTTTTTCATGTCAGAAACATAGGGGTTTTCTCTTGCATAAATTTAGGTAGAAGTAAGTAATAGGGTAGGAATAAAAAAGAATGATAATTTGTTGTCCTTAACCTTAGATTTTGGTTCTTGAACAAGAAAAAATGTTATGATAGTTAAGTTGAAAGGGCAGTTGTAGCGTATCACAGTCTAACACAGTATTAATTTTTTTCAAGGAAGCATCGTATGAATGAATAATGGCATACTTCTCATTGCAAGCAAACACCCTGTTATGTTCACCTGAAGTTGTATGAATGTGACATCCTGTGTCTTTCTACATGTAGCAAGTTATATTTTTCCCTTTGCAACTATGGCAGATAAATAAATTGAATGTTGAAAAAGCAAAGTTCATATGTAGCATGTATGACAATTGGAGCTACTATAGACTTATCAGTGCTTGTGCGATGCGCTATATATATATATACACACAGTTTATAACAAACTAAACTACCAAAAACAAATGCTTGCATATCATAGCTCTCTTTTTGTTGGTTGCTGTAGCCTTGGATGCAGCTCTTACATTTAGTCAATGCTACAATGAAGCTAGTCAATTGCTATCATGTTTTCCATGTTTCTTATGAATACACCATATTTTAAGTAATCAGCGGATAGGCTTGTCAAATGTCAGTAATGATAAAAAAAAGAAAGGAGGAGGCTTGCATGTCCCGGAAACCAGTACATAAAAGAGGGAGCTGCAGTCTCCTCATTCCGGACGCCCCTTTGGCCTTCATTTTCTTTTTCTCTTCTTCCCAGCTAGCCTTAGAAACATGTATCATTTTCTCTTTACTTCATTCCTTGCGGTGTTGCCCCTCTCTCCTCGCAGCACTCCCAAAATATTGCACTACTGTCTCTTCAGCTAGTTTCATGCTCAGTTGTCTCGCGTCTTGAGATTTTTTGCGGCGTGTTTTGCTTTTAACGCCAATGAGTGTGTTACTACCGTGTGTGGAATCAGCAGGTAAACACAGGCTTTCTGGTTTTGTGATCTAGGATTTCTGTAACTTGCTTCAAGATCTCACAATCACTCGTTACAAATTCAGGGGTGTAGAAAAGGTATGTTGAGTGACCCCTATCCAAGTTTTCTAGCATTATTCCTGACCAAAAGCAAAGAAATGATGAAGGAATCTGGATGAAGATGTATTTTATTTGGAAGTTCTAGCTCTTTCTATTTGAATAAAAAAAATTTGATACTAAGGCGTTCACTTGGTGGTTTGACACCTGTTTGGTTTTGTTCCCATTTTCTGTTTCTTATTCTCATTTTCAAACTTTTAGGGAACAAGAATAGAAAATACGTTTGAGTTTGAATTTTAAGAATATTTCCATAATTTTTGAGAACTCCTTAATAAATTTGAGAGAGAGAAAATGTCATTCACAAAGATTCCCTAAATTTTGGGAATAAAATTTACATCTCGTCTCCACTCAAGTCCACCTATAACCATTGATCTAAATTTGACTATCGTTACCTCCGGAATTTCAGGCATCATTGCCAGATTCTATCCATTATCGCTGCATTTTGGTCACATCGCCAGATTCAGACCAAATTCATGTCAGCAGCGCTGGATTTTGGCCGAAATTTTGCTGGATTCCAATTACCAAATGAAAACAATGTGTACCAACCAACCATGTTTCTTATTGTCAAAAGAGAAATGAGAACATAAAAACAAGAACAAAGAGAAACGCGAACAAAATCTAAAAACAAGAACATAGAAATGGAAAACAAAACCAAACGGGCCTTAAGTACTAGAAATATGGTGATAACCAATATAAATTTGGTCAGGGCTATTTAGCCAGCTCAGATTTGTAATGTGCATTGTTAATAAGTTACTAGATATTAAAGACCACTGATAACATCATTTAAGCAAAACTAATCACAACTAGCTACAGACCATCAAACACTCGTTTAATTGTTTAAATTTCAACACCACAATAAAAATATATATATATATATATATCATATTGCCCTAATGCAACTGCAGCTTATATTCTGCATACATTATCTGACAATGGGTAATGGAGAACCTGATTTAATCTTACATAAAGAAATTAAGGTGCAGTTCACAGACTGAAATCAAATACATGTGCATTGCATTGTATCATATACAGTTGGGCCAAAATGCAAGATTTATCATTGATACTTGAAGCTCGCACGGCATCAGCAAATGTGGTGAGAAAAGAATGTGCAGAAACTGTTGAAGCACTAAACAGAATCAACAAATCCACTGGCGGATATAAAAGTATACTGTTCATGTACATACAGTGGCCTCAAATCGTTCAGTTGTCAAGGTTAAGGAGAGTAGGCGAAGCATGATGTGCCACGAAAGACTGAACAAGCGGGTTTACAAGTTGAGGTGCTTCATCCTTTGCATCAACAGTTCAAACGCAAGATATTGTTATTTGTCATTACAAAACAACCAAAGCGTAAATGTAGTGTCACTAGTAACTATGTACTGGGTAGGGTGGGCAACAAATGGGTTTTTGGTACATTTATGGACTAATCAGATATCAATGCCTTAGTGCCGCATTTCATCCTATGCTTCCTTCTCTGCAGAAATGAAATGGTTTTTGATTGGCAGATACACATGCACCTAACCTAACAACTACGGGAGTTTGAATAGTTGACTTGTCCAACACCAAGGTTTTAATGCACATGCTGGTATCATTAAGCTAGACAACGTAGTGGGGGCTTTTATGCTGATTTTTTGTGTTGTTTATGGAAACCTTCATATAATAAAAAGCTAAGATGCAAAACTTAAATGGCATCACCCACTGCCCTACAATACAATAATGTTTTCAGTACTGACATCAATTCCATTGCATAAAGGACACAAATTTATTTTATATTTTATATTATCATTTTTAATATCAATGTGCTACATATCTGCGTGTGCGCCCACGCGTGCCTAAGAGAGAGGGGAAAGAGAATGAGAGAGAGACCTGAGGACAGTGTCCAACATCAGGGAGGACGACAAAGTCTTCAACAGAACCAAATTTTCCATATGCTCTTCCAAGCTCTATGGGTTCCCATGGATCCTTATCACCCCACGCCACCAAAACAGGGCACTGAAAGGAAACAGGAAAGAATTTTATACCATAGAAAGTGATGCTCGACAGCGAGAATACCATTTTTGCATATTAAGACCTAACCTTGACAAGAGGCAATAATTCCTCAGGAAGAGGACCTTCTGAGTAACTAATGAACTCAAGGAACACTTCTGCAGCACCAGGCTCAAGTCCAGGAAGAAGGATACTCTGAACTAGTTCTTCGGTTACCTTGGAAGTGTCATGGTAACACTGAAATGAAAATGACAAAACTTCAATAGAGCATCTCCAGAAAGTGTAAATAAGATGAACCTTTCCTTTTAAAAAGCAAAACTTCATGTACCAGTGACAGTTTCTGGTCGCGACCTTCCCATGTACTTGATATGTAAATATGCATGTCTGCATGTATATATGTGAGTGTGCAATAGTATGTGCTGTTTTTCATAATATTTTGCTCCTGCCTTCAAGCTTTCAAAGGGCTAACCTATCATCAGCACTTTTTAACTTTATTTGAAGATTGATGCATACCATACTTATATTTGGTCAAGTCCAAGTTCATCTTTTCTTCTATACTTAGGGGGAAAAAAGGGTTTCTTCTTTAAGTCTGTCAGAAGCAACCACGTTAATATAGACGTTTACCTGGCACAGAATGCTACGGACAGACTCTGGTGTGGCAACAGCTTTGAAAAGCAATTTTCCGACAGCAGTATTCCTGTGACAAGCCCATAACAGCTAGGCTATCTCATCCTAAGCATGATGTTCACAATATAAAAGACTGATACAATAAAACCCAATTTCACCTCAGCAAGCTCTGGAATGATCTGACAAAGGGCCTTCCATACCAAGGCTGCTTCTTTATATGAAGCAGACGGAGGGAGATATTTAGAAGAATAATTCCCTTACAAATCTGTGGCTCCATAACTGCTGCCTGAAGACCAACAAGTCCTTTATGAAGGAAAAAAAAATACAGAACGTAAAATATTTGAGCGCCAGTTCATGGACATACAATCTGAAGTTTGTGGCTGCAGAACATAGAATCAAGATGCTGTGCGGATGCTTTGTATCGGCATTTATAGTTCTTGTAGAAATAATGGTAAACCATTATAACTACAGTCTGTGTATAGCCAACTAGAGAAAGTGACTTCTGGTGAAAAAACCAGGGAGGTTCTATGATATATCTATAGAACATTTGACTTGATGTCAATGAACAATTTCTTTTTGCGTCCAACATTATACATATACACAAACATAACGATACCTCAACTTCTTAATTCTTGAGGCAGCTGTAATTAACACTTCAATTATATATCGCTTAGATCATTGTAAGCAAACACCAACAGGGAAATTAAAGGAACAACCAAACTAATAAAACTAGGATTAAGCCCAAAAAATACAAAACATTAAGAAGCTGATCACCTCCAATAGAATTGCATATAAAGAATGCTTCATCTTTGACCACATCAATACAAAATTCATTTAGCTGGGTGGCCCATGTCTCGAATGTATAAAAAGAATCAGCTCCAAACTCACGCGGATTTGGTTTGTCTGAGTAACCATATCCAATAAGGTCAATTGAATACACCCTATGTAATTTTGAAAGAATTGGAATGTTTTTCCTCCAATGATCACTGTTAAGAAAAGAAAGATGTCACAACTACACTGCACATGTTAAAGGTTCGTTAACAATCTCTGGACAGTCAACATACAGCAAGACATGCACATGTCAGAGGAAATATGAGCATGCAATAGTCCTATTTCAAAGAATAAAAACGAAATCAATATGGTCACAATGCAAAGCTTAGCATAGCCCTGCAAAAAGGTAATGGAGCAGCTCCTAGTTCCTTTTAACAATCAATGTGATTTTATACATCAAAGATTCACAATAAAGACAAACAAAGATCATGTAAGGTGTATAAATGAAGCTGCGAAACGGAAAACGGTGTAAAACGCATGACGTGATTTCCATGGACCGGCCCATCCACATATTCAAACATAAACATGCTTATTTTCATCATGCAATAATCTTATAATATCTGATCAGTGCATAGTGTTTGTGACAATGGTCTCATAGGCTTTAGGGCATGTGAAATCAGTTTCACAAGTTGCTTGCATATGTAAGGTAAACAAGAATCCAATGAAATTCGAAGTATAGCGTATCCACCCATTCATGCAGTTATTACCTACAACAATTAAATCCACAGCAAATGGAAGCAAAATGAGGTTGACGCAGACCTGTTTGCCCCGAAACCATGAACTAAAACTAAAGCAGGGCCACTGCTCCCAGACTGCTGATACCGAACAGAATAACCCCTCCATTTCCACGCACTACAAAGACAAGAAACATGTAAATTACAATAATAATAATAATAAAATAAAAATGTCGATATACATAATCAAATGGTGGATAGCCGGTGAAACGAAGGATAACCATGAGCTAAAAATTAAGACTTTATAGCACCATTCATCGCATTCTGGGGAAAAAAAAAAATAAAGGAAAGCCTCTATAGTTCTAAAGTGACAAAACCCAAAACGCCAACGCAGATTACCAGCTTTGGATTTGCGGTTCAGAGTCTTGCACAAATGTTGGATTCTGATTGGGGAGACTCTGCTGATCTCCAGTTGGGTCATGAACTGAATTATCGCTCGAGCGGGAATCAGCAACAAATCTGTTTGGCTCACAGCGAGTAGTTCTTGACAATCTGCGAGAAATGCTCAGTTCTTGAAAATGGGGCTTGGAACAGGGGATTGATGAAACATAATCCTTTCGTGATTGGGAGATGGAGACAGGGAAATCGAACTTTGACAGTGTAAGTGCGGCACTGGTGCTCGCCATTTTAGGGAGAGGTGAGAACGGAACCATTTTTGTTCACTCCTTTACGATTAGAAGAGAATTCTCCCGACGCCGCCGTTTTAAGGATCAAGGGACGGTGGCTCATTCAGGAGCCCGCTTAGTCCTCCCTAGGGGTGCTAAAATGGACGGGAAAAACCGATTAACTGGTCAACGCAGATGTAAATCGAATCGGCTTAGTCGGTTTCTCTTACCCAATTCGGTCTTGATATTTTTCTTTTCTCCTTCTAATAGGAAATTCATGCGTTCGGTTTGTGATCGTCTACGAAATAAAATATCATTAATCGATTGACTACTCATAATTATATTATATATTATTATTATTATTAGAGCCCATAGAATTAGCACTTGGGGTTGAGGCAACTTACCTTAACCCATTTGTCAAAAAAAATAAGACATGTAAATTTTTATATAATTTGTTAATATAAATCTATCGTATATTGAGTTTACATGTTCAAAACAGTTATAATGACAGATAAATTAATTAACAGTTCATAAAATAATTGAGAACATAATACATAAAGGAATTATTTAAAAATTTGTAGCAGAATTGAAATCAATGAGTTATTTTGAGTGTTACAATTGCTAATTGTTTTTAATGTGCAACTATAAAGGCGTTCCTCAGAAATAGATACATTAGTGCAATAGAAATCTCCCCGCAAGCACTCACTCATCTCAGTTTTCTTCTGTAATAACAACATCAAAGGACCCAAAACACAATACGTTTTTTAGAATTATGAAGAATTAGAATTAGGCGAAAAATCCCCTTCCCTCTTTGGTAGGTACTAGGGGTCAATCAATTCCCTTGGCGGCTGAATTTTATGGGCTCCAACATTTCGAACAATTTTTCATTCTGACTTTTACAAACCAACATTATCACTAGGACTAGTAGTCACTGCTGCTAATAAAAAAGGTGAAAATAGAATTAAACTACCGTGAAACCTATTCATCGATCTCATCGTTCGAACGTGAGACTTTTTTTTTTTTTTTTTTTCAAGTGGAGTTTATTGTGAGTCAAAATGCTCCAACAGTTTACTCTCAAGAAAAAAAAAAAGAAAAAAAGAAAAGGGAGAGAGTATGGGACCATTTGCTTCTAGCATCAAAAGAGAGGGAAAGGTAGTTAGAATAATTACACACACTTGACCCCATCAACGACCAAAGCGTTCCAACATGGCACTCTGAACCATCCAAGTTTGAAGGACAGAACATTGGATTTTTTTATTTTCAAGAGTGTTTGGTTTGTATCTGACAAAACTTATGCTCTGACCCCCTTCTTTTTTTTTGGGTTAGAATGTTTGGTTAGCAGAACCCCTATATCCCATTCTGTACCCCCATAAAATAAAAAATAAAAAATGAAAAAAAGACAAATACATAAATATAAATAAACAAACGGCAGAAAGACGAAGGAAAAAAGGAAAAAGAAAAAAAAAAAAACCTCACTCATAAATTCAAGAGTCTCCCCCTGCTTGCTTTCTTCTGCACATGAGACTATCAATCTACCAGTCAAAACTCAACCAAACCTCATTACTCCATCCTCCTCTCTCATAAAATGAAAGGAAATTGGTATGAAATCATCCTCTGTCTCCCAACTCTGTTCTCCCACTCTCTGCAATCCTTCCATGCATTCCCCCTTTTCTTCTTTCTTTTTCCTTCTTCAATCACAATATGGAAATTCATTGTGGGTTAAAGACCGATGAAGCGCAGGCGCCACCGCATACTTCGTGTCGGCTTCCCTGGTATGTCCACTGTAAGGCCTCTGTTTTTTCCTCTTCTCCGGCTTTTATTTGTAATAGTGATGCGCTGCTGAAGAAAACAATTTACTTTTTTAGTTGTAATGAAATGAATGAGACATTATTGGTACCCACTATTTAGGAGATGGGCATGCTTCTAATAACTTATCATGGAACAGTTTATTTGGGTTTTAAGCATTTCTATACCTTTCTTATAATGCTACATTTAAGTTGCAGCAAGAATGCGAGGGGTATTAGCACAGAAACCCTATGCAGTAAATATTTATAAATTTTTAAGATTTCTATTATTATCTGTCTCTAGTTTTTTCTGCAAAAGAGATGGTTCCTTTGATTACCTTCGTCTTCTCCCAGTTTATGGGGTAAAACCATTAAAAACACGATTTTGAATGTTTTAATGCAAAATTATTTCACCACAAGATCCAAGGCTGCTCTTTGTTTTTGTTAGCTCGACGCTTGAGTGAATACGTCAGGGGTAGCATTCATGTATACATACTCTGGGGCTTTTTTTTTTAATTTTTTATCGTTGAAATGCATGCTTTTACTCATTTCATAGTTCATAACAGCAGCCTGACTCAACATTCTACGAGTTGCATTGCTCAGAAGAGTCGACCCATATGAATCAAAATCTCTTCAGGTTACTTATATATATATATATATCTACTTCTTTGCTATGCAACTTGTCAAATTTTACTCCTGTTCCTTGAGAACCTTTAGCTGATAGGTTAACTGTAAAATGGTATTCACATTTTAGTGAAGCAATAACTCTTCTTGAAAGACGAGGGCGCCCTGTGCCAGCAGAAATGTTTTACTAAACTGCTGCGGCCATGGTCAATTGGACAACTAAAATTTAACATGTTAAAAAAAGAAGAAGAAGAAGAAGAAGAAGAAGGAGAAAAAGAAAAATCTGGTATTGGGCCATGGTCAGGAGCTTCAATGTGTATTTACTGAATACAAAACAAGAAAATTACCAAGAAATCAGAAAAGTAAAAATAATTTATGCGTAGGAATTTTCCAGGGACCTAGTTGGGCCGGGCCATGTGTCATCAAACTGCATAAATATCAGAATGCATAAATTGTGCTAGTTAATCGCTTTGGGATTTAAGGTGTGATAGGGAGGAGGAAGAATGACAGGACTTCATCAAACAAGTACGCAGCAACAAATTGATGTTTTTGTTTTGGGGTTTGCAACAGGTCAATCATATCTACCAATCAACTGCAGCAGAGGAATGGTTGGTTGGTTGGTCTCTGGGTTTATCAGGCCTGACTCTGGAAACCACCATAAATGCCCACTTGCTCACTTTCCCACGGGATTTCCCCTACACAACGTAATTTCTAAAAGAAGAAAGTAAGTGTTTTTTAATTTTTATTTTTATTTTTTAAAAAAAAACAGTAGATGAAAAGGACCCATGAAGTTTGGTGGGCTTTAGTTTCACGCAATGTTACAGCTCTTCGGGAGATATTGTAACTTGTAAAGAAGCGAAAAGCCCAATTATTAATTGGGCTTCTAGCAGGCTAAGATATTGGGCCTCACATTAGTCTGCCGGAAGGCCCAATTTCGTTCCATTTTGCTTTTTATGGGCTTAGCCAGAGCTGCAAGCGCAAACACAAATTCTGAGCTCCTCATCTACACGAATCGAACTCGAACACGGTCGATTGGGCTCTGCTCGTCATGTTTGTGAGCCTTTTGGATTAGGTCAGTTTGCTCTTTTTAGTTTATACTAATACCGGATGTATTATACGTCTACTTATGACTCCTGTTATCTAGGACTCTTATCGCTCATTTGTAATTTAGAAACAAAAATTATGGGCAAACATATTAATTACGATTAGTTATTTGTATCAGTCAAATGGGCCAAACAAATAAACAAACAAACATGAGTTTGAGCTTGTGATCAGGAGTTTGTTATCTTTCTATGCTTCGTGGCGAGACAAGGCTGAACTCGTTATATATATATGCGAGCTGAGGTGCATCACAACACTCAAAATGGTTCCAAGGTGCCACTTAAATTAATTGGATTAAATAGAGGTTAGAGAATCTCAACTTAGATCCAAAAAGTACATTGTTTCGATGAGTAGAATAGATAAGTAATAGATATTATGCCCTTAGCCCTCCATAATAGTTGTTCCTTATCTATTTCCTCTCATGATCGATGAGAACAACCATTTAACTTTCATAGAAATATTACTCACTGCATATTATTATTTATATATTATACCTATTACATTTCATTCTACGAACCTAGCACTCAGGCACCATCATGTCTCCTCACTCCTTTGAGGGCATACTTCAAAGCATGAAGCCATCGATGATGGAAGTCCGCAATGCTGATCTCTTTTCCTCACACCTTCACTTTCCTTCCTTTTCTTTTTCTTCCCTTTGGACAATTCATGGTGCTTCTGCTTCAAACTTTTGCCATGGTTTTTACGTATGCATACAGTGCCAGAATGATTCAAGGGGTTTCGCGACAGAATTGAGACGCCGTTGTATATGTGTAGGAGATTCTTTTTTCGAGACTGATGAGTTGCACTGCTATTTAACTGCACCAGAGTTGAGGTACTTGTTCTTTTGACATGCAACTGAATTTTCTTTACATTTTCTTACAATACAACATTCTGCGATTGTTTTTCTTTTTCTGTAGATAATATATAACGAAGACTATTTTACATAGACAACTGTGAGTAAATGTTGTAGAATTAAGCTGAGCATAAAATAGCCCTATTAAAAGGGTATAAAATTCAGCATAAATTTGTAAGCAATGGGATAAAACATTACTTGCGAAAGCGCATGCGTGTTAAAATGTGCATTGTTATTTAATAAATTCTATATATTTAAAGAACTCAAAGCATTAGAATTTCTTTTATAAAATAAAAAAAAAATCAGTTGTTGACTGTGAGTTCAAGCAATGAGCTTCCATCCTCCCCACTTAGTGAAAGTTCTAGTTTTCAAGTTATATCGTCTTTAGTACTCAAATCCATACATTACCTAATACATGAGTCTTGCATCTGGAATTATTTGTGGATGAGAATTCAATATTCACCAACATTGTAGTTTTTCCTGCTGTTTACTCTTTAGAGTTCATGCAAGACAAAAGAGCTATGAAAGATTGAACTCAAATAACTCTTGCACATATTACGTGTTCATGCATTGTCTAACTTGAGATTATGGTCTTCCTGAGATTTCAAATGCTCAGGACTCATCTGGTTATTGATTATATATTGTCCATTTTCTTTTTCCAAGCACATGGCCTAAAGTCTCTTTCATGGTGTTGAAAATCAGGTTGCCAAAATGGCCTACTGGAAGAAATCTTTGAAGTGCTTTAAACATCACACATGATTATGTTTGGAACCCTATTTCTCCAAATTCAATCACTAATTTTCCATGAATTATATAGGGCCCTAATCTTTTGTCTCCAATAAAGGAGGAGTTCAATCATTCAGATTTTCTTCAACTTGTATTGACTTCATCTCCCTAAAATGGATTAAATATTTATTATTCATAACTGAACACATTCCATGCATCAAATCATCTGAACACATTGGATGCATTACGAAACAATGGAAGCACACATTTTCTTTTATTATTAACAACAAACACTATATGACCCACAGGAATAGTACATATATCTATTACATTGCCACACAACAACAACAATAACAAAAGCGTGGTGTCGTGGAAGATACAGATACATAGGTTTAAATTCCAAACCCCGATAACACATAGAAAAATGAAAGATGCACTAATTCATCAAGCACAACGCATGGTATTCTAGGTCATCAGCAAAAATGCTTGTCATGACTAATCTTATGCTCATCTTTGATTCTCAGCTGATGATCATTTTGCTGATCAAAGAAAGCAGAAGGAGAAGACGTGGCTATGTTTTCCGAATGGGGGTCAACCAGGCCAAAAGCCTGCGCCGCAGAAGAAGAGATGTTCAAAGCATCAGTTGTTGTAGTAGAGAGAGAAGCTCCTCCTCCTCCTCCTCCTCCTAGTAGTTGTTGGTGTTGTGCAGTGAAGGCATTTTCATCGATCAGTGAATTTAAGAAGGAAGAGAATGCTTCATCCTCACAGCAACGGCCTATATCGTCCTCTTCATCATTCTTTTCTTCATCCTCACAGTATAGCCCGAGGAGCCCAACGTTGATTTTGGCACTACTTCTGAGCCCTATTGGGGGGCTAATTTCCAGATTCTGGGCAATTGTAATATCATTACCATTGAATCCTGTGCCGCCTTCGTCGAAGTACCCATTGGTATGGGGATTCCCACTCTGAAGGCTGACGAGGAACTGAGGCGATTCCTCATCGCTAGGCTGAGGAGGATGGACAGGAGGAGTGACATTAGGGTTTCCAACAAGAGGATGATTGGGCTGTTTTGATGAGGAAGGTGGAGATTGGAGATGATGACTGTTGTCATTATTGGTAGTAGTGAGAGGAGGAGAAGGTGGAGTTGAAGAAGTAGGGTTTAGGAGCAAGGGTTTGTGGGTTCTGGGATCGATTCCTTGACTGATGAGCTTCTTACTCAGGTGAGTGTTCCAGTAGTTCTTGATCTCGTTATCCGTTCTCCCCGGAATTCTCCCAGCTATCAACGACCACCTATATACAAACCATTTTACCAAATTCATCAGATTCAGATCCGGAAAGAAAAACCGAAAAACAAAAAACAAAAAAAACAAAAAAAAAACATGGCGATGAACAGTGAAACCCTAGAATTCATGAGAAGGAAGCCTATGAAAAAAATAAAGAAGAATGGATGGATGGATAGATTGAAGACGACCTGTTGCCGAGGAGGCGGTGGAGACGGAGGATGAGATCTTCCTCGTCGGGGGCGATGTGGCCGCGCTTGACGGAGGGGCGGAGATAGTTCATCCACCGGAGCCGGCAGCTCTTCCCGCAGCGGAGGAGCCCAGCCCTCTTTGGGAGAGTCCTCCACCGCCCCTCACCCTCCCTCCTTATGTAGCTCGCCAGCACCTCGTCCTCCTCCGCCGTCCACGGCCCCCTCTTCAACCCCACCTTGCTGCAACACGGCGTCGTTTTCCCACCCCCTCCTCCTCTTCCTCCTCCTTTCCCTGTTGATGACGATGATGACGGATTCCTCATATCTCTCCTCTCTCTCTCTCTCGATTGAGAAATGCGTCTCTCCCTCTCCAGAGAAGTGTGGTCTAGGTTTGGGCTTCTGTACTGTCTCTTTACTGTTTGCCTGTTGCCCCAATCTTCATCTCTAATATTTCCTCTCTTCGGAATGTAATGCTTCTGAAATCATAATTTTCAGGAACCACGCGCCTCTTCGAGAAGGACACTCACGCGCTACCGCCCAGGATTACCCTTTTCTTCCGTCCAGAGGAAGACGGTGCTTGTGACACCGCATTGGGGACAACAACGGATGAGATATAATGAGATTAGATGGGATTTTTAATCTTATAAGATATGAGAAATCTCATCTTATTGTGTGGTGTAAGACCGAATTAGAACTTAATTATTTTGAAAAAAATAATATCTAATGTCAGGATGGTACATGATTGAATGGAATGAAAGGTCATTAATGTTTCCTTTTTCGAAGATGCATATTTGTGCTTTAAAGGAAAATATAAGTTATTTATTATTTTTGCATATCACATTATTAGGATAATTTATAAGTGAAAACAAAGTTTAAGTAGTTTCCTAGATTTCTTATTTATGAAAGAGGCAGACACCCGTTTTGAAAATTAAGCCAATTTTCTTACAATTTCTGCTAGCACACACCTAACATTTAAACGGTAAAAAATTTAAAATAATTATAATGGTTTTAATCTTTTGATATGTCACTACTTTGATGAGGATCCTATACATTATCAAACTACACGGCAATTGACAAATCCTTGTACTTTTTCATAGTCTTTCAATTCATATGGTTAAAATTTTCATAACGAGGTTTAAATAACATGTGCTTGTCTCTTTTCTTCCATTTTGATAAATTACATGTGCTTACCTCTCTTTTTTTGGTAAATAGGTGCTTACCTCTTTCATAAATAATAAATCTAAGAAATTTCTTAATCTCTATTTTTGGTACTCAATCTTGCTGCCCTATATTTTTTATCTTAAAAAAAAGAGGTAACAAGGTCATTTTCCAATCTTATATATTTTATTGGGTTAATAATTCTATGAGGAAGGAGGAACTAACTAATCTCGTCACGGCAGGAGCAAAAGTCTAATGAGATGGTTCTAATCCCATGCCATAAACACTATCAAACATACGATAGAATGAATTTTATGTTATCCTATCCTTTAAACCGGTACAAGAGAGATACAGGCTTACTTCGCCAAGAAGTTTTGATAATTGGATACACGCGCTAGGGCTGCGCGTGGGTGAGGAAAGCGGGGGAACCTTTATACAGTTTTGTCGGTCTCGTGGGGACCAATTGCATGCTCGAATTGGGTCAGCTGGCTCTACTGGAGTAATGCGGCCCACGCATCGGATAAAAAGCCCAGTGCTTCTACTGCCTTGGAAATATTTCTCTATCCCGTTCTTCCCTCCTTCAACGTTGAAATGAATGTTAGGAAAAAAAAAAAAACAAAATAATTAGTATTATTATTGTCATTATTATTTTGAGATGGGAAATTGCATAAAAGAATCATTCCATAATTAAGTGAATTGAAATCAAACAGGGTTTGGTATGGGTAGGTTTCTCAATGGGCCGAGACGGAGGCATTAGGGGAGGCGTGAAGTCTTCTTCTTGCAAAGCCCATAAACCCTCAGAAATAGTCCCTCTCTACACGTTTTTCGCCGAAGCAACGCAGGAAAAAAATCAATTTTTTTTCAAAGTTAATGTACATTTTTTTTTCCCTTTTTCCCAAAATAAGCAGTCATTGCGGGAACAAAACTCAGCGCAAAATTTGTCACGCATTTTCAAACAGGATGATCCTTTTAAATTTTTTATTGATCATGCATTTCATAAAAGGGTAGTACTACTACTCATTCCCAAAAAACAATCTCATTTAAATTCTACCACTTACATATAGAGGTGAGCCTCACACATGTGATGAATGAATTGAATAGGGTCCACTGTGAGTAATGAGATTTGAATGAAATTATTTTTTTTTAATGGGACGGGTAGTATTATTATTCACGATTAAAATGTGTTGAAAATGTACCTCACATTTGTGAAGTGCGAGACCCATTTGTGTGGCTGTTCGCTGCATGCTCTGCACTACAATCGTCGCCACCTCCACGGAGTCTTGCGAACCCCCGTTCCATTCCACCTCCCTCTAATCCTCCAGTTCCGCCGGCGAATACTCCGGAGGAACCTCCACAGCAAAGACTTCCGTAGTCTTCGGTGGAGAAACTCCCAGTTCTGCGGCCGCCGTTAGATCCATCTCCGGACGACCCTATTTGAAACTCCCGTTCCTCTTAGGGGTGAGGACTTTTCACCATTGGAGGAGAGGTGGTCCAGGAAGGCTTCAACGGCCTGATTGATGAGGTCGTGGGTAGGGGACGAATCCCGGCGGAACCAGAAGCTAGTCGCTTTAAAGAGGGATACAGATGAAGAACGGATAACTCCAGTTCATTTTCACCATTCTGGGATTGTACTATCAAACAACTTTGTCAAATCAACAAACCCCAATAAGCAAATAGGATGGAGAGGAATTAGTTCAGTTACTTTACTTCCTTTGACAGTGTATGTATTACTCCTTATGCTATTGATTCAGGCTCCAGAATGCGGCTTCAAAACAAGCTGGCATAAGACAGACATCCAGAGGAAGCAATCTCTCTAGGACATTGGGGAAAACTTCGTGCACAAAATTAACAGTTGGCAATCTAGGCCCCCTCTCACATTCTTACAAAATGAGGACTCACTTTTTTTTTTTGGTGATCAAAAGTTGGTGGTTCATCGAATAAATCATATATGTGATTTTTGCATGATAAATTTTGAGGATCATCTAGAATTTTTACCTATCAACAAAGTCTGATCTTTCTCACACGATGACTCCCACGATTCGGGTGCGTCCCAAAATGAGAACTTGGTGCGGAAGGAGAGCTGTGGGTGGTGTGTCTTGGAGAATGAAATCCTTCTCTAACATGCTAAAAATTAGGACTAAATGTGTAAAAGCT
Source organism: Santalum album (assembly GCA_034195605.1). Taxonomy (NCBI): domain Eukaryota; kingdom Viridiplantae; phylum Streptophyta; class Magnoliopsida; order Santalales; family Santalaceae; genus Santalum; species Santalum album. Next base: position 16,407,589 of record CM067264.1, on the reverse strand, counting down.
TGATGAGGTGAAGGCCGCTTAACCCTCAACTGCACCTTCTTTCATTTTGTATTTACGGAGAACGTTATAGGCCCTTTATGGTGTCCATTCGAGCTAAAGCCAGTAAGTAGTGGACTTAGTTTCTTCATTGATAGACATTAGAGTTGACAAGTATAACTTAAGTTTTTTTTTTTTAAGTTGACTCGCGTTGACAAGTTCAATCTGCGATGAGACACAAATCAAGTTTGAAAATAACGGTAAATAATACTGCATAAGAATTTATAGAAGTAAGGGAAATTTAGTCCTTTAATTTGATCCCCGCATCCAATTTTGGATCATCCCCAGCAACATACATATTGACCAATGCTCAGAGGGCTCTATCCTTGTTAAATGCATGTAATTGTTTGACCAAATAATTATATCTACTAATCTTTGTGTTTAAGTTGATGATTTCTTGCATTAAATTTATGTGTTATTCGTTTTTTATTTTTTATTTTTTATAAGTTGATTGAATGAATTTATTCATATTACATTTTTTGGGAAAAGTAATAAATATTTTTCAAAAGTAACTGATAATGAATTACTTACTATAAACTATTTTTAAAAACGAGAACGCATTTTTACCGGTCTCATAGCCGTGAATTATCATAGCATGTATCAAACACCATTTGAATTAACCGCAATAATTACAATAATAATAAACTGGCAACCACAACCCACTCACAGTTATTACCGTTAACGGCACTAATTACACAAAAAACACACTTCATGGCTGGCCAGAATCCAAAAAATTGACCGTCCCTTTCATTTTTGGATCAGCTGAAGCAATATTACTTATGCATCTTTTGCTTACCCTTCACATTTTCATTATTACTTAACCAAAACATGAAGGATGTACAAGTAGAATCAGAGCTCGTTTTGATGGAGCTTATTTTACATAGTAGAAGTTAATAATACAATAAGTTATTTAGTATTTGACTAAAAGCAGCTAAGATTTTTGGAATAAGTGATTATATGAGCTGAACCATTTGATAAAAAATGGCTGCAATCAATTATTAACTATTTAATGACCAAAAAGGGCACATAATAAACTAGTTCGATTGATTGGTATATGAAGACTAGTATTTTATAAAATAACTAGAAAATGTGCACGTAAGATAAATTATGAAAATTGAAAAATCTAAGCTAGATGTGGGTGGAAATTATTTAGTTATTTTAGGTGTATGATGGCCTTTTACTTAGCAAAAACAGTTTTTAAAGAAGTGTATGTGGAAAAATTACTTAGGAGAATTTCTGGTTTTAAGTCAAGAAATAACTTAATATTTTTTTAAAATTCAAAATGGCATAACTTGCCAAACACATGCATGACTTATAATTACTCAAAATAAATTAATTTGACCAAAAATAAGCTCCTTATACACCCTCTCAGTCTTTTTTTTTTAGATTATCATTTTATTTAGCGTCACTTGGCAATCAAATTCACTTTGTCTTCATGCTAAAGTATATTATTAGCAGCTGGGTCGTAAATGGGCTGAACCGCGCATGAGCTACTCAAGTCTCAGCTTGAGAAAAAATTCAATAAGGCTTGGTGGCTTGAGAGCCATATATGAGCTCATTTTCAAGCACAGATATATAAGCAATCAAACTTCAGTGAACTCCAACTTGACTCGTTAAGCTCACGAGCCAATTTAACTCGTAATGCTGAAGAGCTTTGTTCACGAGCTGGCTTGATTAAGAGCTCATGAGCTCGTTTGTTAACTTATATTTATACTTCTATATAGCAAATTCTTATTAAAATAAACAAAGGTCAGGTCATTGGAAACTAGCAATACAATTCCTTCGTGTGATTAGTGTGAACTGCCTGCCTTCTTTTCTCTGTGTAGAGTAGGTCTTTATGGGCTTGTGGTCTTCAATTTATGGTTGAGCTTATGTGCCAAATAAGCTCGACCTCAAGCTTGTTTTTTGTAGATGATCATATTTTCGTGCTCAAACTCATTAATTTAAATAAAGAAGTCAAGTTTATGTTGAGTTCGGGCTTGAAACATTCTTAATGAGCCGAACTTAAACATCAACTTTCAAGTTCAATTCAAGCGCCTGAACATGGTAAAACCCGATGCAAATCGACACATTTATGATCATAATTATGACTAAGCAATCTTACCTTCACTCGTCCCTATACACCACTTATGTGCTTTGCCAAGGTTAGAAAGCTGAGCGTAGTCTTTCAGTGTCTAAGGATCACACTTAACTTTGTAATAAATGGAACATAAATAGCGCCCTCGTTATAACCTATACTATATTCCTTTTCCTTCTCTCTAAAGGGAAAACCCTGCCCCCATGCCCCCACGCCTTATCATTTCAGTGTGAAGGAATAAATCACGGTAACTTAGTAGCTCCTTTTTGACAAAAGGACTAGATGTTGTTGCCCACAAAGACCTCACCCCCACATTGGAGGGCGTGAATCCCACACTGCAGCTACCAGCGTTCGATCCTGAGTCTTTTCTCTCGATCTATTATCGGACAACCAACCGAGCTGCCCGTAGGGGCACTCATATTCCTTTTCCAATTTTAACTAATAAGTGTTCTGTATGTATGTCTTTATTTGGTAGGGAAATGACATGATCTGTTCACAACAAACTATACTCTACGTATGATAAAATTTGACATAATGTATGTAATTTTTGGCAAATATATGAAATTATCGGACTATTTGAACAAGTTGTTTCATATTCAGTGTCCGTACTAAAGACCTGATTGTTCAATATGATAGATCATATTTGAGTAGTGCTAGTGCGAGCAAAAAAGTATGTTGTTTTTCAAACTTAATCCTATTACAAATTGGATAATGCTATAAGGATTGTACAAATTTTATCATGTCATCACTAACATAAAGAGTGTGTGAAGAATGCACGACACATGCATTTTCATAAAAACGCTAATCTTCTTTAATAGGAAAAAAAAAGAATGAAATAATTATTTTAATGCTTAGTATATTCAATCATATTATATTACCCACCGCACTTTTGACGTGATCACGGTATCATAAAGAAATAAATCTAATCATTGGGTAATATGGCGACGAACTGACAAAAAAAAAAAAAAAAAAAAGTGCAATTGCCAGTTGGGGGTTTGGTTTCTTCTTGGCGAAAATACACGTGATATTTCTAATAATCTTTTTCTTTTTGCGCTCATTCTAAGAAGATATCATTAATTAGACGTGATTTTATAAATAATAAGGTATTTAAGTGATCTCCACGGTGTCAGATCTATAATTTTCTTCAAAGTAAATTCTCCACTCTACTTTGGTCAAGGGTAAACTGAATCGTATACTTTATTTGATTTATGCCTTGCACTTTTAATTTTATAATTTATAACTTAAATTTTACTAGTAAAACAATTTACACCCTCTTTTTAATTCCATCCACATCAATCTACTCAGTTTGTTACAAATGTTGAAAAGAAAAAGCTCCCTATACTAAACAATACACATTTATATGATGAAATAGACGCTCATTCTTTTGCATTATTTTGATTTTAGTTATGTAGTTTTCTAAATTTCACCTGAATAATTTTATTTTATTTTATACTAGTGTCTTGTAAGACCATTGAAGTTTAAGCATCAATAGTTCCAACACTCTTCATTTCATTAGTCTAAGTCTAGGAAAGAAATTTCAGTAAAAAATAAAAAATAAGGATTTAATTTGAAACAAAGTGAAAGTATAGGAACTTTTTCGATCATATAACGTGAGATATTGTCTGTCATGTAACTATGCTTGTATATAATATTTTAATCTGAATAATAAAGTCTTTATGAAAATAAATGAAAGTTAGGAACATGCGAATTAAATTACTTTGCGGATGAAAGTTTAAATTAAAAAATTAAAAAATAAAAATTTATACTTAAATCAAATGAGATAAATGCACGGGATTATTTTCACGATTAAGTCGTTTTTTTATCGGAGAATAAATACGAATTTTACCAAACACATAAACCGCAATTAGGAATGGCGGCATCTGGGTCTCTAAAAGCTAGTGTTTAATATCAGATCCAATTATGCCAGCGAGGATGACAGTCATTGCCTAAATTACCCCCACTCTTCCACTAATATCCACCCTCTCTCTCATCCAAAAGACAGTGAGTGCCCTTTAAAAGCCCTAGTCCTCCCCCGAATCACACCGCTCCTTCCTCCTCCTCTCAATACTCTCCCACGCAAATTCCCGCAAACTTTGCGGAACAGAGTCGAAGAGAGGCGCCACCGTAGGAACCCTAAGTCGCCGTTGCCGCCGCCATGGATGAATCGACTCAGGTCCAGCAAGCTCAGTTGGCGACGATCCTGGGCCCCGACCCGGCCCCCTTCGAAACCCTAATCTCCCACCTCATGTCCTCCTCCAACGATCAGCGCTCCCAGGCCGAGCTGCTCTTCAATCTCTGCAAACAGACCGATCCCGATTCCCTCTCCCTCAAGCTCGCTCACCTCCTCCAGTATTCTCCCCACATCGAGGCCCGCGCCATGTCCGCCATCCTCCTTCGCAAGCAATTGACCCGGGATGACTCCTTCCTCTGGCCTCGCCTCTCCCCGTCCACCCAGTCCTCCCTCAAATCCATCTTCCTCACCTGCGTGCAGCGCGAGGGCGCCAAAACCATACTCAAGAAGCTCTGCGACACCATTGCCGAGCTCGCTTCCGGGATCTTGTCCGATAATGGGTGGCCCGAGCTCTTGCCGTTCATGTTCCAGTGCGTTTCTTCCGATTCACCCAAGCTTCAGGAGTCCGCCTTCTTGATTTTTGCGCAACTGGCGCAGTACCTAGGCGAAACCCTAATCCCGCATATAACGAGTTTGCACTCTGTGTTCTTGCAAGCTTTGAATTCCTCAAGCAATTCGGATGTTAAGATTTCCGCGTTGAACGCGACAATCAATTTCGTACAGTGCTTGGAGAGCTCGGCGGATAGGGATCGGTTTCAGGACCTGCTGCCTGCGATGATGCGAACATTGATGGAGGCGTTGAGTAGCGGGCAGGAGGCCACAGCACGGGAGGCACTGGAACTGTTCATCGAGCTCGCGGGGACGGAGCCTAGGTTTTTGAGAAGGCAAATTGTAGACGTGGTGGGGTCGATGTTGCAGGTCGCAGAAGCGGAGACGTTGGAAGAAGGGACGAGGCATTTGGCGGTCGAGTTCGTGATTACCCTCGCAGAGGCGAGGGAGCGGGCCCCCGGAATGATGAGAAAGTTGCCGCAGTTCGTGAGCAGGTTGTTTGCGATCTTGATGAAGATGCTTCTGGATATTGAGGATGAAGCAGCATGGCATAGTGCCGAGACGGAGGATGTGGATGCGGGCGAGACAGGTAATTACAGTGTTGGGCAGGAGTGTTTGGATAGGCTTTCGATCTCGCTGGGCGGGAATACCATAGTACCTGTTGCATCTGAGCAGCTGCCCGCCTATCTGGCTGCTCCGGAGTGGCAGAAGCACCATGCAGCCCTTATTTCACTTGCTCAAATTGCCGAGGGGTGCTCAAAGGTATTGAGAAACCCTTTCCCTCATAGTTTTACTTTGGGTTATGCCTTCCGTTCCATTGGTTCGATAAGTTTTTTATTTATGTATCTGGCCCATTATTCATGTTTTTGCTAGCTGATTGAGCCCTTTGTTGAAGAATATAGCCCCAGCGGAAGTCAAATTCCATTGTTCTCTTGTGGCAGTAGTAAATTTAGTTAGGCAGTTTAAGCTGAAGTTCAGTTCCATTGGCGCATACAGCAATTCATTGGTGGAATTAGAGTAGGGGTACCGTTACTTTTGTTATACCTTCTGTCCGGTTGTTGGGTCATTTTGGTGAAATAAATATGTATTTTAATGCGAATGCATGGCTTTTTAAAAGCCACTGATCTGGGCTCATTATCCGTGTTTCTTGCTAGCTGATTGAGACTGTTGAGGAATGTAAGTTGAAGTCAAATTCCATGTTTCTCTTGTGTCAACACTAAATTTAGTTTAGGTAGTTTAAGGGGTCCCTGTCCATATTAAGTACTTATTTATTGTATCCCAAACAGAAAGAACTGGTGGAAAATTTTCCTGGTTATTGGGACAATTTACCTCACTTATACAACTATTTTATTTCTTTTGTGATTGTCAATTCAGGTAATGATAAAGAATTTGGAACAAGTTGTCTCAATGGTATTGAACTCATTCCAAGATCCTCATCCCCGTGTGAGGTGGGCAGCAATAAATGCTATTGGACAGCTGTCTACGGATCTGGGCCCAGATTTGCAGGTCCAGTATCATCAACGGGTGCTTCCAGCACTAGCCTCAGCCATGGATGATTTCCAAAATCCTCGAGTACAGGTTAGTGTGGCTAGTTTAATGTCTCTTTCTTGCCTCTGTAGCTTGTGTTTCATTTTTCTTCTACTTTGCTGATAAATTTTCTATTCCTTCTGCTGTCTCTCATTCTTATGTAAATATGATTCGAAGTCACCTTAGTGTCAAAATTTGAATAAAATTTTACAATTTAGACACCAACGGATAGTGTTTGATATTTGAAGCTGTATTACTTTGAAGTCATTGTTTCCTTCTAGCTGCTGCTTCACTTGCATCTAAGCTAGGTGGCATGTATGCAAGTTATGGTCCCTGCCAGTGTAGGGATGGCTGGGTGAACATTTTGACTTTCTAAGGTTAGCACTTGATTGTTAATTATTATGAGACATGCTTTCTTTTCTTTTCCACGTTCATGCTTGCAGGCCCATGCTGCTTCAGCAGTCCTGAACTTCAGTGAAAATTGTACTCCAGATATTTTAACGCCATATTTAGATGGAATAGTGAGCAAATTGCTTGTCCTTCTTCAGGTATATTATAGAAGAAAAAATAACATTTGTAATTAAACACTTACCCATTTAGACACAGTAATTTGTATGTGTACACAGCATTTCCCCTCAAACTGCATATTTCTTGTTGTTTAGAATGGCAAGCAAATGGTACAAGAGGGGGCCTTGACAGCTTTAGCATCAGTTGCTGATTCTTCTCAGGTATCAATTTTTCTAATCTGCCTTGGTTAATTATCTTTGTTTCTATAATAAGGTATTTTTTTTAATCGGTAAAAAGTGATATCTGTACTAAGTCTAACATTATGAGTTGAGTAGGAGCACTTCCAAAAGTACTATGATGCCGTCATGCCTTACCTGAAGGCTATATTGGTAAATGCAACTGACAAGTCTAACCGCATGCTTCGTGCTAAAGCCATGGAATGCATTAGTCTTGTTGGAATGGCTGTTGGAAAGGAGAAGTTCAGGGATGATGCTAAACAGGTAAATAACCTAGTATATATATTTCAATCTTCCTGCCTCCTCGTCTGCCTCCCTCAAGTTTACATTTATGGATTAGCACCAGCAGAACTATTATCATTTCTGCCTGACAATAAACAGATGAGCTATGCCATGTATATGTCATGATTTGTCGTGCATTTTAGTTTGATTTACTCTGTTATCCAAGGTTATGGAAGTGCTTATGTCACTACAAGGATCCCAAATGGAGACAGATGATCCGACAACAAGTTACATGTTACAAGTATGCTTGTCATTTTCTTATGAATGCACTCATTGTTTCGATGTTCCCTTCATTTACTTACCTTGTAACAACAATTACTTAATTATGTTTAGGCCTGGGCCAGACTCTGCAAGTGCTTGGGACAGGATTTTCTTCCTTATATGAATGTTGTCATGCCACCTTTGCTTCAATCTGCTCAGCTAAAACCAGACGTAACAATAACATCTGCAGATTCGGACAATGAAGATGAAGGATCTGATGATGAAGGGTTTGATATCTATCTCTTTTTATTGTATACTATTAGGCAATGCCTTGAAAAATTTGTCCTTAAATTATAAAGTGGAGTTACAATAGAGAGTTAATCATGGTGGTTACCTTATCGTATTGCAACACACCTCTACTGTCCTTGATATCAATACATGCACCCTTCCCCAATCCTCACTGCCAAAGTGGAAATGCCCCCAATAATAATTAAAAAATATTGAAGTCAAAGAAGGCAACACATGGAAGTTGTCTTGCTCAAGAATATGGGAGTTTCACTGAGGATATATGTATAATTGCAGTATGGAGACAATAACTCTTGGTGATAAAAGAATTGGGATCAAAACTAGTGTCCTGGAGGAGAAGGCTACAGCTTGCAACATGCTGTGTTGCTATGCTGATGAATTGAAAGAAGGGTTCTTTCCGTGGATTGATCAGGTTGGTGTTCATGCCTATTTTATTATTTTCACATTTGGATTTGCCTAGAGTTATGCAAAGTAATTGATGTTCAATGGGTCAGGTTGCTCCTACTTTAGTTCCGCTTCTCAAATTTTATTTTCATGAAGAAGTTAGGAAAGCTGCTGTTTCAGGTATAAACTTAATATTTGCTATCCCCTCACAAACGCCACCCCCCCCCCCCCCCCCCCCCAAAAAAAAAAAAAAGGTACAGTCACATTTCAAGTTTACCATATTTCCTGTTGTGAAATCCTTCATTTTTGTAGCCATGCCGGATCTACTTCGTTCAGCTAAATTAGCTATTGAGAAAGGACTAGCTCAAGGCCGTAACGAGTCTTATATTAAGCAGTTGTCTGATTACATCGTGCCAGCCTTGGTGGAAGCGTTACATAAGGTTTTCCTTTAAATTCAGTACTGGCTGTTGACTCTTTCAAAATATATTCTATATTTTCCTTTTCTGCTCTGCGATTTGATGTGTGGGAAGTGATATCTGCCTTGTGATTGGCTTGCAGGAACCTGACACAGAAATTTGTGAAAATATGTTGGATGCATTAAATGAATGTTTACAGGTTTGTCTTATTTTATAGGACCCATTTTTATCAGCTTTACTTGCTGTTAGTACCACAATTTCCATTTTAATAATTTCTTACTGAAAAAGCAGCTATGTTTTCAGTGTTCATTTTATTTTGCAGATTTTGTATGTAGAACTTTGTGTTCAAGTTACCTTTTCTCATATTGTTTTTTTGGCTGTTTGTGTTGTGTGTGTTGTGTGTGTGTGTGTGTGTGGGGGGGGGGGGGGGGGGGGGGGTTCTTACTTTCGTAGTGATGTCTCCCCCTCTCTTTCTTTTAGGGATGTTGCTTCTAAATGCAGTCTACTTTGTCCTTGCAAATACTTTTGATTACTTATACTTTAAGAATTGATTAAACCATTTTATTAATTCAAAATTGATCCATCAATGCATACTCACCCGAATCACATGGAATGGTAGGAGTAGGCTTATTTGGAATGTGGTATGTTTATTGGGAACCCAGACTGAATCTTATTGAGGTTCTATTTCCCTAGATAAACTTTGTAGTTAATTAGATTAAGGTTGATAAGATTCTTGGTTTTGACTCATGATGTTGAAGGGTAGACATGCTCAGGTAATTAGTGATTTTTCTTTGTTTCAATTTTCTTGATATTTTTAGACATCACTTTGGGAGCGTCAATGATCCACTATTGGACCTATTGTCACAATTGGATCTATTGTTTGAAGGCAGAAATTTATGGTCTCTAGTGGTTTCTGGTAATTTTGATGTAGTTCTATCGGCATGTGGAGTGTACTTCCATGTTGTATCTTGTTTAGGAAACAGTACTACTTGCATCGTGCGGCACCTGGTTTGACATCCAGGACCTTGTCTTGTGGATTTCATGCTTCATATTTCAGATATGTGGACCACTTCTCGATGAGAGCCAGGTGAGGAGCATTGTTGATGAGATAAAACAGGTGATCACTGCCAGCTCTAGTAGGAAAAGGGAGAGAGCAGAGAGGGCCAAAGCTGAGGACTTTGACGCTGAGGAGGGTGAATTGCTTAGGGAAGAGAATGAGCAAGAGGAAGAAGTTTTTGACCAGGTATGTATTGTACATGTCATACGAGATGAATAACTTAATCTCAGTGAGCTTTCTTGTTTTAACAATTTAATATCATGTTTACTACGTAAAAACATTTCATTGTGTTGCCTAACTGTTGATATTCTGACTTAGGTGGGGGAGATCTTGGGAACTTTGATCAAAACATTTAAGGCCTCTTTCCTGCCCTTATTTGATGAGCTCTCATCATATTTAACACCGATGTGGGTTAGTGACTGCAACAATAATATCTTGCACTATTTATCTGATTATGTTATGATTGCCTGTCTGATGATCCTGTCTTTGCTTATATGTTGTTGCTCTTTATTGGTTTCTTAATCTAAATCACCATTGCACAGGCCGGTCCTTGCAATAACAATGATATATGTGGCTATAGTCCATGCACATCTCTTTTTAACAAATTATGCTTGGTCTTTATTACTGTTTTAATCGTAGTGAATTCCACTTAAATCATAGACTTGCATTGAACCTTAATTTAAGATACAATATTTTTGGCACTTATTTTTGAAGAGACAATTTGCAAATGACATGGTTGCTTTGTAGATGGGCCAGTTAATGGTAACCGTATATAAATCTTTGTTCAAAGGCATAGTTTTTAATTATTGTTTATTTTTGGTTCTCATCTTGGGCTTGCCCAATATTAAGTGGACAATAGCTTGTACTTGATGCATTTTATCGCTTGAATCATTTACAGGTTTTAGGAATAAACTAATGGCCATCGTTCTACAATGAGTTTGATTTGAATGGCGACGTTAAGGGGTTGAATGGCAAAATGAACATATTAGGGTATAGAATGGAACAGTTTGGACAAGTGAGAAACTTGGATTTAATTATAGGGTTTGCCCCCAGTTGGCCTTCTTTCACAATTTTTCCTGTACTGATAAAAAGGGGAAAAAAAAATAGACTTGGATAATATTCTTATTATCGGTTAGGTGAACTCGGGTAATGGATTGACCTTCTATGACAGCTTTTGCAAAGCAGAAATATGCAGATAATGCAATTACCTGAAATGAATTCTAGTTTGAGAATTATCATGTGTTAGTAATTTTGTTTCTTACTTCCATATTACAATATTTTATTGCGTGATTGCTGGCGATGTTACTGTTCTAACCCTAGAGGTTAACTCCAACTGCTCTCATGTTATTTCAGGCAAATTGGTTCTCTGGGTTTAAATGTCGTTAATATTTGAACTTGTTTATGAAATAAGTTTCTTCCATCCTGTATTTAGAAAGGGGGAAAAACCCAGTTTCATATACTTACTTGTAGACGGGTATTTCATTCGATCCATTGTCCTATTATTATATTATTCATCTGAAATACAGGGGAAGGATAAAACTGCTGAAGAGAGAAGGATTGCAATCTGCATTTTTGATGATGTTGCAGAGCAGTGCCGTGATGCGGCTTTAAAGTAAGTTTACCTCCCTCAAATTTTAAGGACAGCTTGCTGTTACTGTCATTTGAGACTCTTAACTGTTCCTTTGAATGGAACAGGTACTATGAAACATATCTTCCTTTTCTTCTGGAAGCTTGCAATGATGAGAGTGCAGATGTTCGACAGGTGACCAGTTAGATTACTGTATTTTATTGATCAAGTTGCTAGTGACCTTTTTGTTAATTTAATGATTATTTTTTTCCAGGCAGCCGTCTATGGACTTGGTGTATGTGCAGAGTATGGTGGATCAGTGTTTAAACCTCTTGTTGGAGGTATGTTCAGTTTACACTCTTCCTCAAATCAAACATTTTATAAGTAATGTGTATAACAGTTTGCAGTGACATTTATCAGAGGCCATTTCACGGTTGAATGTTGTTATACGGCACCCAAATGCGCTGCAATCTGATAATGTAATGGCATATGATAATGCTGTTTCTGCTCTTGGAAAAATTTGTGCATCTCATCGTGACAGTATTGATTCAGCACAGGTTTGTCTTTTATTTTTATTTTTTCTGTTCCCAAGTTCTTTCAGTGAAAAACGCACTGTTTCAAGCAAGCCCCTCATCACTTATCGAAGGTCACATTAAACTTTGTATAAATGACTACTGGCTTTGATAGCAACTGTTATTTTCCTTGTGTCTGTGAGCACTGCAGAAATCTTGAGGATATTCCTGCTGTTTATTCTTTTATATGCTCGTCTATAGAGAAATTTTTTTCTGTATTCTCTAAACACTTCCTCATTCTCATGCTTTATGAAACTGCATGGAGGTCGATAATCTTTAAGGTTGTCAATTATTGTTCAAATCTTTTTTCAATTTATTTGAGCTTTTTAACGTCATTCCTTTAACTTAGTTGTGTTTGGCAGGTTGTTCCAGCCTGGTTAAGTTGCTTGCCAATAAAGGGAGATTTAATCGAGGCCAAAGCTGTTCATGAGCAGCTTTGTTCAATGGTTGAAATGTAAGGACACAACTCATTTGCATGTCTTGTTCTTTTCAACCTTTTATAATCAAAACGCATCTTGCTGCTTGCTTATCAACAGGTCAGATAGGGAGCTTTTGGGTCCCAATAATCAGCATCTTCCAAAAATAGTTGCAGTTTTTGCTGAGGTTAGCTTTTCAATTCTTGTTGTTTTAGCACCATCTTGCTGTTGCTAGTTGATTTTTAATATTTTGCATTTAAGTCGTTTCTTAATGGATTGGCTGAAAATCATTTCTCTTGAATAATTATAGAAGGCTCAATTGAGTCATGGATTATATATACATGTATCTGTTTTGATTTGTGTGTAAATTGCACTTAGAATGTACCATTTGGATTTATACCCAAACCTTAATATGTTTGCCTGTTGTAGTCTACAACTCGTAGACAATCTTTGAATTTTTTTTTCCATTTAATTGTAAGAGTAGACCAGATCTTAAGCTTCAGAAATTCGCATCTTACATTTTTCTCTTGAGCATTGAATATTCACATCATATATGAGTAAATAGTTCAATTCTTAAAAAAGACAAAGAAAAAGAAAATTTCCATCTTGGATGGGTTCTGGCCAAGGTCCAGAGCAGTTGTCTCCCTTACTCTAAAGTTGTCAAGTTTCCATGCCAAAGTTAATTGGCAATGGGGGGAGTAGCCTAATGTGATACTTCAAACACAACACCACTTAGTCTCCCAATGTGGGATTCTTAACATCCACACCCTCACATGTTGGCACACTATGGATATTCGCTTGCACAACATGGGGGCATCAACAGATCGCTCTTGAGCCAAACTCAACCAGGTTCTGATATCATATCAAGTTTTCATTCCAAAACCAATTGGCAATGAGGTGCAATAAGGTACATCAAGCACCACTAACACCTAGTCTCAAAACCTGATGTGGGATTCTCAACCAAAGTCCTAACTTGCTGTTAGTGTTTGCAATACTTTCAAATACAAATTCTTGATGAGATTGATGAGATTATGGCTGCATCGTGTCTGGCAATCATGGTTTGGAGATGACCATTTGCACAATGATACTTGTTCAAGCTAGTGGTAAGCTTTTTAACAAATATTTGGTCAATTGTTGTATTAGGTCCTGTGTGCGGGTAAAGAGCTTGCAACGGAGCAAACTGCAAGCCGAATGATTAATCTGTTGAGGCAGCTTCAGCAGACACTACCACCGTCCACCTTGGCCTCAACTTGGTCTTCCTTGCAACCCCAGCAGCAGCTTGCATTGCAGTCTATTCTCTCATCATAGTATCTACGTGCCATCTTGCGGGAAACTGTTTGCTCCGGCTGGTTTGTGTCTTATTATATTTAATACCGATTCATTCTTTTGCATTAAGTTTTCCCATCATTCATTTTTGCTCGGCGTTTTACAATAACTTAGCATCTGTTGAGAGTGGAAGTCATTGTTGCGGGTTTTGTAGAAGGTGTATATTACAAATGTTTCAATAGTTTGTCTTTCCTCCCCGCCCCGCCCCCCCCCCCCCCCCCCCCCCCCCCCCCCCAAATATATATATATATATATATATATATATATATATAATGAAGAGGGTAGTCTTGGTTTCTGAGTTTTCTCGTTTGCTGTTCGAGGGGTTTGCCAACAAGGGAATATTCTTGTAGCAGTTTTGATCCAGTTGTGTCCTTAAATTGTCATGGTAATGGTGTATGAAATTAGTTATTGATGATGATTTTCTTCGCTCCACCGTTTTCAGTTCCCCTTTGTCTCTTTCCTTTGCATTCAGAAATTGGTTTTGTATTATTAGATTGACTCTGGAAGCCTTATAAAGGACAGCAAGTTGGGCCTTTTAATTTTTCTCCGAATTTGAATTCATAAAACAGGGCTTGAGAGGGTGCAATTGACGTTTTGTCACCCCTTTATTTAACCTTGCACGTGTTCCCAGTCTTCCAATAGGCCAAGGGTTTTATCTCGAAAATTAGTCTGTGTATCCTCAGGGTAGTTTGTCAATTATATATTCGGGCACCAATGCCTGGGAAAAAAAAAAATGAAATCACAGAAGAGTTCCTACAAGTGCATCAACTTACCAAAAGGACGTAGCTTAAGCTCTTTGGTGGTGGGTACGGGAACTCCACCCTCAAAAGAGCCCTTTCAGGTTGTGTGGCTTGCTCTGCTGTTTTAGTGACCTTTGGGTTCTTTCTGCAGAGGGGTGGCTCAAAGAATAATGCTATGAACACGAAATGAGCTTATGTATTAAAAATTTATGAGATTATAAGTTGTGATTTATTAAAATGTCTTTCGTTAAATTTGTGCCGTGTAGGTTTTATTTATTTATTTTGTTATGAAATTTTTTATGTACATAGAATTATTAGTGGCTGAAAAGTATTTTTCAAATCAGGATTAAGTTCACAAAGCTGAAGCATCTCATAATTAAACCAAAATTAACATCTTAGTTATTCTTTTTCCTTTTGGTTCTTATACAATAAAAGAAAACAAAGGTAAAAGTTGGGGGAACCATGAGCACAAGAAGTGCAACTTCGTCATTAGCTCGAATAACAGCCAAGGCTGTCGAGTAAAGTTGGGAACAGACGATCATCAGTTCTACAATTTCATGAAAATGGTGATTTCTTACACGTCCTATCGCTTTGACCATCTAAGATGATGAGAAAAGGAAGCACTACCACTATGACCACGTAAGATGATGAGGAACCTTTCCCCTAAAAAGAGCACTATGATTATATTCCCAGAATTATTGCTGCAGTGAGCAGCTTTTCACTGTCATGATTTTTAAAGGACTGAAAACGAAGCAATCTAAAAGCCATAATGGAAAAACCATAATATTTGTTACACAAAATGCAAACGCAACTTGCTGACCGAGAAAAATTACATCTTCGACACCACAGAGGAAAACACTTCAAGTAAAAATAAAATGGGAGAAATTCAACAATTGTAACGCAAGCTTGAATAGGAATGATACCAGTACATGAGACATGATAAAACAGTGATGAAGTAAGAAGAGGGTTGCACCAAAGCTTGATAAACTGTGCACATCTTCCAGGGTGAATTTGCTTGCAGGATGAGCTCAATAATCTTCACCATCCTCTTCATCGTCCACACCTTCAGCACCGACTTCCTCATAATCTTTCTCAAGAGCAGCTAGGTCTTCACGGGCTTCCGAGAACTCTCCTTCTTCCATCCCTTCACCAACATACCAGTGCACAAATGCCCTCTTCGCATACATGAGATCAAATTTGTGGTCAATGCGCGAGAACACCTCCGCCACAGCTGTATTGTTGCTGATCATGCAGACAGCTCGCTGCACCTTGGCAAGATCACCCCCAGGTACTACAGTGGGAGGCTCATAATTGATGCCGCATTTGAAGCCAGTCGGGCACCTGTGAAAGCCAACAATCATTAGTACATGGAACCGTTCAGAGAAAAGATTATATTTGTTCATGGGTGTCACAAAGTTAACAGTGGCAAGGTATTGACCACAAATGTGCATTTACCTCGTTGAATTTTAGTTGATAGATTTAAGTAGGATTGTTTAACAAACTCCAGTTAAGAGTTATAAGTAGATCTTTCTCTGCCCAAATATACCATCATGGCAAGGCAATAGGTGTGGTACAAAGATCCTTTTTTTTTTTTGTTTTTTAAAGCAACCATATTTCGTTCTCCATTTCTCACTATACATAGGGAAAAAAATTGGAACTGGCTTTTTGGCAACGAATGAATAAGCTTTTCTACTTTCTTTTAGTTGATTCAACTCACTCAAGTTGTTCTATGTGGCATGCTAGAATGCATTTATCCTTACCAGTCGACAAACTGTACAGTCCGCTTCGTTTTGATAGTCCCAACAGCAGCATTTACATCCTTGGGAACAACATCTCCTCGGTACATTAAGCAACACGCCATGTATTTCCCATGCCTTGGATCACACTTAGCCATCATGCTTGAGGGCTCAAACACTGCATTTGTGATCTCAGGAACTGATAGCTGCTCATGGTAGGCTTTCTCAGCTGAGATGACAGGGGCGTACGAGGAAAGCATGAAATGGATGCGCGGATATGGTACAAGGTTCGTCTGGAACTCCGTAACGTCCACATTAATGGCTCCATCAAATCTCAAGGAAGTAGTCAAGGATGATATAACTTGAGATATCAATCGATTCAAATTGGTGTACGATGGCCTCTCAATATCCAGGGATCTGCGGCAGATATCATAAATTGCTTCATTGTCCAAGAGCACAGCCACATCCGTGTGTTCAAGAAGTGAATGAGTGGAGAGAACACTATTGTAAGGCTCCACAACTGCAGTTGAGACCTACAAATAAAGGTTAATACTGAGTGTCAAATCATCTTCTGATGCATCTAAAAACTGCAAATAACTACGGCTCCAACTGAACTAGAAATACCAAAAATTCCGTTTTAGTACCTGGGGAGACGGATAGATAGTAAACCCGAGCTTCGACTTCTTCCCATAGTCTACAGACAAGCGTTCCAGCAACAAGGACCCCAAACCAGAACCAGTACCACCGCCAACAGCATTGAACACTAAAAAACCCTGCAAACCAGTACAGTTATCTGCCAATTTCCTCACTCGATCAAGGCATAAGTCAACAATCTCCTTCCCCACTGCAGAGATGAGTAGATTCAGGTTATTGCAACAGCATGACAAGCATATTATAAGCACTGAACCACGAATAACACCAAGGGTGCAGTTAACCTGTATAATGCCCCCTGGCAAAATTATTGGCAGCATCTTCCTTGCCAGAAATGAGCTGTTCAGGATGGAAAAGTTGTCTGTATGATCCCGTCCTCACTTCATCAATGACAGTCGGCTCCAGATCAACAAATATAGCTCTTGGCACATGCTTTCCTGCACCAGTCTCGCTAAAGAAAGTGTTGAAAGCATCATGCGCAACACCCACAGTATTGTCACTGCAGAAATGTGAAGTTTGTAAGATACCACTGCACATTGGCTTTCCAAATAGGAAGAAAAAAATATACTTATTCAACGAAATAGCTACCCAATTGAGGCCTTCAATATTCAAAAGTAATGTAAATAAAAACTCCATAGCGATAAATAAAATAAATCAAGCTTGGTTGGTTATGAATGAAGAGGAGTATGATCTGAATCTTACTCTTTAAAAACTTAGCTTAGCTGCTGAATAGCAAACCCAGCTGCGATTTGTTAAACATCAATTTTTTAGAATTTGCGTTATTTAACCAAAACAAGCAACCAGGCCAAGACAGCCACTTTACACAAGTGAGAAAATTTCCACCAGCAACAGAATCTAGTTTTATTGTACTTTGATATAATAAGAATAAGGCCCTGAAATAAACCAAACTAAATAATATAAAAAACAAACCGGGTTTCATAACTCTAAGATGACAGCCCTACTCAAGACCATGACATGAAACAAGGGACTTGTCGATCAATGTGGTCGTAATGAAACACAAAATCAGACATTTCGAGTCCGATCCACAGAAAAAAATTACTTGGGTCGAACACAATTCAGCCAATAAGTCCCTTTCGAAGCACCCGATCTAACAAAATGGAAAAGAACATCAAAGTAACGCAAGAAACAGAAATATGAAGGAAGAGAAAAGAAAGGCAGATTTTCAATCAATGAAGCCAACAATTACAGAGCAACGGTTCAAATTTACTGAATAACCCACAATTAGGTAAACTAATATCATAAACAGAAGTACAATAGAAACCGTCATGATGATTCACACCACACGGTTCGATGCGTCTTCTCTAGATAAAACAAAGAGATCAAATGTTAAACCACGTACCTGGGCATCACCCCGTCGGGCTGGATCCCATGTTCGAGACAGTAGAGCTCCCAGCATGAATTCCCAACCTGAATCCCAGCTTGTCCTATGTGAACGCTTATGATCTCTCTCATCCCCAACCTTTGACCTCCACAAACACAAACCCTAGCTCTGACGAATTTCCCCCTCGACCCAAACAACAAGAAGGGGAAGAGAAATTTTGGGTTTTCTTTCTTCCAAGAATGCACAATCAAATTTTTAGGGTTCACTTTATAAAAAAAAATAAATAAACTGTCCTCTCTCTCTCCATCCAGCTGTTTTGCAGATGAGTCAATGGGATTTAATTGGTCGTTGGCGTCCGAAAATGGGTCCCACAGCAGTTTGGCGCCAGCGGGTCCCATGTGTCATTGTGTTTCCTCCAACTCACGTGAAAGGACTATTTTAGCCCTAAAAAGGTTGACCCTCTGGCAATTGAATAGTGGTTGTAATATCAGCGCTCATCAGGGGCGTCACCGGAATCATCTGTTAAATAAAAACGGGGGTCAATACGCAGCGGTTACTGAAACGGAAGTGTAGTGAGTAAACCTTAGTGGGATGAATTTTAAACCGAATTTATAACTAATTTGTTTCCTTATTTAACATAATCTACAAGAAAAGTGCTTGTTTTTGGAGTTAACATGAGTGGTTACCCGTTGGGACTTAATTTGTTTGCCATGCGAGGAAATTGAGTCTATATTTGATAATCATGAATTTAGTTAGTTAACGTCATAAGGACATATTATAGAAATATCATGGGGAAAAAAAAAAAAGAGTAATCTTAAGAACTGAGGCTCAAGTTACTAGCACAACGCATATTATAAATGAAAATATTACTTTGATGCATTAAAAATATAGCCGTTTATTCACTTGAAATATTGAATGGATGGTTTCTTATGTCAATAGTATTCACTTAAAGAAAAATAACTTATTCAGTGGTTAACGGAAAAGTTAAATGATGCGAACTTAATTGAGTCTATATTAGTTAATCATGAATTCATTTAGTTAACGTCCTAAAGGACATGTTATAAAAATATCATAAGGACAAAAAATGAGTAATCTTAAGAACCGAGACTCGAGTTACTTGCATAACCCATATCATAAATGAAAATATTAATTTGATGCATTAAAAATATAGCCGTTTATTTACTTGAAACATTGAACGGTTTGTTTCTTACATCAATAGTATTCATTTAAAGAAAAATAACTTGTTGAGTGGTTAAGAGAAAAATTAAATGATGCAGACGAAATCAAAGTACATGGACTTTTGAAACAGAAGCAACCCTTTACCATGAAGAATCAGTGATAAACCTCCTAAAATAAAAAATTTGAACTATAGTAGCGGTTATAGCTATTTTGAAAAATTCAAACCCAATTGAATAGAAAGACACATACAGTTGAACCTGAAAATATTTCTATTTTATATGGCAACTAATGACGGAATGTTCTCCGTACATGCACATGCAAACAAAATTACCCATCATCTCTGCTCAGTTCGCACATGCAGGACGACGCGTTCCAGCACCGTGCCGTGACAGAGAAAGGAAGTTGAAGGCTCTTTGTTTTGTGGCGAAGCTCTTTTTTTAATCAAACTCGAGTATTAAGACCGAATTGAGAATCGATTACTTTTGAAAATCCATCGCATGTTTAGGGAAGCACAAGACTGAAAGCTATAAAAAGTTAATTAATTTGTCCTTTTTGAAAATGTCATCCTGTTCTTTAAAGAAAGCGTAACATTAGAGTTATTATTTTATATGTTATTTTCATTTAATTCATTATTTGATATTTCAAAGGTGTAAGTTAGATAAATGTGTTTATATGATTTTGGGAATAGTGTGAGAGGTGTGCTTGACACATCTTACATCTATTTTAAAATCTTCTAAATAATATATCAATGGATGTAAGACCATAATATTAGATTAAAAAATCATAATATAAATAAAACTATGCTATGATTAGCTTTGTATTTTATATTAAATTAGATGACTTCTATCAATGAATTTTTATTAACTCAAGTTAATATAATTTCAAATCACACAAAATGTTGAAAATGAGGACAAGAACATTAAATGCAAATGGAGGATTATATTTTTTATTAATTAAAAATTTTCATTATTAAAAAGCAAAGTGAGAAAGAAAATATAAACATAAATAACCCAAATATTGTGCTGTGTAAGTTTTTTTACGTAAACGAGTCTAGGATCGAGTTTGAGTTTTACCAAATCCGAACTCTATACGATTTATAAATGGGTCTGAGTTCGGATCCGAGTTTGGACCCATATATAATAAATCAAACTCAATTAAATTTAAACCCGACTCATTGGCGGCGCTAACTCACTGGACTCATATTCTCCGCTCTTCTGAGAAAACCCATGCTTATATCACTAACCTAAGGAATTTTAATATTTTAACGGCTACCCCACCATTTGGAGACCTGATTCGCTGTGTGGGGAATCTCTCATGCAGGTCCAAAACGATGCCGTTTTTATGCTCCTATAAATTGACGGGCGCCTCCTCGCTCCTCCACGCGCGCTACGCCTCTCTCTCTCTCTCTCTCTCTCTCTCTCCCCGCCCCACTGGCCAGACCGAACCCTAATTCCCTCCCAGCTCTTCGAATCGTCGCCCCCGCGAACCCTAACTCTCTGTAAGTCCTCAAACTGGTGGCCCGTGCCCCCCCTTCTCCCCCGCTATTACAGTTAGCAGCCGGAAGTTCTTCCGAATTCGCGATTGAGACTCTTTCTGCGCTGGTTAGTTCTCTATATTTTCCCTCATACCTTATTCTTTGTCATATGTTTAACTGTGCTTTCGATTTTTGGTTTTTGTAAAATTTTGAGTAGTTGTTTTCCCTACTGCGTTGAAGCACTCGGGCATTTTATTTCTTGCTAAATACTTTACAAGATTGCAAACACAGCTTCTTCTGCCATTTACCTCTCTGCAGGTTACCTAAACCCCAAAAAGAGACGCACCAACTAATTGTACTAAGAGAAAACAATCAACTAAAGAATATAAAAACAGATGGGGATTAGTCTTTTCACTAAAAAAACTACTTTTTCCCCCCCACAATCCTTGTTTAACCGCTAACGAGCCTTTTTGGAAACACTGCCTTTGTATTTTTTGACATGCGGGAGGTTTATTGAATTTTCCCTTTTTTTGCTTTGGATTATCTCAAGAATTCATTACTGCATGAATCGCCTTGCTTGAACTTGTTTCTTGGTAAGCTGATGTATATTTGGACGATGCAATTTTGTGTGCAGGTTTCATGATGATTGAACGTTAAATATATATTTTTCTCAGAATAGCATTTGGAGTATTTCCCAGCTTGTATAGCATTGCAAGCTTTGCCACATCGAAGCAATGTGGACAAATGTTTTTAAAATAGTGCGTTCCTCACTTTAATTCAACTTAAATAGCTTATTCAGTTTTATGGGTAGTATGTTTATTGATTTGTTAAATGCACTTTATTTCACCTGTAGATGTGCTTTTATGTGTAGATTCATCTTCCTTCAAATATAAAGACATTTGCATATGGATGTATGGCCAAGACATCATACTTTCTTGTTTTATGCCTTTTATTTTCGCACATGATATATAATTTCCCATATGTATGTATGGATGCTTAATTTTTGTTGTTGATAAATCTAAAATTCTATTTCTTAAAAGAACTTAGTACAATTAAAAAGATACCACAATTACTAGACATGAAATTATGAAATAAAATAAAATAAAGAAGAAATTTTATCCTCCATTCAGTTACATCCTCTTGTATAAATTAAAGTGAGCCAAATTCTTCATTTTTGCACCGAAAGCCTTCACCTCCATTTGAAACCTCTCAATTTGTCATTGCCATAGGAATATCTCTTGCTATCTTCACCTATTATGTGACCACCTTGAACTTAGAAACATTTCTTCACATGGTTGTGTTACTTAAGAAGTCTCTAGAAAATGGAGTGCTGACTCCATACATCAGTAGATGAACAATGTATGAGAAAGTGATGTACATTCTCCAAGAATCGACAAATGGCGCCTGTTTGTTTTCCAATCAAAGAGAAAGTACTAGTTGGCAAACACATTCGCCTATGGACAAGTTACTTTGATCCTCTCATTGTGTGTTTTAGGATCATGTGTGCAGTAATAAGTAATGTCTACTGGCTCTGCTGACTGCTTTTCTTCTTTGGGATTGAATATGTGCATTAGATTGTAACTTAGTAACATCTTCAGGTTAAATTGAAGATTTTGGTTGTGATTTTGATGTTTTTAATTTCTATAATGCTGATATTTCCATTTTGATAGCTTGGGGTTTATCCCTTTTGGATCCTTTTCTGTGTGTGCACATGCATAGATGTCTTCTCTTTCTCCCCTCTCTTGGTCTTATATTATGAATGGTGAACCCCATGGGGAGTGCATGATTTGATTCCCTTTGTGGTTCCTGCTCATGTATATGTGCAGAACATAGTAGGGCATACACATATTTAATCATAACATTAAATCATATTTGGAAAAAAAAGATCTTTTTTATATGTATTGGTTCTTCACTTCTACAGGGAGGTCTTCATCATGTATCATGGTTCCAGCTTCTGCCTAATGAAGCCGATTTGAACCCTCTAGCTGAAAAGAGGTTTGATTTTAGTGCCTTTGTTGCGTTCTGGCCAAATTTAAGTTAGTTTAGAGGCTGGAAGGGTATCTCCTTTATTATAGCTTCAGCATTTATGCTGACGATGGATTTCTTCTTATACTTGGGAAGTGTGAAGGTGGAACAGAATGATGCTGCTACACTTGTTGTGCTTTCATCACACATGCAATTGCAAAAGGAAGGTTTTTTTAGTACGTGGACCAATTCTTTTGTTGGGCCTTGGGACCCATCCCAAGGTTTGCACAACCCTGGTAAAGTTTGTAGTGAATGCTTGTCGACTGGTGGTGTACGAGTATATCATATAAGACCATATCTCCTCCATAATCATTCTCCCATTATTTGTAAACAGATGAGAAAATTAAACTCTGGCTTTTTCTTCCTGGGCATCATTCGGCTATTATCGAGGCTGCCCAAGCTGCTGTATCTAGACTAAAAGGTATAATGGGAACACTAAATATTTATTTAAACATTTTTAGCTGGGTTTTATTCATTTGATTTACTGCTTTTCTTTTTCAATTGTATACAGTTTTTCCAGACATGTTGATACATGTTATCATATTATTAATTTTGAGTTAATTATGTTTTTTTTTTTTGGAGGAAGTTGTTGCATATGGACTATGGTCCGCTCCTGGGGACTCAGAAGAGGTTGCTGGTGCTCTATCTCAGGCTTTGAGGAATCGAATAGAGAGGTTGTCTTTGTTCATCTTTAACCTGTACTCTCTCTCTCTTAGTCATAATTTGACACATTTCATTGGAATTGACAGGTCAATGATGGAAGTTTCCTACATGAGATTTGGAGATGTATTTTCAAGATATCACCCTTCTTCACAGAATGAAGAACTTTTCAGGTTTGTTTAGGGCAGATATGTTATGTTGAATGTGTGATACCAGCAATAATCATGATCATTCCCTTGTGCAAGGCCTTTTGGGAATGTATGGTCTTTGCACCAGCTATTAGCTAATCTGCAGTGTTTAGGAAAACACTCTCCTTTTTTTCAAAAAATTTTTTCCTTTTTTTCCTATAGTTGTTATACATATAGAAAATAAAGTAAAATATGGATCACTTCTTCATCTGTGTTTCTGCATGCTCAGATGCCAGGGTTACGTGGTAGAAGTGGATCTTCTTTTGCATGTATGTGGTCTCTTTGTTCATTTTAATATATGCCAATCGTTCAACTCTTTAAAGGTTGAAGAGGACTGCGTCAGGTTTTCAGTCCTCTTTCTTACTTTTTCCTGCTGGAGGGGCTCTGCTTAGGAGTCTTCAGATAAAACAGTTATGATCACTGAATTAAATGAAACAGTTTTTGAATGAGTGAGAAGAACATTAATATGTTCTACCAATAAAGTCCTAACAAGTGGGCACTTAGTAAACCTATATTTGCCATATGGAGGTGATCTGGTTCGGGGTTGTGGTGTTGAGGCTTTGCTTGCCATCTCCTAGACAAATGTTTCTCTCTCTCTCTCTCCCCCTCTGTGTGGGAGGGGCAGTTGGAGTTACACATCGAGGGAGTGTCTATTGGTTGAAATAATAGTTACGCACAAAGTGCCATTGCCTTTAGGATCTTTCAAGGTTTTACTTGGTTGTGAGAAAATTTAGTGTTTAGCCCTTGAGTGGGTTGGAACTTGGTCTAAGAGAAGCATTAGCCTTATGAGGCACCTCAATCCATTTTCAGGAATCTACTTGAAGTGCAACATAGTTATACAAGTTTTGAAAAACATCTGTACGACTTTCCTTGGTTTTGATTTTGATGATGTTTTAATTTTTATTTTCTGGGAGGGTGGGGGAATCGGTTTTCCATTTTCTGGGTTAGGACTCCACATCTTGGCTTGGTACCAGGGTGAAGGTCTTAGGATTCTACCTTTTCCAATAATAAAATTATATATCATTTGTAAGAGGCATCGTCTTGATATAGATTGCTACAAAATACATTAGAAAATGGTATGGCATTTCTGGAGGGACTGGTCACTTGACGACCTATGAGAGCTCCATTTTTTTATTGGCCTTGGCTTCAAACTTCAGTGTTGCTATTTCGCTGTAGTTAGTTATTGTTTGTCCCATCTGCTTTCCCAGTTTCAACAAGGCTTCCTGCTTTTTGGTTGCAAGATTTGAGAGGAGCAAGAAATGGGAGGTTCTTTGGATTAACTAGTCATTGCCATCAGCTGGCTTTGGTATGTTAATGCACTAACTCTGCATGAACGCCTGAAATCTTGATAATTTTGGACTCTCTTCTGTCCTACCAAAGTAAAGGGAAAACCACATCTCTTGTGCAAAGATTGGCTGAGCACTTGAATCTTTCGTACTTGGATTGTGTTTCTTCATCTCTGTGGGTCTCATCTATTTAGCTTGCAGCTTATTCTTTTTAAATTCAGTGATGATTGACTTCTTGGCTTCTTTTTATGTTTGCATGCATTTTCCTTGTAAGGAAGTTCTGGAATTTAATATGCCTAATCTGTGAGTAATAAATGATCTTTCCTTTTGAAAAAAATTGTAGGGATGATTCTTTTCAAAACTGTTTGTGCTTTTGTCCCTGAGTTTTTTTTTTGGGGGGCTTGTGCAAAATGTCAACTCATTGGTGTCCATGTTCACTTGACATTACAAGCATGTTAGCAGAATTCTAGTAATGTATTTGGACGAATGTCAAATTTATGTGGGAAACAAAATTGTTGATTGCATGAGTAGCGATACACGGGGAGTTTCTAGTAAGATTTTCAGCTGAGCATTACAAAAATTTCTAACGTCAGTAGAAGACGATAGAGCAAAATTGATATGAGAAGTGGTGGTACTCTCTTATTTCTTAATATTTTTTGGTTTAGTCTGTACCGGTGTTTATTGTCATTAATAGGTGAGGGCCTCTATGGCAGTTTAGTGGTATCACATTGAACTGTTGTGATTGCATTTTAATTGCAATATTTTGCAGGAGGGGGCAGCCCACAGTTGAGTTTGTCTTTGCTGCCACAGAAGAGGGGGTTTTCGTGCATGTTGTAATTTCTGCAAAGTATGTCAACTTCATGGCTTATGTAGTTTATTGGCACTGTCCTTCATTTTTGTCGGTTAAATGTATTTATTCTTTGTACATGGCAATTGATGCTTGATTCTTGTTATTTTCCAGGCATATTCGAGCAATTGCAAGCGGTGACATTGAAAGGCTGTCAAGTCTTTCTAATAGTAACTCCGTTGAGAAGCTTCCAGGTTGGCCTGTTTAATGGTTTGTTTACCATAACTATATTTATCCCATTTTTTTTCCCAGTAAATTCAAACATAAGGATCTTCCTTACTCTGCTTTAAGCCTTTAACCCTCGAACCATTTGTTGGCAATATGAATATTTTGGGAGAGACATACTTTATATAGGGTATCGTTGAATTGTTGTTCAGGTTATGACCACAAAGAAACCATGGCTACGGGGAAAATGCCACTTGTATTTCTACTTGTTGGCTAGATTTTGGTTGGCTTCCATGGTGAAAGAGAAAAGGGGAGAATGGAGAAGTTCCTTACGGGAGGGAGAGATGCAGAACCCTTTACCCTAAAGGGCTAGGAGCTCTTGTAATTATATTAGATACACTAGGGTTACATAAAATACCCAAAGTAATCCACAATGATCGGCCAGCATAGTGAACCAGCAGCTTGTCAACAGTTCCAGAATGGTTGGTCTTCTGGTCAATGCAGGTTAACTAGTTTAGTCAACCATTGTGCTACACATATTCATTATCACAGTTCACTGATTGCTTCTATCAATCTCCTAGAGAGCTTTTGAACTGTCATCCACTTGGCTTGTACAGGAGATTTGGTTAAGGTGCAGGGTCTAATTAAGAACAATTAGGTTCTATCAAGACACTACTGTAATTCAGATGGTTGAAGGAAAGCAAAAACTCTGTTGTTGCGGTCACTTGCCAAAATGTGGAACTTCCAAATTTTAGTCTCTTCTACCCCAAAACTTATACAAATCTTCTACGCCAAAACTTATACAAAGATGGACATGAAGAGCAAGAAGGGCACAACATTTAAGGCTATAAGAACTCTGATGCAGAGCACTTTGCAGCCATGAAAGAAGATAGTTACTTCTCAAAGAAGGAAGTATTATTGTAGGCCCAAGCCCAAGCCCAGGAGTTTGGATCAGTCCAGGGCTTAGTTAACCTTTTTATTCCATGTCAATTGAGTCTATGAGTATCTATGATTCTTCTTGAAGTTAGACCATTCATTAATGTAGGTTTAGAGCATGGTTTTAAAAATCGGGGTGTAACGGTATTGCCGCGATGCGATATTGTTACACCTCGTTTTTGTGGATTGTGTAAAATTCACGGCCGTAACGGCCGTGACGGCATTATTTAATGGAAGAAAAATAAAAACAAAAACAAAAACAAAAAAGAGTACTTTTGTAGACTAGATTGGAGTAATGTAGCAAATCTTCTTTTTTCATAATTAACTTCCATACTTCAATTCATGGGTCTTTGTGAGTAGTGTTTTTTTTTAATACCCATGATGTAATGTGATAATTAACTCAATATATCTCACTTGATACATAATTTTTTTATGCGAAATTCCATTTGAAATATGTTATTATGATTTTTTACTTTTTCAAATATAAATATTAGAACAGGACTAATAATTGAATGGTAATAATTATATAAAATCAGTTTATTTCATGAGTGCAAAAGCTTTATTGTGAATGCAAAAACTTGTTTAAATTTATGTGATTTTCATTTATGATAATATGTATTAAAATCTTTATTGTTGTAGTGGTATAAATGAAGAGATGTATATATGTATATATATATACTTACTTTAATTGCGCACTTAAATTTTTTTACAATGTATATGTCATATGTAACAATACTTACTTTGTAAATAAGGTGGGTCAAAATAGTCTAAAAATCATATATAATAATTTTGTATACTTTGTGACACCCCCATCTTTTCGATGATTGAGGGGAACAACGGGGGTCAATAACTACAAGACTACCTTTCGAGATTAATAATAAGTTGAGTCAAACATCCCATTATTTAGATTTGACTATCATTACAAAGCCCACTCGTACCCTTTCACAGGATCGGAGGGTCGGTGAAAATATAAACACACTGTACTATAACACACGCCTCATCCTTTGACGACTACCCAATGCTTAAGTGAGTTGCTAGGCGATTGACCCATCTAAGTGTAAGTCCTGCTTTTGCCTTTAGACTAGGTACTTGCATCGGGCTCCCCTTTAGAGATTATTTCGGGTAGGGACCAAACAACACAAGGAGTGAGTGATAAAGAACACTCAGTAGATCAGACAAGTAAATCCTACTAGGTCATATTCGGACAAGGGATACAACAACTCAACAATTTAGATAACAGTTTCAACAAAGCAGCAAATATCAAACTACTGAGCTAAGTGATACCATCGTAGTTTCGAACGACTAGAAACTGTTCCGCTCACTTTTTAGGACTCGAGTCACGGTCTCCCCTTATAATGTCTAGTAGATCCACAGACGGCCTTCTCAAGCATAAGTGTGCTTCTTTTGCCAAGCACGGGTCTCAATAGCTTCCGCATAAGCGGTCGTTCATCTTGATAGTTGGCATACACAACAACGAATCCACAATGGTTTTAAAGGATCAAAAAACAAATAATATCAACAAACCAATGTCCTTACGATAATAGAGACAAGTAGAGCTAAGCAATACAACTCATGGAGAGATTAGCCACCAAGGAGATAACAACAACACTAGGAAAGGAAGATATGTTGAACATCTCCAACTTAAAAGAACTAAGAACTGGCCTTTGAGTGTTCTATCTTTAAGAGATAAATACTTCTTTGTAGAAAATTAAGGATGTTTTGAAAACAGCAAACTTTGAGTCATTGCGTTGAAAATCTTAGCTTGAATCCACAGTTTCTAGGGCTGTTTTGCCGCAAACATTGCAAAGCGGCTCTGCTTTATAAAACAGCAGAGGCTTGGGGCTGCTGCCGTGCTTTCCTATCTTAAGGCTTACCATCAGGACTCTTTTGTTCCAATACTAGGACAAGATGACTTGTTCTTGCCAAAACAGCAGCGGCTTAGTGCTGCCACTGTGTCCCTGCGGCTTAAATTTTATTGGTTTAGGGCTGTTACTGCCAAAACAACAAATAGGTTAGCAAAACCATTACACCTTTTGAGATTCGCACTTTAAAATGATTGATTTTGAGGAAAGAAACCCAGCAGTGTTGGAGACACCTTTTTCCCGGATTTTGGTAGTTTTAGGTCAAGGTTAACACATCAAACATTATTTCTGGAGTTGACAAAACTTTCCAGCCACCTTATTGTCAAAACAGTGACAAAGTGGTTCTGTTTTGCCCACACAGCAGCTGGACAGATTTTCCGAGCCTAGACCTTGAAATGATAGTTTTAAAAACTTCCAGCAGTGTTTAAGCCCCAAAACCCCAGATTTAAAGCTTTAAACAGTAGCTAAAGTATGAAAACATCACTTTCAAAAATGGTAAAAACTTTCCAGCAACTCCCCCTTTTGTAGATGGTCCAACAATCACTTCCTTTCCATTTTAATAGTGTGTGAAGTATCACACACATGCAGCACAACAAATAAATGCCAAACAGAAAGCAAAAGGGAAAGTGACACTACCTCAAACTTGGGATTATGATGCTCCTTTTTCCTCCTTGTCTTTCTCTCTCTCTCTTTTTTTTTTCTCCTGGTCCGGTGCTGTCTCTAGGGGCTGCTGTGCCCTTTTATAGGCAGCAAAAGAGAGAGAGAGAGAGAAAGAGATAGACACATATGTGTCCCGTCACAATTGATGAGCACATATGTGTCCCATCAAGGGGACACCTCACCCCCCCCCCCCCCCCAAAGACATGTATCAACCCTAGCCACAAATCCCCTTGGGTCTCCTATAAGTGACACATGTGCCCTTCCACACACACTATCCTTATCTCAAGATAATAGGTGAAAAGATAATTAATTAGAAATAAATATTTGCAAAATAGTCCCTAAAGTTTCTGGGCATTACATACTTAAAATGTAAAAAAAAAAAATAGTTGTGTGCTGTGCCTCAAAACTCACATTGGTTATGCCCTCGTCCCGTTATACTTGCGACCGTTTCGCGACTGCAGCCGCGGCCGCGATTTAAAACCATGGTTCAGAGTCTCATGGGTCTTTTGAGTTTTCAAGTTTGAAGACAAAATAAATTTTAAATTAGTTTTTGAGTCTTTCAATTTTTAAACTTGGAATTCCGATGGTCTTGTCTTGGAATTCGAAGTTGAATTATTGTAATTTGAGGCATGTAGCCTCCTTTTTGTGCTATATAAATCAGTGGGATGTTTTCTTTTAAGCAACCTAGAAAAATTTCTATCAATACTCTCTACTTCAGATATAACTCGTGTGAAACAAGGGTTATGAGACTTAGCAAGTGATTAAAGTGGGATGCCTTGAGTTGAGCTTATAGGTGAGACTCCTATGGCTGGACCGGGCTCTAGCTTGTCACCTGTCCTCTTTATTTTTAGCACCTTCATTCTGATTTCCAGCACCCCCATCACCTATCCTTTTCTACATATCCACCATGATCTGCCCCTATATTGCAGATCTTTCCTGCACCTTTAGCCAGATTTTGATCCTGGAAGTGCTAGACAATTCTGTCCTGCATTAAACTCAAATGATACTTATGTTTTAGAGCAATCAAATAATTTTTTTTTTCCCATCTATCTCTAATTTAATTTGATTACCCTTGTTGTCAGGCTTCATTTTACTATAATAAGTGTCAGACTGTAATGTCACGGTTGCGTCCAAGTTAAGCCAGTTGTTTAATTTCTTTTTTTCTTCTAATTTTTACTTAAATGTTGGTAAGGATTGAGCCCCAGATTTCTCTACCTACTTATGCAAACCCTTCATCAACCTTGCTAGGTCTTGAGAGTTTGACTCGAATCTTTTTAACCTTTCTTGTCGTCAGAACTGGAAGTCTGAAAACACTTTTCCGTTTTCTTGAGTTATTATTATTATTTTCTTGCATACTTGTTTTGTTTTTTGATAAAAGAAGACCTTTGTGGGATGGAAGAATAACAAACTTAAGAAAATCTCCTGTACGAGACTTGTCAGCTTGACACTTGATGTTGTCAGAGTGAAACTGTTGTTGTATATACATACTGTTATTCTTTGAGACATGAAGAGGGGGTATATACAAAGCTTCTGTAACATGACAAAATATTATGGGCGAGCCCCTCTAATATCGACTGAAGAAATTAGATAACTGGCTAATGAGATCTTGACATGTCCTATATCCAGCGAATTTTTACGTCACTGCAAGCTAAACATCTGAAGCCATCTATTATTTTCAGATATAAAATAGGGATTTCCTTCCTCAAAAGAATTGATGAAATCTGGTTGAAGGAACTTTGTGGACAATGTAAGGACAGCTCGTATTACTCTCTGGTTTCATTTGCCTGAACTGATAATCGATCCTTGCATATTGTTGATGATTTTGTGACTCATCAAAATTGTTCTTGTTTATTTTTTCCTGGTGGATGGCGGGGTGGGTTTCACTCAACCTGCAAAATACCGCAAGACTGAATAAAATGTGTAACTGATGTGTTTTTTTTCCAACTTCTGCGGAATTTGTACTAAATGCACTGACTTGTCAGGATTTTGAGAAATTGCATTTTAGTACAATGAAGGTATTGTTTCTTAAGTTTAATTATTATAATAATAGTAGTTATAGTAATAATAATGAATAATATATTATTGGTTATTGGTGCAATAATAGTAATAATTACAATGATGGTATTTATAGTTTTAATATAGTAATCATAATGCTTCATAGTGCAAGCTTGGTTCTTTTGGCACTTATCAATTGCATAATACTGAATTATGGCAGTTATTGTTTCTCCTCATGGAATGCGTGGTTGGCTTTCTGGGTGTTGTCCAAGTGATCTCATGAAGCAAGTTTATTTCAGGTTGAATTTAAAAATTTCTTTTTAGATACTTATTTTTCAATGCATTATTCCTTTTTTGTTGATGCATATTTAAACTTTGCTCATGTTTGAAAATATTTAATCTTAGATGGGTAATTTGTCTGCTTTTTACATTTTTGAACAGTTCTGGCAAGTTTAGGACTTCAGATGGTGTTATAGGTCTGCCATACCATGTTTCTCAAGGTTCTGTTTGCCAGCCGAGAGGGCAAAGTTGCTATGTTGAAGTCACACTTGGCTGTCCTAGGGCTGAAAGTGAAAAACCAACCAAGTCATGCTGTGTTAGGAATTCTCAGAAACATCCAAGCTTTGAGGCTCAAGCAGTGGGAAGAGGTGATCAGAAAGGATGTGCAGATCTATTTTCACTTTCTGAAAGAATATTTATTTATCCGACTGAGGCAGTGCTTATACCAGTCTTGCAAATGTCGTCGGCTAGATCTTGTCTGAAAAGGTATTGTTGTTCTTCTCTGCTAATTTTCATTATAGAAACGTGTGAAGGCAACTTTGGCTTATAAGTCGGGCTGGCCTTCATGCTTGGCTGAGCAAATGTTTTACCTATTGATGAAGTTTTTAATAATGAAGTATGCAAATTTATAGATTTTGGGGCCTGCAAAGTATTATTTAGGCTACTCCCTTGTATCTGGCATTGGCCCCTCTGTGGGCATCTCATTAGATGGAGGTGGTGTATATGCCTGCATGTCTGCACACGCATCAATTTTGGCAGCCTCTGGGACCACCAAGACAAGTGGTGTGATGCTAACTGAATTAATTTTTAGGGAATGTTGTACAAGAATCATGTTCTTTATTGGCTAGTTAAACTGCCAGTTGTTTTTAGGTTCTAAAATACTGTTTTGAATTACATAAGCTAATGATGTTTTTGACTTGCAGGTTCTGGCTGCAAAACTGGATAGGTCCATCGTTGTCTTCTTCATCTTTTTTTATGCACTGGTTAGTTAGATTTTCCAAGTTAGTATTGTTGAGGGGTAGTTTCAATGGGGAATTTTTTTTGTCATTTTCATATTTTATTCACATTTGAAGTTCTCCATTCAATTTTTTTGATAGAATTATATGGATCTTTTATGTAATGATGTGTAGCATATACCACGAGTTGTCTATTCTGGTGGTACTGACTTGTATGATAAATCCTTGTTGCTGGACAAGGTCACATCCTTGTGGTTATTAGGGTTAATACGTGAATATTCACGTTTAAAAATAATAATAGTAAGTTAGAGTATGATTCTGGATGAAAACAATGAGTATTATCTATTTTATTAGCAAAAAATGTTTCTTTGTGAATATTGTGTGCAATATTTCACGAACTTGAGGAAATGCGTTCTTTGGGATTTGGAGCGTTTTGGTGGCCTTGATTTATCCAAACCTTATGTGTTGGCCAGCCTTGGAAAGTTGCATTAAGAGAGGCTTTATGATTCTCGGCTTTATTTTGAGGAGGGAGAGAGCATTTGTCAAACCTTTCTTTTGTTCATCTTCCGAGTGGTGACGTAGAGCTTATTGAACATTCTTCAATTTAAATGGAGTCTTGGCTTGAAGTCCTTTTTTGAAAGAAGCACAGATATGTAAAGCTTTTTTATTATTAGTAGTTTTTTATTTTTGGTTTATAGTTTTAGTTTTTTTTTTTTTTTGGTTTATGAGTTGGCGGATGAGAACAATTTATGAAATTTAATGATATGGTTGCACTTTGGGACATTACCCATGTGGTAAGGTTTGCCATACATTGTGAGTTTGATCTAACAGCTTAAGCCTCTACTAAAGTAGTTTTTGACACATCTGAAAGTTTTTGTTTGCATTCTGGAAGATATTGTGGTCATTATTCCCGAGATGCTATTTTGTTCAGAAGTTCTATTATAGTTCTATATTGCTGATAGCAAAACAAATTTTAAATTTGAAGAACTCCTTCATTATGTTTATAAATTTTGAAATTATTCGGGCCTTTGAGCATATTCACTTATTGTCCCTAATGGGAATTTTGAACTTAGTGTTCTAAAAAGTGGCCTATTGCTATTGGAGTGGCGAAGAGATTGGGGAGAACTAGGATGGATTTCATGTGGTTCGGAATGTGGTTGAGAGGCATCATTTGGTTGGGTGGCACATAGTCTAGAACTAAGTCTGAGTGGGAATGGGCCTTGGCAATTTGGTGTCCAAAAACATTTTCCTTGTGGGAAAGTGGTTTCTGTTTGGAGTAGAATTCATTATAGCATAATGTTTTTTCCCCTGCTCAGTTAACTGGGAAAGGGGGTAAGAGCAAAAGCTTTCCTTTCTGTTTAGAATAAAATTCCTTATTGTTTAATGTTTTTTCCCCTATAAATCGGTTAATTGGGGAAGTGTGTAAAACAATCTGGCAGAGCCTAAGTTTTCACATAGGAAGAGCACCTAAGTTATGGCATAATGTAAGCAAAAGTAAATTCGGTTTACATGCTAATGTGTGGGATGCTAAACTTCTCTTGGAATCCCATTCATCTCTTATGTATATGATGTCTTTTTCTTTTTGTAAGATATAGGATTAGGAAAGGTAGTCTTGTTATTTTCTAGGATGATGTGTGGCCTTCTTTCTTGTTATGCCAATCCTGTCTCTACCGCTTGTCTTTACACCATCATGGCACTATCTCCTCCTCCTACTCCTGGGAGCGCTACATTGTCTGTGATTTTCACTTCTTTCGGAATCCGAATGATTTGGAGGTGGTGGAACTGATATCCTACCCCTTGAGGGAGGATGTGCGCGTGATGGGTTTCGGCAGTTCACAAATACACACTTATTCCTTCACTGTTCTCTTTTTTGAAATTTGTGGTGTTGTCCTTTTGACCTTCGTGGTGAGTGTTGGGCGTGCTTGGCCTTGGTTCCTGATTTCCTTAATACTGTTTATGTGGGTTTTGGCAAGAGCAAAAAAGGCGAGATACTTTGGAGGGCCATACTATTTGCTATCCATTGGGACGTGGGACTTGAGAGAAATTATAGGATCTTCTCAGATAGTCTTGCTGATCAAGAATGATTGTGGGAGAATGGTGTATTCACTCATGCTCACTCTGCAGGGGCTTTCACTGGATTATTTACGTCTGATTTAATTAAAGATTGGAAGGCTGCTGTTGTTTGATCCTTTCTCTTTCTTTTCTACAGTCTTTGTTGTACTTTTTGTCCTTTTCTTTTTGAGGATCTCTCAGCCCCTTAATTTTTATCTTTTAGCCTCTTTAATGTGTTTTTTTTTTTTTGTCAAAAATAGAAAGTAAAATATTGACCTACTTTGCTGTCAACGCCTGGCCTATGCCTTGGCATTTGGCCCACACAGTGGACAGGTTGGGGGACACATAGACATCTTTTGTCTTGAGGGTTAGAGAAGAAGACTTTTAAAATGCCTCGGCAGCTCCTAAACGTTGTTTGACCGCTTAAATGGCACTTTACTTTTTACAGCCATATTTGAACTTAGTGGGAAAGTGACCCCCTTTTTCTTGTCTCATTTCTATTTTATATATTGTAGCTCGGATTTCACAAGTGTAGAGAAGATAAATGCCATGGATGGGTCGTGTATTGAAGCCATTGGAACACGTGAACAGCAGGGTTATAACAGCAGCAGCAACAGTAATAGCAGCAGCATCAGCAGCTTAAGTAGCAGCTCTAGCGACAGTGATAACGAGATTACCGCATCTGGTGACCTTGAGGCAGATGCTGATTCTTTAACGTGCCGGCAGTCTGGTTTATCTTCTAAAGATCAGTTGGACAATGATCGGCGCAAGTTGGTATTGCCTTTTAGTTGAATTGAGACTGACACTAGTTCATTTTTTGTCTGTTGAAATGCATGTGCTTGATTTTTTTTTATTTGTTTGAATGCTCCATGATGGCACTCCTTGCTTTTAAGAAAAAATTTTGTTTGGTTGTTGAAACTTGTGAGCGTTCCATGTGGCCTGTTAAAATAATATCATTCAAGTCTGATTCTTGCCTAGAGTCATTACTTTCATTCTGAGCATACTAGCTATTTGTTGGCAGTCAGTATCCTTGGAAAAAATTGGAAATTGCAGTTTGTTTCCATACTTATTTTTGTAAAGTTCATTGCTTCTGTAAAGGAGGGAAGGATGGAGTTGGGGAAGGAGTTGTCTTTTCACCCTACTCTGTGGGTTTGCAGTACTTCCTTGTTGTGGTTCTCTGTCTATTCCTGATCTGCTTTATCTAGAAGCATTTTTGGAAACAGATGAGATATTCTCCTTCATCCATCCTATGTAATGGCAGTTAAATGTAAGCAGCAGTTTGTGTGAGACAGATGTCTTACGGGATAGCTGAAGACAGATCAGTCACTTGTTATGTAACACACGTTTCAGTGCCTGGAATGCTAAGAATATGTTTAATTTCGGTAAACACAGAATAAATTTTATCAAAGAAGCAACATAGAGGTATGGATCCTCTGAAAGAAAATATCACACAAAAAGCAGAACTAATCAAGAACATCTTTAAGTAGATAAATACTTACTCTGTTTTCCCACTCTGTACCTCTTTAAAGGTTCTGGGAGTTTAGATTCTGTCTTGGCTTCCCATCTTGCTGCAGCATTTATTTGCATTACTTAGGTTAGAGTGGGATCTGACTGCTGCAATAGAGTTTTTCTCAACTTCTCAGTTCTAAATTTGCATTTAATGCAGGATTCTAAGCGTCCTCGAACAGGGATAACCGAAACATTTGGTCAAGTTATTAATGCTCCTGCACAAGATGCATACAAATCTGATTTTGGCTCTGTTGAAGTTAGCAATTCAGCCATTACGGGAGCAAGAAATGAGCAGATTGGATCACAATGGGATTGGGACGATGATGACAGAGGGATGGGTATGGATATTCAAGCACTTCTTTCTGAGTTTGGAGATTTTGGCGATTTCTTTGAAAATGATGCTTTGCCTTTTGGAGAGGTACATACATATCCTTTCCTTATTACTATGTATTTATTTAAATTTGACATAAATCTCATGGCTGTGAGCCCCCATCTCTGTTTTCACTGGCTTCTCAAGTGGACCAAATTTCAAAATGAATTTTTTATTACTTGCGTCTTTGCCGATTTAATTTGAAGGAGAAATTTTATACTTGTATTTATAATGAAGTGAAAATTGATCTATGATTCACTGCTTCCTGTATTTCAGTAATGCCTTGTGTGGGTGGAACAGAGTAGAGTTTTATTGCTTTGGAAGGAACAAAGAATTTATATTGACATGCTCTGTAATGAAGGATCATTATTCTGCTTGTGACAGTGTTTTTAAGTTTCTTGTATTTGTTTTTTTCCCAATAAAATTTACTTTTGGGGAAAAACATGCTCAACTAAGACCTTTCTAATGCTGGAGCCTTGTGCATTGGTAGGTCCCTTTTTGAAGAATGCCTATGGATTGGCTTGTAGATACCGATACGTTCACTTCCATCTGCTTTATTTTCTTTTCTGCATTACATGATTTTGCTAGTGTTTAAAATTTATCTTGGCCTTTTTCTTTGGTGAAGCCTCCAGGAACTGCAGAGTCTCAGACTCTTATGTACTCAGGACCTGATTGTGGAGATGTAGGTAGCAGTCCTTGTACTGGGGTTATGGATGTCTCTGATCAGATGTTTCTACCTGTAGGCTTCCCATCCTTTGAGAGTTTTAATCCTCCTCTTCCTGTAGCTGCAGAGGAGTGCCTTAGCAAAAATCAAGAAACCACAACTACTGTTCTATCTTCTGAGGCGGTAAGCTGCACTACTGCACCCTCCACTGGCGAGTTTGACCATTTAATTAAAGCCGAAGCTCAAATGACATTTGCTTCTGAATATGGAGCAGTTGAAACACCTACAGGTGAGTTGTTGCCGTCGATTTTCAGAAGTCCTTACCTGCCAAAATCTCGAAAACTAGAGAGTCCAGGTTCTGGTTCAAATGATTATGTGTATGGTGCAATACCACCCTCTTCTCCATTCCTTGATGTATCTGATGATGATCCTAGCGTTGCTTTAATTTCAAAAGCATGTCATGGAGGGCCTGATGCGAGTGGGGTTTCTCAGATAAAGAAATATTATACTTACATGGAGAATAGGAAGGAGAATAGTAGGAAGTTCTATCCGTCTAGCCATAGAGCTATGTCACGTGGGCCGGTGTCACCATCTCCATTTGGTGGTTTCAATTCTACAAATGCAGTCAAAACCGCATACAGGAAAGCTACTGAAGGGACATATGGGGTAGAGCAATTTCTTCTTTCTATGAAATCGATGCTTGCAATGGAAGTTGAATGCATTATGTTCCAAGCCTCTATGTGTAGGATACGACATATGCTTCCATCTTCGAATGGCCCCGCATCAATTGGTTTGAACAGGTTGATGGGAAACAACACCTTTTTTAATCAGCTGCCTGCAGAACCAAGCTCCCTCACAGACAATACACCTAGCAAGTATGAGTTAAAAAGGAAAGAACCAGTTCCAGTTAGAATAGCTGGTGATATTGATGTAGGGATGCAAGATGGGTCCCTCAATGCTCCTGTTGGTGTTTGGCGCTCTGTTGGAGGACCCAAAAGTGTAAAGAATGCTAATTCACATGGTCTTGAAATTGGTCCATCCTTTACACATAATTTGTTCAATGAGGAAGTTATATTATCTTATGGACAGAGGCAACCGCTTCAAGAACTTTTAGATGGATTAGCATTACTAGTCCAACAAGCTACCTCCTTCGTTGATCTGGCGCTTGATGCTGATTACAGTGATGGAAGTTATGGTTGGCTTGCAATACAAGAGCAACAAAGGCGTGGATTTTCTTGTGGGCCTTCTATGGTCCATGCTGGCTGTGGTGGGACTTTAGCTTCTTGTCATTCTCTTGATATTTCTGGCATGGAGTTAGCAGATCCACTTTCAGCAGATGTAAGCTCCTATGTTTGTTGCTGATATTCTCTATGCATTGATAGTTTGTTTGTGTGTGTGTGTGTCTATATAATCTATATCTATCTGTTGCAGTAAGTTTTTATTATATATATTTTCTACTGCTGCAAATGAGCGAGGCGACTGTATACAACAAGTGACTTGTCGCCTAACCTTGTCGCAAAGAGCAGGGGCTATCTGTACAGGGTTTTCTTAACTGCTGTCCTGTCAAGTTCCTTGTGCTTAGGGAATGACTTGACATCAAGTTTTTGGGAGTTCAGCATGCTGCATATTTTGTGCGCCTTTTGGTGATAAGAGCCCAATATTTTCGAGATGATACTTTTAACCTTATGAAGCACCAACACTCTCATTAGGGGAATATTGTAGTGCCCCCTATATATGGGACACAGATACATCGGGCACACGGTCTGGACATACAGATCCAGCTGGGGACGTTCCAATTTAAAAGGAAAATAAAAGCCAATACGCATAGTTGTCAAAATACTCAAGAAGGAAATTACATTGCTTGAGAGTTAAAAGTCCAAGAGATAACATAAAAGCTTGCAAAATATTCTCATTTTGTGAAAACAATCTTAACATTTTGTCTTTTGTTTAACAACGTGTATCATTTCAAATGAGAATTTAACTTATGTTACTTTATAATGCCAAGAAAACATTAATTCTACTTAAGATGTTGATCTTAAACATATGTATCTGTATATGTATATATGTATATATATGTATATGTGTGTATGTGTATGTGTATGTGTATATGTGTATACATGTTATGATGTGTCTTATAAGCGCCTTGGGCACCTTGCCACCTAGGCGTTCAGGCGACTCGCCAACGTCTTACTTCATCTTACCACCTTGACAACTCTGCAGATACGGGCGGGGTACTTGCAAATAGGGGGGAGACATTTGGCTGTGCTGTTTTCTTTTGTGGTCTTTGTGTTGAAGTGAAATTGTTTCACTTTAGTACCAAAAAGAGAGGAGCTTGTACCACTAGTTGCTTGGTCAATGGTACCACAGGTTTCTTTTGTAGTTTTTGTATTGAAGTGAAATTGTTTCACTTTCGGCCTCAAAAAAGAGGGGAGCCCATACCACTAGTTTGCTTGGACAATGGTACCAGCATATTAAGGTTGCTAATGGGTCGGGTTTGCATGTGACTTACTCAGACCTGTTTTGGACTTATCAATTTTACCTTGGGTTTAGACCCTAGCTATTTCAACAGCAGGTTCAAAAACTGAAATCAAACCTAAACTCGCTAAAACCATTGGGTAAACGGGTCTACCCTACACCCTTTTGCAAGACTTATATTTTATTTTTGTATTTATTCAATCTTTATTCCATTTTCTTTTCTTACAGTTTATATTGTGGAGGTGTGCTTGGCCTCTTCTACACTTATTTTGAAATCTTTCAAACAATATATCAATGGATAGAATATTGTAATATTAGATAAAAAATTCATAATATAAATAAAATTATGCTCCATTTATTGTTGTATCTTATATTAAATTATATGACTTCTATCAATGATTTTTTATTAACTCAAGTTGATAATTCCAAATTCCAAGAAACGTTGAAAATGAGGATTAAAGTATTAACTGCAAATGGAAGATTATGTTCTTTATTAATTAAAAGAACTTCATTATTAAAAAGCCAAGTGATAAAGAAAATATAAATGACCCAAATAACTCCTTTCACTCATGTACAAAAGTTGTTATTATACTTTTTTCTTCATAAAAACAAAAGAAAATGGTGATTGCATTATATACATTTTTTTTTTATCTAAATGGGTCCTGGGTCGGCTATGGGTTTCATCAGACCTGACCCTTATACAATCTACAAATGGGTTTGGGTTCAAACTTGGACTCATATATAATAGATCCAACCTAATTAAATGGGTCTTGGATGGGTTGGGTCCAGGTCTAGGCCCAGCCCTTGACAGGCCTATAGGATATATAATAAAGCCTTGGTACTGTGTAAGGTCAAAGGAATCCTTATAGTTATTGAGTTGGTGTGTGTGTTTACTTGGCTTTCCATATTAGAGATTAAAGGTTTGAATCTCTGTCAAGCTATGGTGGAGCATTTGTTGGTCCCTTCCCCTTTTCCCTTTCTCTTTCCATTGGCGACCTTTGTAATCAAAAAGGGGGGAAAAGGAAAAAAAAAAAAAGAAGAGCGAGGAGCCTGTCCTTTTGAAGACCTGAAACATGCCTATGCTGTGTGTGCGTGAATTTTAAATATATATATATATATATATATTACTGAAGTGAAATAATGACGTTTCACTTTAGTAAGTAGTAACAAAAAGAGTCTTTCTCCTTTCAAAAAGCCTACTTGGTTGTAGCAGCCTAAATACAATCTGCCGTCTTCTTCTCTAGATGACCTTGCTACTGTTGTCGTCTTTCCATGGCTACCGCGGTGGCTGCTTCTGTTGTCTTCCTGTGACTGTAGCTGGTGCATCGCATATACATGTGTGTGTGTATTACCATTTGGTTGCACATAGATTGTGTATCTATATGCCCTATTTAGTTTTAGAAGAGGGATGGATTGGGGAAAGCACACTCCGAATACCCTAAAACAAATTTGAGAATCACGTATTTATAATATTCAAATCAGACTACAATATTTAAAATACGTGCTTCATTATAACATATATAGAATATTGCATATAATTGCTGAATATTCTATAATATCTCTATATCTCTACAAGGATATTATACTAATTAATAGAATATCACCAACACTTTCCCTTAAGTTAGGTATAGATGTCCGTCATGCCTAATTTGGATACTTATAGAACTGATGTAGGTGACAAATGTATTGTGTCTTTTCATCGAACAAGTTCAGGCATGGGGACACAGTGGAGTTGCTCCACTAGGAACAATATTAGGATGGGTCTTTGATTTCCGTAGGAGTCCAATGAACGACAACCAAACAATATCTTCAGCTTATGACAGCAACATAACTCCAAACTGAGGGTACAACAGATGTAGCTTACTTCTAAAAATGAACTCAAGTACCTAGGCTTCAACTCTTGGTTTTGTGTCATTGGTGTTGTTGGTTATTTATCAGAAATTAAGAATAGGTGAAGACACAAAAACGCTTCCCTTTTATTTCCTGAAATTGATGCATAATGTAAAAAGATGGGTGGTCAACCATGGCCAATATAGTTGGCGTGGCTGCCCTATTTGGAAGCACAAACTTTTAAAATATCAAGCTCTAATAGCATGTGGTTTTAGTGGGAGGGGGAATTAAGGAAAGCACACTCCCAATGCCCTAAAATAGGCACGAGAATCACATTTATAATATTCAAATCAGATTATAATATTGAAAGAAGGATCCCAGCTTTTAATATAAAATATGTGCTTCATTATAAAAGATATTATGGAATATTATACATAATTGCAGAATATATATCTACAAGGATATTAAACTAATTAATAGAATATCACCGACACCCGAAAAAGCAAGACTTGCCCATCATGTATACTGACCTTCCCAATAACCGTGTTGTCTTATTTTAATCCAAGGTCCACCCTATCTACTTTATTTAACTTGTTCTATGGTGGGCTGGCTATTGATTTATTTTACCACGCCTACATAGCAAGTTTTACAGTATTTTTTAATGCAAAAATGTCTTCTTTCTACAGGTTCATCCATCATCAGTAATTAGTTTGTTGCAGTCCGATGTAAAAACAACATTAAAATCTGCATTTGGCAGTTCAGAAGGGCCATTGTGTGTTGCTGATTGGTGTAAAGGCCACAGTCAATCTGGTGATGCAGGTAGCGCAAGTGATGGATTCTCTGCTGAATCCACCGTCACTGAATCTAGAGATTCCTCAAGCACAATAACTGTATCTGTTGGGGAACCTATGAGCCCTTCTCATTCCTCTGCTGGTGGGTCATCTTGCCTAAAAGGTATGTATTGGCACTCATACACTTATTTGAGATTGCATTGGAGATACTGTACTGATGACTAGATTCTTGGCAGCTTGCGGTAGCGGGGTTGGAGTTAGAGTTGACGAGGTATGCCACTGGCAGCAACTAGGCTCTCGTCTTCGACCAACACTGCTTGCAATTCCACTGCCTGCTATTCTTGTTGGGTATGAACCTTACTGCCAGTCGTTTCAAATTGGCATATTCACATGTGGCACTTTCTTAAGCAAGGATGTAGCATGTTGACTTACATTTATTGCTCCAAATTGATGTATTGATGTTGCTGTTGTCTTAAATTTTTTGAAACAAGAACAAATAAATTTATGCAGCTGATGCTTAACTTTGAAATTAGCAAGTAGGAATCAGCTATAAAAGTCGAGACGTAGGAACTGAGTACGTACATGGATTTGAGATAAAGTAAAATGTATGTTTCCTTTAAACATTGTTTACTCATTGATATAACAATATACACCTCCTTTGTGGAATGCCTTTGCATTGCTTCTTTCTATTTTCTTATAACAATAGAGAGCTCCTGGTGTGGAAACTCTATAAATGCTTTTTCCTCTTTCACTTCCTTCCTCTGAAATTCTTAACATGCCATTTTTTTCTTGTGTAATACAGAGAACTTTAGGAAGTATTAGTGTTAGGTAGGCTGTTTGGTTTTGTGAATGTGTTAAATTATTTATAATTAACATTTGAGCATTCTGTATGTTGAGTGTCAAAAGAAATGTTGGCTTGTTCAGGAAGTGTGAAATAAAAATATTTCGAGTAAAGTACATAAA
Source organism: Santalum album (assembly GCA_034195605.1). Taxonomy (NCBI): domain Eukaryota; kingdom Viridiplantae; phylum Streptophyta; class Magnoliopsida; order Santalales; family Santalaceae; genus Santalum; species Santalum album. Next base: position 16,364,424 of record CM067264.1, on the reverse strand, counting down.
TTGTTGCTTGTATTGGAGTTCAAAAGGGTGTTTGTGTTGCGCACGGATGCATTACAAAGTGTCTTATGTGGAAGTGGCATGGTACATAGAAGATTACCGTTTGTGATTTTTGCTTGCTGTTGTTCCTTTAATTTATTCTCTGGGATGCACCCTTATATTTTCAGGGGGTGAACTAAGTGGTTTTGGGGGGGGGGGGGGGGTCATTATACCACATTGGTTGATGTCATTATACGTATTTAAATCACAGTGAGATATATGACGATGTGTTTTGCTTACCAGAATTGAATTGTGTTGGTGGGTGAACATTCCAGCCAGTATGAATGAAGGAGTTTTACTCGGTTATATTTATGGATAAACTCAAATTCTATTTTCTGTTATAGGTACCAGGATGATTGGCTTAAGACGTCAGCAAATTCTTTGCAACTTTGGGAAAAGGCTCCTTTCGAACCATATGCGCTACAAAAGCCTGTAAGATTCATAGGATTGTTTGCAAGCAATATCAGTAATGAATCATTTAGTTATTCCATTTCTTACATTTTTGTGTTTACTACTACAGCATGTTATATATGGGGTCAATTTTCTTGAAAATTCTATTATGCTTTGCCTTTTTAATCTTTCATTTACTTTTGCAGATCACTTATTTTGTAATATGTCCAGACATTGATCCCCTTACCTCTGCAGCTGCTGATTTTTTTCAACAGCTTGGAACTGGTGAGTAATATGATTGAGTGAAATTATGCTTAAGATTGGATCATATAGGTTCTTGTCCATTCTATATTAAAAAGTTGGATGCTTTTCCCTTCCCTTTTTATTCACTCAGTCTTATCCTGAATTCCCTTTTCAGTTTATGAGACATGCAAATTGGGAACTCATACGCCCCAAAGTGTAGGAAACCAAATGGAGATCGATGCTGTAAAATCTTCATCAGCAGGTTTTGTTCTACTTGAAAGTCCTCAATCAATGAAGATTGATAGCAGTAATGCATCTCTTGTGGGATCAATAAGTGATTATTTGCTGTCCTTATCTAATGGCTGGGACTTGACCAGTTTCCTTAAGTCTCTTACAAGGGCTCTGAAAGCTTTAAAACTAGGTTCACGATTGACAATCAATCCAAAAGAAGGAAATAGTGGTTCGAGTATGGTAAGTAACAAGTCAACTTCACCTACATTATTATGGTAGAGTATACTTTTTTCTCCAGTTGACATGTTGCCTTTTCCGACCTCTGTTTATAGCAGTCCCTGGTTTTATGTGGAGGGCAGGTATTAGTGCTGTTATGCTATCACTTAATTTGTTCCAGATGTTACTAGACGTTGAGAGTGTTCTTTTTTTTTTTTTCTTTTTTTTTCTTTTTTTTTTTTTGTGGGGATAACCAAAGAAGATGCATTCATTTACCAAAGAAGATGTATTCACTAGCTAAAGAGTGGACAACTTAGAAGGTAGAGAAAATCTCTTTGGAGAAAAGAAAAACAAATAAAAAAATTACATCAAAATAGCTTCTCAACCTCCACAGATAGCTCAAACCGTTCCCTGTAGTTGTTTGCAGCCTTTAAGATGCTGGTTTTGGTTGCTTCTTTCTTTTCCATTAGTCAATCCTCAGAGTTTTAGAATTTGCATAATGTGATTGATACTTGTAGTTTGTATGCTAGCATCCTCATTTAGGTACAAGTCACTAACTTAATGGTGTTCTTTTATTTCTTGATTAGTCTGAGACTAGCATTTGAAGTGCGCTTCTCGGACTTTGTACAAATACTTCTGCATGCTTATTGGATTCCTTAGTTGGTCAATTTTGAAAAGGGTAAGTATCGAAAGAAGGAAATAGAAACAAGGATGGCTATGGACATGAAAGATTAGAAACTAGAAAGGTTTGGCTTTATTGCTTCCTTCATGGGGTATTGGAACTCGTGTCGTGTTGCAACTGATGTCACTAATGTGAGAGTTTATGTTTCTGGTGCAAATGTTATCCCTTTTATGGCGAGGCCCACCTAAAACTACGGTTTTCTTTGACTAGATGGAGTTAGAGAAATCTTGAATGTACAGTGCATTGAGCAGGCCCAGGGTTGATGTGGAGGTAATTGAACTAGCATATCCCAATTTAGAGTGGGGTGCTTTACCGCTGGTCAATCTATTGTCATTTTAATTCCTGACGATAGGTAAATCACCTCTGAGACAATTCAAACTGTGTAACCCTAATGAGCATATTTCTTTTCTTCTTTATATATGTAAGAGGGGGAGAGAAGATAATTCATTATTGTTTTGTTTCATCCTTCTAATCGCATTTCTCTGCGATGCATACTGTGAGATGGTTTATTCAGAGGAGTATTTTAAGTTGTTTTATTCTGAAAGTATTCACTGTTTGTGCTCCTTATCGTAAACAAAAGAACAAATTTTTCCTTATTTAGTTTCTTTTGGCTCATACATGCTTCTTATAGTTAATTTGTGACCTTTAAGACAAGCTGAAGCTGCTTACGTATTGGTTCTGTAAATCAGGTAATCTATGTGGTGTGCCCATTCCCTGAGCCTACTGCTGTGCTTCAGACTGTTATTGAATCTTCAGCGGCTGTTGGATCAACGATTTTCTCATCAGATAAAGAGAGGAGATCCATACTGTACAACCAGGTTGCGAAGGCATTAAGCTGCTCTGCGGGTGTGGATGAGGCATCAGTATCTAATGTCATTACCCTCTCAGGGTTCAGTATCCCTAAGTTGGTGCTACAAATCGTGACGGTAGATGCCATTTTTAGGGTTACTAGCCCAGCTCTTAATGAGCTTGTTGTTCTTAAGGAGTTTGCTTTCACAGTGTACAATAAGGCTCGACGGATTGCCCGAGGATGCCCTAATGATGTGGTCCAGTCATCGTCTTTAACAGGTAGATCTCATTCGACCTTGATGCAAGTGACATCCCCAGGTCTGGGAATGTGGAAGGACTGTATGGGTCCTCGAATTACAGGACCTCCCAATTCAAGAGAGGGTGAACTTGATGCAGGCTCAAGACCTGGGTCTTGGGATAATTCTTGGCAAAACTCAAGAACTGGAGGGCTAGGTTGTGATCCAAATAGAAATGGGGATTTCCTGTTCCAAGAGGAAAGCCGATACATGTTTGAACCACTTTTTATTCTTGCTGAACCTGGCTCAGTGGAACATGGAGTTTCACCAACAATGGCATCAGAATCTTCAAAGCTTCCGTCTGATGAGAGTACTGGCTTTACACAGAATTCAAGTTCAGCTGGAAGCATGGATACTGCACAAAGCTCTCAACTTGATGGGTCAGAATCTGATGGCTATGGATATGGTCATCAAAAGAATCCTCCAAGTATACACTGTTGCTATGGATGGACAGAGGATTGGCGTTGGCTTGTATGCATCTGGACCGACTCGAGGGGAGAATTGCTTGACAGCCATATATTCCCATTTGGCGGAATCAGCAGCAGGCAGGACACAAAGGGTATGCAATGCGTTTTTGTACAAGTTCTACAGCAGGGATGCCTGATACTTCAAGCATGTGCTTCAGATTCTGG